>JAODAL010001291.1:0-90000 GCA_025379985.1 Phyllomedusa bahiana | reverse complement strand
ACTTACATGGGGCCATACACTACAGGAGGGGGCATATTACTTACAGGGGGCCACATACTACAGGGGTGGGGGATATTACTTACATGGGGCCATATACTACAGGAGGAGGGATATTACTTACAGGGGGCCATTTACTACAGGAGGAGGGATATTACTTACATGGGGCCATATACTAAAGTTAGGGGATATTACTTACATGGGGCCATATACTACAGGAGGAGGGATATTACTTACATGGGGCCATATACTACAGTGGGGGATATTACTTACAGGGGGCCATACACTACAGGAGGAGAGATATTACTTACAGGGGGCCATATACTACAGGAGGAGGGATATTACTTACAGGGGGCCATATAGTACAGTATGGGGGATGTTCCTTACAGGGGGCCATAAACTACAGGAGGAGGGATATTACTTACAGGGGGCCATACACTACAGGAGGAGGCATATTACTTACATGGGGCCATATACTACAGTGGGGGATATTACTTACAGGGGGCCATACACTACAGGAGGAGGGATATTACTTACATGGGGCCATATACTAAAGTTAGGGGATATTACTTACATGGGGCCATACACTACAGGAGGAGAGATATTACTTACAGGGGGCCATATACTACAGGAGGAGAGATATTACTTACAGGGTGCCATATACTACAGGAGGAGGGATATTACTTACAGCGGGCCATTTACTACAGGAGGGGGCATGTTACTTACAGGGGGCCATATACTACAGGAGGAGGGATATTACTTACAGGGGGCCATATACTACAGGAGGAGGGATATTACTTACAGGGTGCCATATATAACAGGAGGAGGGATATTACTTACAGGGGGCCATATACTACAGGAGGAGGGCTATTACTTACCGGGGGCCATTTACTACAGGAGGGGGCATGTTACTTACAGGGGGCCATACACTACAGGAGGAGGGATATTACTTACAGGGGGCCATATACTACAGGAAGGGGGGATATTACTTACAGGAGGCCATATACTACAGGGGTAGGGGATATTACCTACAGGGGGCCTTTATACTACAGGAAGGGGGGATATTACTTACAGGAGGCCATATACTACAGGGGTAGGGGATATTACCTACAGGGGGCCATATACAGGGTCATCTTTTCCATTGGGCATACTAGGCAGTTGCCCGGGGGCCCCACAGGTATAGGGGCCCCAAGTGGTATGTCACAGGAATAGAAGAAACATACCCTGAAACAGGGGCGTAACTTTAGTTCAAAAAGTGGGGGGGACCAAATTTCCCTCTCATCCCCTATCTTCCTATCCCTCCTTCACTCGCCTTCCCTTTCACTCCCCCCCCCCCCTTCCCTTCTCTCCCCAACTCTTCCAGCAGTGAAGCGGCCCCCTCTAACCCAGCTAGGAGGTCTGAGGGAGTGCTGTGACCCCCCCCCCCCCAACAGGTCCGGGCGGAGTCCTTATGGCAAACACTTTTGGTGCAATCCGTAAGGTTATGAGTGGCTCTCTAATTACTGAAGTTTAGAGCCGGACTGGGCATAAAAAGCAGCCCTGGCAATGAAACCTAACCAGCCCACCAATAATATCACCCCTCTAGATGGAAATAAAACGTTGCATAATGCAGCAAATTTCACTTAACCTCTCCTATCCCCCATCACTTCTCCATTAAATTTGTTATACACACGACAGACTGAGGACAATAACAGAACCCAATCTCACTTTACCCCTAGGAATCACTTATGTCACATACTGTACCCCAAAATGTATTTTAATAACATACCGTACACCAGAAATGACATCACTCAGTGCACCCCAGAAATTCATTATATTACACACGGTAGCCACAGAAATTACATTACTAACTGCAAACCCTTTGAAATGAATTGCAATTGTACTCAAGAAATAATATAATTCACTGTACCCCAAAAATGTATTATATTACACACTGAACCCTAGAAATGAATTACATTACTCACTGTACTCCAGAGATTACATCCCACCATACCCCAGAGATTACATTACTCACTGTACCCCAGAGATTAAATTACTCATTGTACCCCATAGATTAATTTACTCACAGTACCCCAGAGATTAGATTACTCATTGTACCCTATAGATTAAATTACTCACTGTACCCCAGAGATTAAATTACTCATTGTACCCTATAGATTAAATTACTCACTGTACCCCAGAGATTACATTACGCACTGTACAATAGAGACTACATTACACACCATACATGAGAGATTACATTACACACTGTATCCTAGAGATTATATTACATTACTCACTGTACCCCAGAGAGTACATTACTCACTGTACCCTAGAGATTACTACGTTACCCACTGTACTCCAGAGATTAGTTTACACACCATACCCCATTTTTACTGCATTATTCACCGTACCCCAGAGATTACATTACACACTGTACCCCAGAGACTAACTACATTAGACAAGGTACCCCAGAAATGATGTGTTTATATATACATATATTGAAAACAGACACGTTTGTCGGCACTGACAGTGTTGTTTGCTTGTTGGAAATTCGCGCTGCAAAAGTGTATCCGACAAAAAACGACCCAGACTGCCCGAGGCAGATTTCCCCCTTCCTATCCATTATGCTGTTAGTGCATATAAAAAAACTTGAAGATTTTCTGTGTAGGCGCTGACAGTATGAGCTAAAATTACTCAAGTAAAATCGTGTCATCAAAATCGACGACACTGAATTTACTTGGGGTTTATAATGTAAATCAGTTTCCTGTCCAATTGGACACCAGTTCTGAGGCAGATCCAGCACTGAATCCGCCCCAGGATCAGCATTCATATATTCCGTATGAACGTACCCTAGGTTTTGTTCATACGGCGTATAGCTGGACATACTGTGCGCTCAGCCATATGCCGGGGGTTTTAGAAGTATGCGCTGGCCAGTCCACACTTCTAAAATGCTGCGGGGTCGGCCCCATTCACTCATTTTCCCCGGCACATAAGTGCAGGGAAGAAGTGACATGGCTAGGCACATGCGTACAGTATATACACATCTCACATATACAGTACATACCCTACTCACATGCACACACAACGCCTGGCACCCTTGTCCCCTCCTTACCTGTCTTTTGTAGTCTGGTGTTGTTGGCATTCAGCAAGAGCTTCTCTTCCTCTCTGTTGAGGGTGGAGCATAGGGGAAGTGGTATACAATGGGAGGGAAAGATACAGCCCCAGATACAGAGTGTGCTGGACTGTGAGCAGCGTTCTCATTGGTGAAGCAGCCACTGATGACTCCTGCTCTACCAATTAGCGCTACTCTCACTCTGCACGGACACTTGAGGTTGCTACCTACTCTGCCTCCTATATTTTTGTGCATCTTAGGGGAACAAAGGGTTAACTTCTTCCTCCTCTGTGCTTTTATCTCTCCCACTTACTGTATTCTTATGCTTTCATATGGATTATTTTTTATTGAAGTGTCTAAAAAGTGGGGGGGACCGTCCCCCACCCAGAAAAAAGTGAGGGGGACCAGTTGACTTTGCTTATTTAACTGTTTGTGTGTTTTTAGGATGTGCAAAAAGTTGACAACCATGGTGGAGAAAGGAGCCAAAGGCTCCCTGTTCTGCCAGATAGTCTTGTGGCTGCAGGCTGGCAGTGTCCAGACATAAGACATTAGCTATAGATATTACCTATAGAGAGCCTATAATCTACAGGGGGGATATTACCTATAGAGGGCCTATAATCTACAGGAGGGATATTACCTATAGAGAGCCTATGATCTACAGGGGGATTATTAGTACCTATACAGGGGAATTATTTAATTATCTACAGCATATGTTAACCCTAACTGAACTGCAGTGAAGCTTCGTTTATTAACAATAAGCTCCTTTCAATTGTCTTACTAGTTTGTAAAGGTGTTGCAACTGAGTAATCAATTGTCGATTATACAGACACCTTTCCAAACAATTTAGGAAATGTAAAGGAGCTTGCTGTTAATAAAGGCTGTTTCACTGCCATTCTCTGCTGCAATAGATAAACCACTCCGCATAGTGTGAAAACAGGTTATAGCAAGTTTATGTTTATTGCACTGAGCACATACATAAGTGTTAGTAAAGTCCACAAAGATAAGACTTATTTAAACATTCACTCTAATACATGTGTATGCAGCTCCACTGATGGGCCCCAAGAATAAACTCTACTAGTGGGTCCCAGAATCATCTCCAATGGTGGGGTCCAGAATCAATTCCACTGGTGGGCCCCAAGAGTCAACTCCACTGCTGGCCCCAAGAGTCAACTCCACTGCTGGCCCCAAGAATCATCTCCCCTGGTGGCCACCAAGAATCATCTCCACTGGTGGGCCCCAAGAGTCGACTCCACTGGTGGGCCCCAAGAATCATCTCCACTGGTGGGCCCCAAGAATCATCTCCACTGGTAGGCCCCAAGAATCATCTTAACTGGTGAGCCCCAAGAATCAATTCCACTGGTGGGCCCCAAGAATCATCTCCACTGGTGTGCCCCAAGAATCAACTCTACTAGTGGCGCCCAAAATCATCTCCACTGGTGGGATCCAGAATCGATTCCACTGGTGGGACCCAAAAATCAACTCCACTGGTGGGCCCTAAGAATCAACTCCACTGGTGGGCCCTAAGAATCAACTCCACTGGTGGGCCCCAAGAATCAACTCCCCTGGTGGGCCCTCAGAATCAATTCCACTGGTGGGCCCCAAGAGTCATCTCAACTGGTGGGCCCCAAGAATCAATTCCACTGATGGGCCCCAAGAATCATCTCCACTGATGGGCCCCAAGAATCATCTCCACTGGTGGGCTCCAAGAATCATCTCCACTGATGGGCCCAAGAATCATCTCTACTGGTGGGCCCAAGAATCAATCACATGGTGGCTCCCAAGAATCATCTCCACTGGTGGACCTCAAGAACCATCTCAACTGGTGAGTCCCAAGAATCAATTCAACAGGTGGGCCCCAAGAATCATCTCCACTGGTGGGCACAAAATCATCTCCACAGCTTGGCCCCAAGAATCAACTGCTCTGCTGGGCCCACAAGAATCTGGTCCACTGGTGGGCCACAAGAATCATCTCCACTGGTGGGCATCACAAATCATCTCCACTGGTGGACCCAAGAATCATATCCACTGGTGGGCCACAAGAATCTATTCCACTTGAGGCCCCAAGAATCAGCTCCTCTGGTGGGCCCTAGATACCCCAGTCAGACACTATAGGGGACATGTATGAAAACTGCCCAGGTCTGAGACTGTCTTGTTGCCCATAGCAACCAATCAGAGTTCCCCTTTCATTTTTTCAGAGCACAATTTGAAATGAAAGAGGCACTCTGACTGGTTGCTATGGGCTCTGACTGGTTGCTATGGGCAACAAAGAGAGTCTTAGACCAAGACAGTTTTCATACATGTGTATAAGTGTGTATGTATCTGTCTGTGTACGTCTGACTGCCTGTATTTGTTTATGTGTCATATATATAAAAATAGTTTTTGAAGCGTGAACATTAAAAAGCGTTTTTATGCATTTTTTTTTTAAATAATTTTTTACACCATTCACATTTCCCACTAAATAACCAGTTAGATTCATTTTACATGATATTACGGCCATGAAGATACCGAAGATGTGTTTGTAATGTATTCACAATAATTTTTTTATTAAATATTTATTTTAATTTTATTTTTTTCTTCACATTTTATATTTTTTACTTTTTTTTATCCCATTAAGGAATAACTATTGCACTTTTTTTTTTAACTTCGTAATGTTTTAGCATTCTCCTGTACACTTCTGTATGCTAATACATTACACTGTGCATCAGTATGACGCAGGTTGCAATCAGGGTAACACACATTGTGCCCTGACAGCAGGTTTGCAATACAGACAGCCCTGGGGCTACTCCAGGTCCCCAGAGCTGACTGTATAGATGTTCCCCAGGCTGCATTGGACACTGGGAGTCCTGATCACCTGATGGAGCAGAAGGGGAAGCCCTTTCATTATGTGGGGGTCACGGACTGTAGCATTCAATGGGGTTAAATGGCGGGGATCAGAGGCTTCCTCCAGTCCCTGTCATCCATAGAGACTGCTGGAACCAACTACCGATCGCAGCTGACATAGAATAAAGCGACAGCTCCTACCTCACTGAGACCAGGTTTCTCGGTGGCGCACATCCTCACCATATCTATGTAAGAACTCAGTCACCACACTACCCGTCAGGGCCCTACAATATGTATGTGTGTCTGCCTGTCTTTGTACAGTCCGTCTATATGTGTCTGTGTATATTTGTCTATATATGTGTGTCTGTCTATGTATATGTATGTCTGTGTATATGCATCTGTATGTGTATAGGTGTCTATATATGCATGTGTGTCTGTATGTATGTGTCTTTGAGTCTGTCTGTGTATGTATGTGTGTGTGTGTGTGTGTCTGTCTATGTATATGTATGTGTGTATATATGCATCTGTATGTGTATAGGTGTCTATATATGCATGTGTGTCTGTATGTATGTGTCTTTGAGTCTGTCTGTGTATGTATGTGTGTGTGTGTGTGTGTGTGTGTGTGTGTGTGTGTGTGTCTATGTATCTCTGTGTGTGTCTGTCTATGTATGTCTGTCTGTGTGTGTGTCTATGTATGTCTGTGTGTTTGTATGGGTATGTCTCTGTCTTTAATAAGTGTGTATGAGTGTCTATGTGTTCCTCTGTCTATCTGAATGAGTGCATGTATGTGTGACTGTCTGTCTATGTACAGTATTTGTATATGTGTCTGTGTATGTGTATGTGTGTGCCTATTTGTAAGTATGTGCATATGTGTCTGTCAGTCTATGTGTATGTGTCTGTGTCTGTATGTTTGTCTATGTATGTGTTTGTGTCCATATATGTCTGTTTGTGTTTATTTGTATGGGTATGTGTGTGTCTGTCTTTAATACGTGTGTATGTGTCTGTGAGTGTATGTGTGTCTATCTATGTATGTGTGTATGTCTGTATATGTGTATCTGTGAGTCTGTGTACATATGTGTGTCTGTGTGTGTCTGTCTGTGTGTCTGTCTATGTATGTCTGTGTGTGTATGGGTATGTGTGTGTCTGTCTTTAATAAGTGTGTACGAGTGTCTGTGTGTTCCTCTGTCTATCTGTATGAGTGCATGTATGTGTGTCTATGTACAGTATTTGTATATGTGGATGTGAATCTGTCTATGTACAGTATATGTGTCTGTGTATGTGTGTGAGTTTTGTATGTGTGTGCCTATTTGTAAGTATGTGCGTGTGTGTCTGTCAGTCTATGTGTATGTGTCTGTATGTTTGTCTATGTATGTGTTTGTGTTTATGTATGTCTGTGTATGTGTGTGTGTGTATGGGTATGTCTGTGTATGTGTGTGTTTGTGTCTGTGTTCGTATGGGTATGTGTGTATCTGTCTTTATTAAGTGTGTATGTGTGTCTGTGAGTGTATGTGTGTCTATGTATGTGTGTATGTCTGTGTATGTGTGTCTGTGAGTCTGTGTACATATGTGTGTCTGTATGTGTGTCTGTGAGTCTGTATACACTCACCGGCCACTTTATTAGGTACACCATGCTAGTAACGGGTTGGACCCCCTTTTTGCCTTCAGAACTGCCTCAATTCTTCGTGGCATAGATTCCACAAGGTGTTGCAACGATCCCTAAATTTGGTACCAGGGGCCCAAAAGAGTGCCAAGAAAATATTCCCCACACCATGACACCACCACCACCAGCCTGAACCGTTGATACAAGGCAGGATGGATCCATGCTTTCATGTTGTTGACGCCAAATTCTGCCCATACCATCCGAATGTCGCAGCAGAAATCGAGACTCATCAGACCGGGCAACGTTTTTCCAATCTTCTACTGTCCAATTTCAATGAGCTTGGGCAAATTGGAGCCTCAGTTTCCTGTTCTTAGCTGAAAGGGAAAGTGGCACCCGGGGGTGGTCCTTCTGCTGCTGTAGCCCAAATCTGCCTCAAAGTTGGCCGTACTGTGTGTTCAGAAAATGCTCTTCTGCCTACCTTGGTTGTAACGGGGGGCCCTTTTTGAGTCACTGTTGGGCCTTTCTATCAGCTCGAACCAGGTCTGCCAATTCTCCTTTGGCCTCTGGCATCAACAAGGGATTTCCGTCCACAGGACTGCCGCTCACTGGATGTTTTTTTCTTTTTCGGACCAATTTTTCTGTAAACCTAGAGATGGTTGTGCGTGAAAATCCCAGAGATCAGCATTTTCTGAAATACCAGACCAGCCCTTCTGGCACAACAACCATGCCGCGTTCAAAGGCACTCAAATCACCTTTCTTCCCCATACTGATGCTCGGTTTGAACTGCAGGAGATTTTCTTGACCATGTCTACATGCCTAAATGCACTGAGTTGCCGCCATGTGATTGGCTGATTAGAAATTAAGTGTTAACGAGCAGTTGGACAGGTGTACCTAATAAAGTGGCCGGTGAGTGTATGTGTCTGTATGTGTGCATATCTGTGTATGTATGTGTGTCTGTCTAGTTATGTCTGTGTATGTGTGTCTGTCTAGGTGTGTGTGTGTGTGTGTATGGGTATGTCTGTGTATGTGTCTGTGTGTGTATGTGTGTGTCTGTGTGTGTCTGTGTGTGTGTCTGTGTGATTGTGTGTGTGTGTGTCTGTGTGTATGTGTGTGTATGTCCGTGTGTATGAATGTGTTTGTGTGTCTGTGTGTGTGTGTCTGTGTGTGTCTGTGTGTGTGTGTGAGAGTGTATGTGTGTGTGTGTGTGTGAGAGTGTATGTGTGTGTCTGTGTGTGTGTGTGTCTGTGTGTGTGTCTGTGTGTGTGTGTCTGTGTGTGTGTCTGTGTGTGTCTGTCTGTGTGTGTGTCTGTGTGTGTCTGTGTGTGTGTGTGTGTCTGTGTGTGTCTGTGTGTGTGTGTCTGTGTGTCTGTGTGTGTGTCTGTGTGTGTGTGTCTGTGTGTGTGTGTCTGTGTCTGTGTGTGTGTGTCTGTGTGTGTCTGTGTTTGTGTGTGTGTGTGTGTGTGTGTCTGTGTGTGTGTGTGTGTGTGTCTGTGTGTGTGTCTGTGTGTGTGTGTCTGTGTGTGTGTGTGTCTGTGTGTGTGTCTGTGTGTCTGTGTTTGTGTGTCTGTGTGTGTGTGTGTGTGTGTGAGAGTGTATGTGTGTGTGTGTGTGTGAGAGTGTATGTGTGTGTCTGTGTGTGTGTCTGTGTGTGTGTCTGTGTGTGTGTCTGTGTGTGTGTGTCTGTGTGTGTTGTGTGTCTGTGTCTTTAATAAGCGTGTATGAGTGTCTGTGTATGAGTGTCTGCTTGACTTTGTCTGTGTGTGCAAAAAAAAATCCATTGTTTTGTTAAACTCCTTGGTCTGAGCGCCACAAAGAACAAGCATGTGAAGAGAATATATATCACTGACATGAGTGAAATCGTCCTGGATCCAACATAAAAGCCTTAGGTACAATACATATTTTGCAACCCAAAAAGTCTTGGATTCCTGAATTCTACCGTTAATGGCTTGCAGATGTCTGGCATGCGGCTAGGTTTTTTTTTTTTTTCTTGGATAGAAGTTTTACAGACAAAACTGCCTGGGAATGATGTTTGGAGTATTTAGTCAACATAGTTAATGTGGAATGTTAAGCGCTGCAATATATAGCGTGATATGCATGGGAAAGTCGGACGTCTAGCACTGCGCAAAAAAAACATTTAATAACAAAACATTTAGTTATATACAGTGTATGAAAGACTCCCTGCAATAAAAAGGATCACACAAAATGCAGAAAATGGCTCAGTTTACATTTCTATACCATAACTTAAAGCTCCAGGGCACCAAAGCAAAATATTTTTTTAAAATCTTAATTTTTGGGAGCTTTTCCAAATAGAATCACATTAAAGGGGTTTTGCCACAATGTAATGTTGACGTGGGATCCTCCAAAATGGGTATTTAATCACTTTTCTAAATATATGTCATCAAAAAAAGTGAAGCCACTGAAGCTACACCCTGACTAAGATGCCCTTGGTTTCCTGACAGTTTACATTAGACGCGACCAGGAGCTGATCTGGCCGTACTTGCATTGTTTGCACTTCTTATCTGATGGCAGAGAACATGAATGAGCTTTGAAGGGACTGGGGAGAAAGATCCTGTGTCTTTTGTGTAGAGAATCCACTGGTTGTAATGTAATTATCTGAGTAAACATGCAGACGCTCCCTGGCTCTCTGCTCAGCCCTTCTCCATCTCCCCCTGCAGCCGTTCGTTGGTAAAGGAATGAAAGAGGGCTGCCTGCTGAGCTTATCTTCTCTCCTGAGCAAATAAGAGGGAGAAATAAAACGCATATAGCTTGTGCACAATACAGTTCTCCTCTCTGGATTAGTCAAATAACATATTTGCTCAACTACAGAGACTGAGCCTCAGGAGCGTGCATGGGAGGTGGAGCGTTGACATCACAGAGGAGGTACTTGTTTTTTTAGACACAGAAACACAACGCCCCTTTTTTCAAGCCTCAAGAGGGGAGTATCCGCCTGTTAGGAGAGGAAATCACTTCTTGGCAAAAACACTATAAGTCCATAACAGTGTAAAAAACAAAACTATTCAAAAAAGCAGAAAAGACAAATTATGATACATATAAAAGTTCAAAATTATAATGAATAGGATAGATCCCACCAAAGCAATCCCAATACAAAATTTATTGTAGGGCCCATACTATTAGTGCCAATTATAATATTGGTGTTGCTTTATGTGGTAGAGAGGTCTTTGGGCCCCCTCAGGGCCAGGTAGCAACTGCTCCCCCTGCTCTCCCTATAGCAACTCCCCTGTATGATCATCACTTTAATACCTCTAGTTTTTTAGTGCACACAATGTTGTATTAGGGCAGGTTCGCATGTTGCAATTTTTCAAAAATTGCTGCTAAAACACAAACACAAGTGTTTTTTCAAGCTTTTTTTTAAATTTTAAATTGCAGTGACTAAAGGTGCTGTCACACAGCGCAGTTTTGGTGCAGTTTTATTACCAGCAAGCTTCTTTCACTTATCTAAACTGTTTGGAAAGTGATTAATCAATTATTGTGTCTATAATCCACAAGACTTCAAACACTGTCATTGATGACTTACTTGAAACACCTTTCTGAACAATTTAAACAACTGAAAGAAGCTTGCTGGTAATAAAGGCCGCTTAAAGAGAACCTGTCACATAGTTTATGCCCCCCTTGCTGAGGACAGCACAAGCTCATGACAGACCTGCTGTTTCCAGCGCTGTGTCCCTTATTCTGTAAGATGCTGAGGGCAGCACTAGCCAGTGTCAGACCTGCTGTTTCCAGGGCTGTGTCCCTTATTCTGTAAGATGCTGTAGTTTTTGTGTATTTAATGCTCAAATCTGCAGTTTTCAGCCAGAAGAGTCATTCAGAGAGTCAGTTTTTTTCAAACCCCGCCCACCTGAGGCTAGCCCCGCCCACCTCAATTGACAACCCTATTACTTTGAATAGTTAGAAACATGACTAACTGTCAGTGGGCGGAGCTAGCCTTTGGTGGGTGGAGTTAACACCTGTTCATGAATAAGATTTAAGGGGTAAATGCTCTAAAACTCCTGCATCTTACAGAATAAGGGACACAGCACTGGGAACAGCAGGTCTGACACTGGCTTGTGCTGTCCTCAGCAAGGGGGGCACAACCTATGTGACAGGTTCCCTTTAATTGGAACGCAGTTAAAACTGCACCAAAACTGCGCTGTGGGAAAGTATCCTTAGGGAGACCTGTATGATCGGGTTTTTCACCCTTTTTTGGTGTAAAATGAGCCTAAGTGAGCGACTACGATGTCTAATGCACCTAATGAATGTGTGAGGCGCACTGTTCGTAAAACTCAACACTTTCTAATGTGCCGAACATGAGGGGTGTTCTGGGGGCGCCGCGCCACACTCGTAATATTAGACACATATATGAATGTGGTTCGCCAAAACCAGGCGCATTACTGCTCGGACAGGCAGAGCTATCTCAACGTGAGCTGCCTGAGCCTCAGGAGTTGCAGTGGAGCTGGATTTGCCGTTAGGGAAAAAAATGTCCCTTATTTCTCAGCTTCCACCAGTGCAATAATAACAAGTAATTTCTTACTATCATCAAACTATAGAAAATTAAATTATTTAAATTTAATAAAAAAAGTTATCATATAAAATTAATATAAAAATATATAATATCCCAAAAATATAAAAATATGTCCTATAAAATGTATTTAAAA
Organism: Phyllomedusa bahiana; assembly: GCA_025379985.1. Lineage (NCBI taxonomy): Eukaryota > Metazoa > Chordata > Amphibia > Anura > Hylidae > Phyllomedusa > Phyllomedusa bahiana. The sequence goes on along the minus strand of JAODAL010001291.1, from coordinate 77,837 downwards.
TTAATAGAATCTAAAACTAGTTTTACATTAAATAACCCACTGATGATGTTGTTCAGATTTTACAATTTTTAATTTTTACGACAGTAAATTTGACATTTATTTGTTCTGCTCTCAGCCTTTATTCTCCATACAGCCCGAGCCAGCACCGCACAGGTATTGCGGGGACCTGGGGTCCTCCACGCAAGATCAGTCCCATAGTTTCTATCACTGACAGGCTATTCTAATGACTTTTCTTTTATTTTCAGCCTATCTATAGTCTTTATACATGTTTGGAGCATTACTAATGTGCCTAAGTTTCGTTATGCGGCAAACACACTGGTGAGGTGCGATGAACTTTAGACTCCATTTATAATCGCACAAAAGCCACTTTCATACATTCAGGCACATTATACACTGAAAATGAGGCTCGACAATTCACTTCGAAGCGTCTTCCTTCATACAGGTCTCCCCTAAATGTTCGGACCAGTTCACATCTGCATCATAGGTTCCGTTCTGAGCCTCCGACGCAAGTGCCATCAAAGATGACGGAATAAATATAGCAGAATGCAGCACTCTATGACACAGATGTGAACCAGGTCCTAGCTGGGAGTTAAAGGGGTTTGCTCACCAATATGATTAGCTTTTAACATGTAGGGAAAGGTAACTGAAGACCATTACCAAATACATTGCTGTTTTGATTTTGCTTTGGTCGAAAGATAAGGAAAATGTTATCTCTTATCAGAGTACACAAGTTTCCCAGGTTACCGACTACCTCGCCCTACTCTTTCTTATCTCTCCTTACTCCCAGCCCCAGCTGCTGTCAGGCAGTTCGACCATGGTGAGTCACTCCCTGCAGAAGCTTATCTATAGCAACAAAGTTTGTTTACTTAAAGCGGTTGTCTCACTGCATTGATTCATCTTCCCTCAGTTCTGTTTTCTCTGTTTTAGTTAAATTCAGGGACGTGTTTACTGGCTTTTATTGGCCTGCAGAAACAAGCTGCTGGGGACACCAGGTCTGTAGCTATAGCAACCAGTACTGGCAGCCTATCATGAGAGATTGAACAGGTCTGTAGTTATAGCAACCAGCGCTGGCAGCCTATCAGGAGAGATTGAACAGGTCTGTAGCTATAGCAACCAGCGCTGGCAGCCTATCATGAGAGATTGAACAGGTCTGTAGCTATAGCAACCAGCGCTGGCAGCCTATCAGGAGAGATTGAACAGGTCTGTAGCTATAGCAACAGTGCTGACAGCCTATCAGGAGAGATTGAACGGGTCTGTAGCTATAGCGACCTGAGGAGCTGATGCAGCCCATACAAGAGGGGATATCTAGAAACAGGTAGGACACTGTTAATGGACACATATTGCAAAGTGACTTGTTTCTGCAAGATCTTTAACATAAAAAGCAGCAATCCTTGTAGTGAGACAACCCCTTTAACTAAATAAAAAGCTTTCACTCTTTAGAGCTCTGCAGCCTTGTGTATTACAGATTATAAACCTCCAGCAGTCATGTCACTGTAAAAGAAATAGTTAGGAACAGAAGAGCTGATATGTCAATCACTGCTAAAGAACCACCCACAGCCTGAAAAAAAAGTGTAAATAAAGCTGGCTGCGGCTCTGCGAAACAGCCTGGTGAGGAAACCCCTTTATTGGACAATTCAAAAACACTAGAGATTTTGCGATTTGCTATGTTCCATTACTTTTTTTTGGGGGGGGGAGGGAGCATCTTTTGGGTCACTAGCAGTTTTTTCAAAAACGCAGCATGCTTGAGGTGTGGCGTCTTTTATGGACAGTTTACAGCGTTTTTATCCCCTTTGACCTCCATTGTTATTTTTTTATTCAAAGAAAGACTTATATGTTGCACTTTTGTTTTTTATGCGTGTTTTATAACTTTTTTTCACGTTGCGTGTCTGCTGATGGATCACATTGAATAGCGATGGGAAAAAACACACCAGAAAAAAATACAAGCATATACCAAGCTAAAATGCTGCAAAAACTGGATGAAAAAAATGCACGATGCCTTATAAAAAAAACATGCCGTTTTTTGAAGGTTTATTTGGTCACAAAATTCTATGTAAAAGTGTGAAGGGGGTCATAGCGTTGTTTCACATATTGCATTTTTGGGTCAAAATGCTGCAGTTTTAGTCAAAGGTTTTGATTCAGTTTTTTAGCCAAAGTCACAAACATCCATTGGATACCTGCAGTGCAAAGCCTTATATATTTCTGCTGTGGAATTTTATTTTTTGCATCAGATTTTGCTGCAGATTTGGGGCAGATTAGCCTAACTGAATGGGGATAATTTGTGCGCAGTCTAGCGATAAGAGGCATAATTTAAAGGGGTCTTCTCCCCACATTGATTCAATTTAAAAATGTAGGCAAAGGTAAATAAAGAGTATTGCCAAATACATTGCTGTTCTGATTTTGTTTTCCTTCAAAATTAGAGCAGTTCTTATCTCCTGCTTGTGTATTCAGGCTTCCTTAGGTTACCGACCACCTCTCTCCTCTAGAAGCCCTGGCCGTGATGGAGATGTCACTCCTTGCTGTGTCTATCAGCCACAGATTATTTGTTCTTAAGATAGACGCACACCTGCACAGAGCGGAGCCTGAAGCTGTAAACTGCCAGCTGAACGGAGTGGAGCCTGCAGCTTAGAACTGCCACAGCTGAACAGAAAGTGGGAGCCTGCGCTGTAGAATGCCACTGCCTGCACAGGAAGCGGAGCCTGAAGCTCGTAGAACTGTCCACAGCCTGCACAGGAAGCGGAGCCTGAAGCTGTAGAACGCCCACTAGCCTGAACAGGAAGCGGAGCCTGAAGCTGTAGAACGCCCAAGCCTGCACAGGAAGCGGGAGCCAGCTAGACCGCCCGCAGCTGAACAGGAAGCGGGAGCCTGCAGCTGTAGAACCTCCCAGCCTGACAGAATTTGGAGCGAAGCTTAACTGCCCAAGCCTCACAGGAAGCGGAGCCTGAAGCTGTAGACGCCCACAGCCTGAACATGGAAGTGGGAGCCGAATTAGAACAGTCCACAGCCTGAACAGGAAGTGGGAGACTGAAGCATTAGAACTGCCCACAGCTTGAACAGGAAGTGTGAGCTGATGCTTGGGCCCACAGCCTGAACAGGAAGTGGGAGCCTGAAGCTGTAGAACTGCCCACAGCCTGCACAGGAAGCGGGAGCCTGAAGCTGTAGAACTGCCCACAGCCTGAATAGGAAGTGGGAGCCTGAAGCTGTAGAGCCGCCCACAGCCTGAACAGGAAGTGTGAGCCTGAAGCTGTAGAGCTGCCCACAGCCTGACCAGGAAGTGGAAGCCTGAAGCTGTGGAAACGGACACAGCCTAAACAAGAAGTGTGAGTCTGATGCTGTAGAGCCGCCCACAGCCTGAACAGGGAGTGGGAGCCTGAAGCTGTAGAACCGCCCACAGCCTGAACAGGAAGTGGCAGCCTGAAACTGTAGAACTATATCCACAGCCGCCCCCGACATGGAGGATACACGGGGCCCTTGGACACTATATCCATATATATTTTTGCGGGCTCAAGTGTAGTTTTTATTGGTACCATTTTGGAATAGATGCGACTTTTTTTTTTTTATTCCAATTTTTGGGGGACGTAAAATGACCAAAAATCCACGATTTCGATGTTTTGAATTTTTTTTTATCAGCATACGGGATCAATAACGTTATATTTTATTGGTTCGGACTTTTACAGGTGCGGCGATACCAATTATGTGTAATTTTTTTATTTTTAAAATATTTTTTATCTTTTTTTTATACTTTTAAACATTAATGAACTTTTTTCAATTTAACTTCCAGTATCCGTAAGGTACTAGACCACTATTGGGCACCATTATCATTATACCCTCCTGCACTGTATAAGCTGGAGCAGGACGTGGTAAAACAGGAGACATAGCGGTGATGGAAGGCTTCTGAAACCTTCCATTCGCCATGTTAACCGATCAGCACCCCGCGATCTCACCGGCGGGTGTCTGCTGCTATTATCAGTAGATGCCAGCCGTCTATGTAGTGGAATTAATCTTGCTATATAGAACCTCACCAACACAATGTCGTATCCATATGTCAAATATCGGTAAGAGGTTATAGGGAATGTATCATCAAAAATGGCTTATTTTTTAACTCATATTTTTATGTTCAACACATTTTTTGAGAATTTTTGGTTATTTTTTTTTAATTTTCCATATCACTTTCAATATTTTTTAATAATTCTTAAGTCCTGCAGTTTTCACTTATGCCACTAGGCCTAATAATAGTCTGACACTTCCTATTCTGTAGAGAAAGATTCTCAGTTGTCTGCTCATTATCATCACAAAGAGGGTCAAACTGAAAGGAGACACCAGTGTGAATAGATAACACAGGATCCACCAGTCACAAGAGGAGATAGTCACAGTTCACCTTTTCACCTCCCTGCACAGTGACTTCTTCCCAGGTCACAGAGCATGACTAGAAAACTCTTCTATAGAAGTCAATGAGACTGAGTCAAAAACTTTGTTTGGCTCTGCACATCCAAAAGCATTTTTTGAAAAAAATGTAAGCATAGGTGCACACTGGCAAGGCAATAACATACATCTATTCCAAATGTCAGTGGCACACTAAAAACTAAGTAAAACATCAAAGGCATATAGGAATTTTTTAAAAAAAATGCATTACTGCTAAGGAAATATGAAAACCTGGGATTCTTTGTTCACAGTTTTGATCAAAAATGTTTAAGCTCACCTCCCAAGTGTGTCAAGGGGACCCCAGCACAGGTGAGTCCTAACACTAAAACGTTACCTCTCTTAGAGCCTGTTCAGACTACAACATCTCAGGGAGTGAAAAGGACTAGCTACTGAATAATCCTGCACTGGTTTTAAAGAGGTAGGCGGAGTGCAATAAGCCAATGAGGCAGCCACTCCTCATACAGACTACAAAAACAGTGCAGGATTATTCAGTAGCTAGTCCTTTCACTCCCTGAGATGTTGTAGTCTAAACAGGCTCCAAGAAAGGTAACGTTTTAGTGTTAGGACTCACCTGTGCTGGGATCCCCTTGACGCAATTGGGAGGTGAGCTTAAACATTTTTGATCAAAACTGTGAACTAAGAATTTACTTAGCAGTAATGCATTTTTAAAAAATTCCTTTATGCCTTTGATGTTTTACTTAGTTTTTTGTGTGCCACTGACATTTGGAATAAATGGGACTGAGTCAGTCTTAAGTCTCCTATGTGCATGAAGCTACTGTAAAGCATCTCTCTGACTGCTGTTAAAGCAGTGAAAACAAAGCCTAGTGGCCAAAGTGAAAACTGCAAGACTTAAAAATTATAAAAAAAATATTGAAAGTGATATAAAAAATTAAAAAAAAACAACCAAAAATTCCTAAAAAATGTTTTTAACATAAAAATTCGACATAAACAATGACTCATTTTTTAATGACACGTTCCCTTTAATAACCAAATGTCACTTTCTCCACGGGTCCTTTGTCTATTAAAGCATTGCATGTATCTACAATTTAACATCTGGCTCAGGGCACGCCGTGTCCCAGGAGTGCACATTGCTGTAGATGATGTTTTATCCCAATTTCATTGTCAGGAATTAATAATGCTGGTTCTGGATACTTGTGGGATTTGGTGACAAATGATTAACATCTTTGGTGCAGTCATCTGTGGCCCCATAAACTTGGAATGGTCGCAGTAAGGCTCGGGCGGAGTGCTGTCATTTGCAGTAGGAACCCAATGTGCAGGAGGACAGTTCAGCGGCGCTTTATATTACGTTAGATTGTCTTTTGAGATTGCAAGATCAGGGAGCATCGGCAATAACAGCGGGAATCAGTTTCCACATGAGTCTTAGGGCTGGGTCAATGTCACCAAGTCATTTATCGGCCCCCAGGCTCTTAAGGGGTGGAAGGGGGAGTCTGTTAGGAGACAGTGCAGGCGTCCAATTTCTTATTCATTGTTAATGCGTCTTCTTCAGGCGCTGCCTGGGGTATGTTCCTTGGATTATGAAATATGCCTATTTAATGTGTATTTTTATTTGGCCTATTTTGCCACACTAAAGGCCACATGTATGAACCTGTTTAGGTCTAAAGTTCACTTTTTTGCCCATAGTAACCTATGAGCAAAATAGTGCGTTTTAGGGCTTGTTCACACGGTTTATTTGGACGAGGTTTTCGGAGCATTTCCTCACCCAAAACCACATCAAGACCTCGCCTGAAACAGGCTTTTTTAGACGAGGTTTTTGACGAGGCTTTGATTAGGTTTTGGATGAGGTTTTCACCCATACTAATTAATAGTCAGGACAAAAACCGTGCAAAAAAAACAAGCTTAAAACATGCCTAAAACACACTTCAAGAATTGACATGACCCTTTTTTTTCATTTTTTCCCAAAGAAGCGTGAAAAAACCCTCCATGTGTGAATTTACAACAAATTTTTCATAGGAAACAATTAAATGAACTGGGGGCCGTTTTAGACAATTTTTTTGGGCGGGGAAAAACGCTCCAAAAACCCTCGCCAAAAACCTCGCCCCAAATAAGCCGTGTGAAAAAGGCCTTAACCTAAACATTTCATACATGTGGCCCAAAGGGGCAATTTTTCACACAGGGGATTTGGCCGCTTTTTTTGGCCGCGGTTTTTTTCGGCAGGGTTCCCGTCACCAAAACCTTCGTCCAAATCGCGCCCCAAACTCCCCAGTTCTTTAAAAAGGGGGGGTTTTCCAAAGGGAAAACTTTTTTTGCAATTCAAAAGGGGGGGGGGGGGGGGCGGCTCGGGCCTGGGGCCCTCCCTTTCGTGTTTGCGAAGTCCCCCTTAAAAATTTCTTGCAGCAATCTTGGGCGCGGTTTTTCGCCTTGCTTTTTGGGCCGGGGTTTGGGCATGGTTGGGGGCTTGGGTTTTTTCCCTGTCTCAAAATTTGAAGGGGAAAAAAACCCCCTCACCGCAAACCTTTTCCAAAAACCCACACCCCAACCGGGGCCGGCGCCCCACCCAAAACCCCCGCGCCGATAACCCTTGTCGGGAGACGCGGGGTTTGAGGCAGGTTTGGACTAATTTTTTGGCCAGGGCCCAACCCCGCGCTGAAACCCGCGGCCAAATTCGCCTTTGTAAACATCCCAAAGGGGTTTAGTGATTTTGGTTTTTATCTCCTCGGGCTACATTGGGGGGATTCAAAAGAGCAACATGTTTTGTACCAAATAAACTCAGTTCAAAACAAAATACATGCAAAAAAAGGGATTTTTTTCAGCGGAGGGGAAAAAGGATCTCTTTTAATGGGGTTTCGGGGGCCTGTCAGTCCGTCCCCCCCAAATTTTTTTTTGCTCATCCAGGGGGGAGAGAAAAGGTTTTTTAAAAGGGAAAATCCTTTTCCCCTTTTCAAAAATTTCCTGAATTGGGGCCTTTGGGATTGCAACGGCAGAAATTTTTGGGACCCTCTAAATTCCAAACTGGGGTGGCAATCGTCGCAAGGGAAATTGTCTAACAAAAATTTTAGAAAAATTGCGGGTTGGAAACTCTTCCCTTATCTCTGACCTTTTGTATGGGGTTGTTGGCCGTTCCTAAAATTTTTTTGGTTTCGCCAGTGAGGGGGTTTTGTGGGGCCGGGGTGGGGAAAAACCCATTAAGGGCGATTTGTCTAGGCCTAAAATAAACTCCATTTTTTTCTTTATTTCTTTTTTCTGCTCGGTCCCTTTCTTCAAAGTATCCAAAAAGATGTTTTAAATACTATAACTTACCCAAAAGAATTTTTTTGGGAGGTGCCAGGAACGAAGGACACACTAGGGGGAAAAAGATTTTGGCGACTTATAAAGGGGTTTTTCCCCGCCTTTTTTCCCTTTTTTTAAAACCTGCGCCCCCCGGGCCCCGAATCCGCGGGTTGGGGACGCGGGGTTTCATTTAGGGGCAGCGTTCGCCCCTTTCAGATGCGCCTCCATAAAGGGGCGTTTTAAGGGGCCCCGGGGTGGGGGCCCGTTCTAGGGGAAAGGGGCGCACACAAAAACCTCCGAGGCATTTACGACCCGCGGTCGGCAAAGTGCGGCACATTTAGCCCACCACTCCGACAGGCGGCCTGGTTATTCTGGCTAAACGACCAGAGGAGGCAAGTGAAGCGAGAAGGGAAAACATGCGAAAAAAAAAAAAAACCATAGAAGACGCAAAAAAAAACTGGGCGCCACTCCTTTGCGGCATGGATATATTCCAAAAAAATCTTTTTATTGGGTTTAAAACATTATCAAAAAAGAGCAAAACCTTCAAAAAAAAATAAAAAAAAAAAAAAAAATCATTTTCCAAAAAACCCAGAACGGCGCACATCGGGAAATTTAGGTTTTTGGGAAAAACTCCCGGGGAAATACAAAATTTCCAAATTCTGTAAGCCTTCTAAATTGGTGGGCATAAACCACCCAATTTAAGAAAGGAGCGACAATGCCCCCATTAAAACCCTTTTGGGGGAAAATTTTGCCCAAATCAAATGGGAGCGACATTTTCCCCAAATTAAAACCTATGGGGGAGAATTAAACCAAAAATCAAATAAGCTACGGGAAACCCATTAAAACCTTTTGGAGAATATTGACCAAAAAAAATTTTCAAAGGCGGAACATTTTCAAAATACAGAAAAAAAAAAAAGGGGGCCTTTTCACAGGGTTTTTGGGGGCCAACGGTTTGGCGCCGTACCCCGCGCCGGATTTGCGCTTCAGTAGGGCCCGCCAATCCCCCCCTGTCATTGGGGTAATCCACTGCCCCTCATAAGAACAGGGGTTTTCCGTCGCTCCTCGCCCTTTGGCCGAATCCCCGGGGGGGGAAAAAAGGACTGCCTTTAATCCAGGGCGAAAAAAAAACGCCCCGTGGATAATGCAAGTCTATTGGGCCCCGCCCCCGTCCCGCCCCTTATTCAGGCGGTTTTTGGTACCCCAATACGGCCAAAAATCCCCCCGGGAAAAAATAACCCCGTTAAACACGGCCAAAAAAGGGCCAGAAAAGACCAAATTGCTGAGCTAGGGGGGGCTTAAAAACCCCGGGCCCAAATCAGAGCGCGAGCTACTTGTCCCTTTATAGTCTATGGAGAGATGGGGCCCAAAAAAATCTGGGCCCCCTCAGCGCCGTGCGGAAAAAGGAAAATTAAAAAAAAAAAAATTTTTTATTGGGTGTAAAAATTTCTAAAAAAAGAGCTAAAACCTTCTATAAACATAAATAAAATCAAATCCCAAACCCCCAACCGTTTGTCGCCGTCACCGGCAAAAGGTTTTAAAAACCCCGGGAAAAATTTCCAAAACGAAAGCACCTCTTTGGGGTTTTAAAAAACCAATCGAAAAAAAACCGAAAATCCCCTTTAAATCAAAAAAAACCTAAAAAAGGCCCAGAAAAAGACTTTTGGGGAACGAAAAAAAATTTTACTTCCAAAAACCCAATTTTTTTCTTTTTTAATTTACACCCTTTTAGAAGGGGCGCAAAAAAAAGGGAAAAAAAATGTTTTTATGAATTAAAATATTTTAAGTATTTTTTGGGGGGGGGTACCGCCCTTTAGCCAATAAAAACCTCGGAAACCTTCCCAAGATTTCATAAAAAATTTCGGCCTGTTTTTTTTTCAAGTTAAAAAAATGGGGCCCCGGTTTTTTGGCCAAAATAAGGGGCGCCTTTTTTTTTAAATTCCAATCAAAAAAAAAACCCTGTCGGGCAAAAAAATTAAAAAACTCAGGAAGGGTGGTCCCGTTTGGGGAAAAAAGGGGACTAATTTAAAAAAAAAAAAAATTAATTTTTTTAAAATTTTTTTTTTCTTTTTTTTAAATTTTATTATTTTTTTTTAAAAAAAAATTTTTTTTAAATTTAATTTTTTTCTTTTTTTTTTTTCCCCCCCATTTTATTAATTTTATTCTTTTTATCCAAATTTAAATTTTCTTTTTTTTTTTTTTTTTAAATTTTTTTTAATTTAATTAAAAACCCAAAAAACTTTTTTTTTTTCCCTTTTTTTTTTTAAATTTTTTAACCGGTTTTTTTTTTTTTAAATTTTAATTCCCAAAAATTTTATTTTTTTTTTTTTAAATTTTTGAAAATTTATTTTTTTTTATTGTTTAAATTTTTTTTATTTTTCCCATAGAAGTAAAAAATTTTTTAGGGCGCCCTTCTATCTCCCCTTTCTTGCCCCTTTTCCCCCTCAAAAAAACCCGCACTACATCTAAATGGTGGATTCATATCGCCCCCGGGGGGGGGCTCCCCCCAAATCACTTTTTTTCCTCCTTTTTTAAAAACTGTTTTTTTAAAAATTCCCCCCCCTTTTAAAAATTGATTGGCCCCTATTTTTCCATATTTTTAAAGGGGGCACTTTCGCTCCAAATTCTGATTGGGGGGGTTTTTCTGCCGACCAATGAAAGCGTTTAACAGAATTTAAATTTAAACTGTTTTCCCGCAATTTTTCCTAAACCCCGGATTCCTAAAAGTAGCGCCGGTGACGGCGAAAAAACGCTTTCCCTAGGGATTTAAATTGATTTATTTTTATAAAAGGGTTTTCAGTTTCTTTATCGAAAATTTTTTTTTACACTTAAAAAAAATGATTTTTTTAAAAAATACTCCTTTCCGCACGGCGCTGAACCCCGAGATTCATTGCCCCATCCCCCCATAGCCCTACAAGGGGAAAAGTACTCGCCCTGTTTGGGCCGGGTTTCCAAGCCCCCCCTAGCTAAAACCCAATCAGCTTTTTTCCCTGCATTTTTACTGTTTTTTTAATTTCCCCCCGCCTTGTTTTTGATTGGCCCATCTTTAATGATTTCTCCTGTTTCCCCCCTGCTCGAACCCAAAAACATTTTAGGCCCAGCCCCTTCTGCGCCTAAGTCCCCCACGGGCCCCCCCACACACGGGCGACCCCCGGGGCGACTTTAAAAACACATGTTTGAGCGCACTTTTCCCGGGGCGAATTTAAGGCGAAAGCCCCGCACTGCCCCAAAGCCCCCGCACTGCGCCCCACACACAGGCCGGGGCACGGGGGAATTTTTAAACATGGAAAAGGGAAAAGCGCACCTGGGAAATTGACAAAAAATTCAGGACAAATTTCGCCGGAAAAAACGGGGCGGAAACATGCGCCCCGACGGGGCAAAATTTAAATAAAAGCCCCGCCCCTTGTTTAAAATTTTTTAAAAAATAAGTGTAGGCGTCCAAATATGATGTCCAATTACAATTGGAGGCTGAACTGGAATAACCCTGATACCATTTGGGCACCTGCAAAGTAATAAGATGTTTCTCTTTAGTCTGACACATATAAAGGATTCATGTATTTTGTTTGAAGTTTAATTAATCTTGGACACTGCCCAGTAAGAATTATGAATATTAATGTGTACCAATGATTATTCACGCCCATACTGTATTTCCATTGGTTAGGGTGGGCTTGTCATTTAACCCTTTGATATCATGTAACAATTTGTCTATAAAATAAAGACTTGGGGGGGCTTTGCTCCCAGAGTGATTTTGAATCTCAACCTGTGACTCATCATTGCTCTCCGGCGGTAACCATCTGGTGACACCCAAAGATGTGACCCTTCTCGGAGTAGTAAGTATAATAACTTATTACTCTGACACGACGTGTCAGAAAAGAAGAGCTTCCACATCAGTTTTAAGGCGCATTAAATGAGTGTATAATGCGCCTGAATAAATAAACCTGCCAAAAATCTGGCGTGTGGTATACCCTGTATGGCATATTTAATGCGCCTAATTTAGGCATATTCCAAAAAAAAGGCGCATAGCATATCATTGCTAGCATTCATCATGCGCCTACTTTAGACGCATTCAAAAGTGTCAAATGCGCCTAGTTTTGGTGTACGACAGTTCATTGATGTAGAGAATAAGGGGCCACATGTATGAACCTTTTTAGGTCTAAAACTCACTTTTTTACCCATAGGTTACTTCTCCACCACCTTGCGGCTCTGCCACCTGGTTACATCAGCCACATGTTTCTCCACACACTCCTAAGATGACCATACCTACTGAGTACCTTCACCAGGGCCTCTAATAAAGTTTCTGACCGCTGTGACTCTTTCTGAATGGTGCACACGCTTACTCTAGTCCCGCAGCTCTTCCTCTTTGGCAGCACTCCGGCGGGCAGGGAATCTCCCCCTCCGGCCGGGCAGTGCTGTTTTTTGTCTTGCCCTGCTCAAATTTTTTTTCTGTTTACTTCCCCAAAGAAAAAGGGCCAAAGGGGGCCAAGGCATTTTACCAATCTTCCTCACCTCTGTTGTGGTGCACTCCCCCGGCCCTTGGAATAAAGACACAAACTCTAAAACTTGGGGAAATTTTGGGCGGCTTTACTCAGGGCCAACAGTTGTGGGGGACTTTTTGGCACTTCTTGCCCACAGAAAGGTTACACGCTTTAAAACACTTTACACAGACACTTCTTCACAAAAAGCTATTTTGGGAACCCCCCAAAGGCCCCCTCTTCTGCCCACTGCCCCCCCGGGGGGAAAACATTTTAACTGCTAAAATCCCACTTGTACCCAGTAGCCTTTTACCCCCCAAACCAAATTTTGTTTCCCCAGCAAAAAGTCCTCAGGAACCCCCCCCAAAACAGGTTTTTGTTTCGGACCCCCCACAAAGGAAACTGAAAATTAATGATTCACCTGCAACACTGGGGAAACCCTGAAACCATGACCTCTGGGGGCCTTGAGGATTTATTGGGGGGGCCTCTTTTTGGGCCTAGGGAGCAGGGTTTCTAAAACTGCAATTTCCTCAAGACCCCCCAGCGGGGTCATGTTTTGGGGGATTCCCCACTAAATTTGCACTGAAAAATTAAAAATAAACTTTGGAAAGAAGGCCTGACCATTTTTTATATCCCCCTGTGGAGAAGGGAAAGTGACAAAAATTGTATCCCCCTGTGGAAAATTGCACTGACCAAAATTTATATCACCTTGGGGGAATGAAAAGCAAAAATTTTTACCCCCTGTGGAAAAATTGCCCTTGACCAAAATTATACACCGGGGAGAATGACGGGAAAAAATTTAGGCCCACCTTGGAGAATGCACTCCCAATTTAATTAAATTCACCTGTGGGGGGGAATCACTGACAAAAATTTATATCACCTGTGGAAAATGCACCCCCAAATATTTTTTAACCTGGGGGGAAAAATTTGCAAAAACCCTGACCAAAATTATATCACCTGTGGAAATTTGCCCCCTTAAACCATAATTATATCCCCTGTGGGGGAATGCACTGACCTTTAATTATATCCCCTTGGGGGGAAAGGGAAACTGACTATTTTTATATCCCCTTTGTGGAGAAGCACTGCAAAATGATATAACCTTTTGGGAAATGCAAAGCCAAAATTTTTTTCACCTGTGGAAAATGCATGCCCCAAAATTTTAAATCTCCTTGGAGAATGACTGAACAAAATTAAATTCACCGGGGTGGAATGCACGGGGCCCCCCATAAGGGAATCCCCTTTGGGGAAGAATGCAGGACCATAATTATATCCCCGGGGGTGGGAATGAAACTACCATAATTATATCCCCCTGTGGAGAATACACTGACCTTGGGTATCACCTTGGAAATCACAACCTGCCCCAAAAATTTAAACCACCCGTGCAGACTTTGGCCGGAAAATTAATAAATATAACCGGGTGGTTTTCCCACTGACAAAAATTTATTAAATGGGGGAAAATTAGAAAAATTTTTTAAATTTTTTTTGGCGAATCCAGGGAAAAAATTTTTTTTCCCTGGGGGGAATTTGAAACTGACCTTTATTATATCCCCCTTGTGGAGAACACTGCCAAATTAAAAACCCTGTGCGGGATCCCCTTTTGACAAAAATGAAAAACCTTTTAAATTTTGCACGACAAAAAAATTTTTATCCCTGTGGAGAATCACGGGAAAAAATTATTTATATCACCTGGCATTTTTTGCCCCCGGGACCTTTTTTTAAAATCCCCTGGGGAGAAGGCAAAAAAATTTTTTATCCCTTGGTTTTGGCACTGAAAAATAATTTTATTCAACCGGTGGAAAATGCACTGAAAATTTTTATATAAAACTGGGGAGAATCACGACCCTTTAATTTAAACACCTGGAGAATGAAACCTGACAATTTTTTTTCCCCACCGGGTGGGGGAATGAAAATGCCCAAATTAATAACCTTTTGCAAATGCACTGCCCAATAATTTTTCACCTGTGGAAAAATTGCAGACCAAAATTTTATATCCCGGTGGAAAATGCACCTACCTTTAAATAAATTAAACCTTGAAAGGATGCCCCTGACCATTTTTAATTTCACTGTGGGAATCCCGGGCCCCTTTAATTTATATCCCCTGGGGAAAAAATGTGCCCTTAATAAATAAAATTTGGCAGGAGCCTGCCATTTTTATATCACCTGTGGAGAAAGCACTAAACCCATAATGATTTTCCCCTTTTGAAAAACTGGGAAACCAGAAAACAGGGAACCGGGGGGGGTGGGGGGGTGGGGAAACGGGATTTTGGAAAAAACACTTTCTAACTCTTAAAGCCCCAGCCTAGCAATGTCCCAAAAGGGGCCCCTTTTTTAGCTTTTTTTGTACGCCTCCCTAAAAAATTTTAGGACAGGTTACTTTTCTCCCCTAAAAGGGGGACACCCCTCCTTTCTTTTCCTCATTTCTCTGACCCTTCTTCACCTTTTTCTGGGGTTGGGAACGTTTTATTACTGGGGCCCCCCTGCACTAAAAACCACCCCCAACGGGGGTTTTTTTTCCCACTTCTTTTTCTACCTCCCATCCCTTTTTTCAGTCTGTGTTCAAAAGGGGGTGTTTTAAATTTTTTGGGAATTTGGGAAAAGGACCCCCCAGGTTTTGACATCCCCGGGCCTTCTCCGGGAAGTAAAAAGAAAGGTCTGTTTATGAAAATAAGCTTTTGTGAGGGTCGGGGGTAATTTTTTCCCTTTCCACAAAAGGGGTCCTATTTCAATCCAAAGGGGAAACCAAAACCTGTGTTGTTGTGTTTTTTTTTCTCTTTTTTTTTTAACCAATAAAATCTTTGAGGTTTTTTTTCTTTTTTATTTGCACTTTTTGACAATTACAAGGAGGAAAAAGGGAAAAGGGAAATAGGGTAACAGCCCCGGGGGTTTGAACCCCCGGGACCCTCCCTTTGGGGGAAGGAGAGGTGATGTTTGAGCAGGGCGCCCCCGGGGACTGAGGAGCTCTCACCCCCGGGCTACCCCCCTGGACATTTTAAACTTGTCCCTAAGGGAGAAACCTTTTTAAAAAAGGGGGCAAAATTTTGTAAAAATTAAGGGTTTGGTTTTAAATTTGGTTATTTCTTTTAAAAAGCTTCCCATGTAAATTTGACTTTGTCCCCAAAAACCCCTTTAACGGGTTTAACGCCCCCAAAAATTTTTGAGGGGTTTTTCTATTCCTGACGGGTCCCCCTTTTCTGTTTTATCCTGCAGAAACTCCTTTTTCTCCACTGTTTGGCGCAGCCCCAGTTTCCCTTGGCTTTTTCCGTTTTTAAAACCGTTTTTTTTTAAACTTTATTTATTTACAAAATAAAATTTTCCCTTTGGGGCGGCCGGGGGGGGGAAGGGGAAAAAGGGGTTGGGGGATTGTAGGGGGGGATTTTTGGGCAACGTTCCCCCAATTTGTTGTGGGGGCAGTTTTTGGGGCATTGGGGAATTAAAAGTTAAAAAAGGTTTTGGTTTTTCAGGGGGAAAATTTGGGGGTTTCCCCTTTCCCGGGGTTCAAAAGGGTTTAAGGGGAAAACAGCCCGTTTATTTAAAATCGAAAGAAATTAAACCCCAATAGATTTTTGGGTTGGAGGGGGGCAAGAGGGGGCTTAAAAATGGGGTTTTAATAAGAATATGCAAGTTAATGGGGGGGTTTTTTCCCTTTTACAGGGGTTCAGGGTTTAAAGGGAAAAAATTTAAAAGGGGAAATTGGGGGAAGGAACTTGGGTTTCCGGGGGGACAAAAACTTAACTTAAGCCAGGGTCGGGCACACTCCCAAAGGCCCAATTTGGGGTTTCAGGGGTTTTCATTAAAAAGGGCATAGTTGCACAGGGATAAACATCATTCCCCCTTTTAATAAAAGTCACGGGTTTTCCCAAGGGGGAAATATTAAAATTTTGGGAACCGGGGGGCACAGGAAAAAGACTTTTGAAAGGCTTAACGGTACGGGGGGAAAACTTTTTTTTTTTTAAAAGGACGGTTTGGCTTACTTTTCCCAAAAGGGTGCGTTGGGGGGTTTATTTTTAATTTGGGGGAAAAAAGGGCTTGTTGGTATTTTGGGTTTTCTCAAAGGTAAAATATAGGATCTCCCCCCAAGATTTATTTATACCCAGCTGTATCTAGGAAAAAGGGGGCCCTTTCCTTAAGTCTTGGGGAACAAAGGGTTTTCCCAAATAAAAAATAAAAGGGTTTTTTAACTTTTACCTGTAAGACTGAACGGGGTTTGCTCCCAAAGGAAAATTTTTTGGTTTTTTGGTTTTTCAATTCCCCGTTCAAAAAGAGCGGGTACATTTTTTGTTTAAAAATTTTATAACTTATAGTAAACCGGGGAATTCTGAAAAGGGGTCCGGGGAACTTTTTCTAATGAAATTAAATAGAAAAGTTTATGCCCGGGGTTCTGGAGAAAGGGGGGAACTTTTTCTAGTTTAAAATTATAAAAATTTTTTAAGTGACTAGGTTTCGGAGAATTTTTTGGGGAAAACATTTTTTTTGATGTAAAAATTTATAAAAAGTTATAGGCCGGGGTTTCTGGGAAAAAGGGGCTGGATTCATTCTAATGTTTTAAAATTTAAATAGGGGTTTTGGTTTCTGGAGGGGGGGTTTTGGGGTTTCTTTCTGGATGTTTTTTTAACGGGTTTATAGTAGGGGGGAAAATTCGGAAAAGGGCTGGGGGGACATTTTAGTGTAATAATATAAAAATTTTTAGTACCGGGGTTTCTGGAGGAAGGGGCCCGGGGAACCATTTTAGTTTTAAATAATATAAAAATTTTTTGGGGAAAAAATTTCGGGGGGGGCTGGAAACTTTTTTGGTTATTTTTTTTGGGGGTGCCGGGTTCTGGGGGGGGTTTCGGGGATTTTTGTTTTTCCGGGGTTGGGGGTAGGGGGGGAGGGGTTTTTGGGGGGGCTGGGGCTTTTTGTGTAAAAATTTGGTATTTGTCCGGGTTGCTGGGGGGGTCTGGTTTCCTTTTTGTAATAATTGTTATAGTGACCAGATTCTGGTGGGTCGGATACTTTTTGATGTTTTTTAAAAAAGTTTTAGGGACCGGGGGAATTGGTTGGGGGAAGGGTCGGGAAAATTTTTAAATTGAAATTAATAAAACCCAAGTTTAGTGTTGGGTTTTCAAAAGGGGGGGGTCATTGACCCAAGGTTTTTTTCTGTTTCCCAAGGGGTTTTTGGGGAAGGAGTTTTTCCCCAAAAAATAAAGGACAATTGGCTTCTCCTCTTGGAGTTTTTTCCCCTTTCCCTCGGGATCAACCCTTTTACCCAAAACCAACACCCACCCCCCCCTTCCTTTTCGCTCGCCTTGGTCGTGTGCTCTCCCCCCCCCCCCCCCCCCCTTGTCGGTCCCATGTCACTGGGTTTTTTCCCCCCCTAGCGTATTTTATGGCATGGGGCCCCCACCTTGTTTCCAAAGCATAAAGCAATCAATTTTTTTTGCGGGTTAATTTTGGGTTTGGGCTAAATTTGGCTCGAAAAATTTTTTTTCTTTTGGACCCCGGGCCCGGGGCCCTTTTTTTTTCCCCCAAAACCGGTTGGGCCCTTTTTCCGGGCAAAGGGTTTGGGGCTAAATTTCCTCCCCCCCTTTTTGGGGTCCCCGGGCCCGGCCAAACATTAAGGTTAATCGCCAATCACAGGGCCAACTCAGTGTTTTAGCATGTAACTTGGTAAAGGGACAATCACTCCCAGTTTAAACCCCGAGAATCGGGTTGGGGGGAAAAAATTTTTTGTTTGCCTGGCGGGGGGGTTTTTGGGGGGCCAAGGGGTGGGTTGAGTTTTCCCAAAACTGTTTGTTCTCCGGGGTTTTTTCCGGCAAAAACCCAAATCTCTAGGGTTCAGAGAAGGTAAAAAAAAGAAAAAACCCTTCCGGAGGCGGCAGTTGGGGGCAAAAAAAAATCCCTTTGTTATGCGAGGGCAAAAGGGGGAAAGGGGCCCGGGTTTGGTTCGAGCTGATAAAAAGGGAAAAAGTAACTAAAATAGCCCCCCACCCGTTACAACCAAGGTAGGCAGAAAAAGAATCTCTGAACGCACGGGTACGAAAACTTTGAGGCAGAGGGGTTTCCCGCAGCAGAAAAACCACCCCAGGGGGGCCACCCCTTTCACCCTAAAAAACCTGGGGTTTCCAAATTTTTTGCCCAAGCTCATCAAAATTTTGGACATTTAGAAGTTTGGGAAAAAAACTTTTTGCCTGGTCTGGGGAGTCCGTTTTTCTGGGGACTTTGGGAAAATGGTAGGGAAAGGGGGGGTTTAAAAACAAAAAAAAAGCGGGATCCATCCCCCCTTGTATCAAGGGTTAAAGGGCGGATGGGGGTTTGGGGCCCATGGTGGGGGGAATATTTTTTTTGGGCCCGGGGGGCCCCCTTTTGGGTCCCCAATTTGAATTTTTTAAAAACACCTTTTTGAAATCCCAAGAAGAAAATTAAAGGGCCATTTTCCCTGAAGGAAAATTTGGGGGTCCCCCTTAAACCCCGGGTTTGTCCCAAATATAGGGGCCGGGGGGTGTAACTTTTTTTAAAATTATAGGGGGACCCCCAAATTTTAACGGATCGGGGGCATTCCGCAGGCGAAAACGGCCCCACGGGGGGAGGGGGAAAAAACCCCCAAATGGATTTTTAGGGGCCCGGGTATTGTGGGCTCCTGAGATTAGCAGGGCTGGGGATGCTTTTCATGGAGAAGGCAAAAAAAGGGGGGGTAAAATAAAGCCAGAGGCAGTTTTGGGGCAGGGGGCTAAAAATTTGGCCCTCATAAAAATTTTAAACCCCACTGGGGGGGGCCCCCCAAAAGAGTAACCCTCCCACTGATGGCCCCCAAATTTAAAAACCCCCTGGGGGGGGCCCCCCAAAAAAATAAAACCCATGTGGGGCCTCAAAAATCAACTTTTTCCTAAGGCCCCCTAAAAATTTAAATTTCCATTGGTTACCCCAAGAATCAACCCTACTGGTGGCCCCAAAAAAATTAATTTCCACGGGGGGCCCCCCAAGAATCAACTCCCTGGGGGCCCCAAAATCAGCTCCACTGGTGGGCCCCAAAAATCTATCCACGGGGGGCCCCAAAAACCATCAACCCCCTGGTGGCCCCAAAAATTTAAAACCCCAAAACTTTTTGGGCCCCAAAAATTTAAATTTCCCTTTTGGGGGCCCCAAAAATTTAATTTCCATTGGGTGGGCACCAAGAATAAACCCCAAAGGGGGCCCCAAAAATAATCTCCCGGGGGCCCCCAAAAAAAAATGCAACCCCACAAAAGGCCCCCAAGGAATAACCCCACGGGGTCGACCCCAAACAATCAACTTCCTGGGGGGGCCACCAAAAAATTCAACCCCAAAATGGGGGGCCCCAAAAAATAAACTCCCCTGTGGCCCCCAAAAATTCCACTCCACTAAATGAAAAAGGAAATAACCCCAAACTGGGGGCCCCCCCCAAAAATAAACCTCCACTAAGGGGGACCAAAGGAAAAACCCCCACAAATTTTGGCCCCAAAGAATCACTCTACGGGGGGAAACCTAAAATCAAACCCCCACGGGGTTAGGTCCCAAGAAAAAAACTTCTTTTGGGGGCCCTCAGACCACCGCAGTCCGACCCCTGGTGTTCCGAAAATCTTTTTGGGGGGCCCGGGGCCTGTCCCAGCCCCTTTTTTTTCCACCGGCTTGGGCTCCCCTTCCCCCCCTTTTTCCTAAAACCCATGGGGCCTAGGAGAAAATAGCCCTTGGGGCCCAAGATTTCTTTGGTCCCCAAAGCCCAATCGGTTTCCCCTTTTAAAGGGGTTTATTTTTTCCCTGGGGGGAATTTAACGGGGGGAACTTTTTTCTTTTGGGAGGGGGTTGAGTTGCTTTTAAAAAAGGTTTTATCCCTTTCTTTTGCTTTTTTTTTTAAACTTTGGCTTTTTCTGTTTTTGCTTTCTTTTTGGTCTTTGGAGCCGCCGCCGGGGTCTTTCAATTTTGGGTTTCCCTTCCCCACTTCCCCGCTCTAGCACGGCCAGGATGGTGTTCACCCCCCTTGCTTTTTTTACCCAAGCACCGGGGTGCTTTTTTCGGGGGGGTTTATGGGCCCCAAAAACCGGGGGGGCCCGGGGCCCTTTGTTCTTTTTGCTGGTGGGGCCCTGCGTTCAACAGCTTTTTTGCGCGCCACTTGGGTTAAACTGGGGGGCATGTTTTTTTTCGGGGGAAAAATTTGTTTTCCCTTTCAAAAATTTTTCAGACAGTCCACGGGGGGAAGGAGGGGGGGGGAACCCCCCTGGGGGGGCCCTTTTGCGGGGCTTTCCCTTTGGGGTAGAAAAAAGAAAAAAGCACCCGGGAAGGGGAAAAATGCCCCGGGTCAGTACATACTTTTGGGGTTTTGTCCCAAAGGAAAAAACTCCCATTGGGGGACACCAAAATATCCCCACTGGGGGGCCCCCTTTTTTCCCCCTTTTGGTCGGCCCCAATAAAAACCCACTTTTTAATAACTTTAGGGGGGGGCTTTTTTAAAAACCAATTTTCCCAGGGGGGGGGCTTTTAATAGCTAGGGGGGTTTTTTAAAAATAAAGGGGGGGGCCTTTTTCCAAGGGGGGTGGGCCCCAAAAAATTTTTCCCCAAAGGGGGCTTTTTTTCTCTAAACGGGGGCCCAAAAACACCCCCCGGGGGGCCCAAAAATTTTTAATTTCCCCCACTGGTGGGTTCCCAAAAATCATCTCCATTTGGGGGGCTCTAAAAAAATCTTCCCCCATTTGGGGGGCCCCCAAAAAATTCATCTCCACTGGTGGGTCCAAGAACAATTTTAGGGAAGGGGCCCTTAAAGGGAAATAAAACTCTATGGTGGCCCCCAAAAAAAAATCATCCCCAAACGGGGTGGGTCAAAAAAATTATTTTCCACTGGGGGGGCTCCGGGTTTAAAATTTTAGGGGCTTAAGGATCAACTCTACTGGTGGCCCCCAAAAAAAATCTTCTCCACTGGGGGGTCCTAAAATTCATCTCCACGGGTGGGCTCCAAAAAAAATTTTTGGAGGGGCTCCAAGGATAAATTCTATGGGGGCCCCCAAGGGAATAAATCCCACTCTTCCCCCCCCAAAAGGAATTAAATCCCTGGGGGGCCCCCCAAAAATTTTCATCCCCTTTGGGGGGCCCCCCCCAAAAATTCACCCCACTTGTGGCCTCAAGAATAAAACCTCCCCTTAGGGAAACCCAAGAATAAACCCCCTTTGGGTTGGGCCCTAAAACCCTTTTTTTCCCAAAACACGGGGTTCAGGCACCCTTAAACCCAGTTGCAGCCCCCCCCCAGGTCCCCTTTTAAAAACCGCTGTTTGGCATTGCGGGGGCCACATGGGAATCAGTGATGCAGCAATGGGGAGACGGCTGGCCTGCATTATCTGAACAAAAAAAAACCTGTTATGTACAGGGGCTTTCACTGAAAAGGGGCTGGGGATTGGTTTCTGGCCCCCCCTTAGGGCGGGGGCCCAGATAGGTTGGTACAACTTTTTTTTACTGCTTTTAACACAGCCTGGCCCCGGTAAAATTTACATTTTTCTTTTTGTTTTGAAAAACCCCTTTAAGTGGGAATAATTTTGTGAAAGCCCCCAAAAATAAACAGTCGTTGTCAAAGGGGAAAAAGGGGGCCCCCAAGTTAATTTTTGCCCATTTCCCCCAAAAAAAACATTTTGAGCTTTAGGGTTTAAAAGGGGTTTTGCCCACGTTTCTAATGTTGCGGGGGGTTTCCTCCAAAATGGGTATTTAATCACTTTTCTAAATATTTTGGGGATTAAAAAAAGTGATCCCCCGGGAAAAGTTTGCAGCCTGCCCTTAGATGCCCCTTATTTCCTGGATGTTTAAAATTAGCTACAACCAGGAGTGTTTATGGCAAGCTCAGGGCCGCTTTGGGTTTTGTTTGAATTCTTATTTTGATGGAAAGGAAAACCAGAAATTGTTCCTGTTAAGAGCCTGTGCTGCTGTATAGGGGAATTCACGGGTTTTGTAATGGTTTTTTCCCTGAGTAAAAATGCGGGACGCTCCCCTGTCACCCCCCCCCTCCCCCCCCCCTGTTTCCCCCCCCTGCTCGGAGTTATCTTTGCCCCTTGAGCGATAAGGGGGGAGAAAAAAAAAAAGTATAGCTTCGTGAAAAATTTCAGTTATCCTCTGGGGATTCCCAAAAAACCATTTTTTGTAAACAAATAAGGGGACTGGTATCAGCACAGGAGCGTGATGGGAGGGGGGAGCAATGAAAATCACAGGGGAAAAGGTCCCTTGTTTTTTTAAACACAGAAACCCCAAACGCCCCTTTTTTCAAGGCTTTAGAGGGGGTATCAGCCTGTTAGGAGAGGAAACCCATTTTCCGGGGAAAAAACCCCCTTTTTTAAGGGCCCAAAAACACTTAAAAAGGGGGTTAAGTGTTTTTTTCACCCTAAGCTTTATGTAGCTTTTTTAAATGGATAACTATTAAAGGAAAAGCCGTTTTATATACCGGTGCTGGATGCAACGACTTTTTTCTGATGAACCTGCTTAGGATCCATTGCCATTTTTGGTGGAATACATATAGGGCAGTGGATTTCCCACACTTCAGCTGATAGGTATGTGTGATAGCGCTGCATATCTGACCATGTCATGCAATAGCTTTTCATACTAAGTCCTTTGTACATAGTTTCCATTTTTGCTTTTTTAATTAAAAGTAGGATCAGATCCTGGCACAGGGGAGAAGAGAAACACTGCCTAAGGAAATGATAAGGACTCTTCCCCCTTTCCCTGCAGCAATCTGATCCTCCTTATGATATATAAGAAAACAGACCTCTTACATGCAGGAACATATTTCCAATTTTTCTCTATGAGACAAGCACAAGCTATGTATGACACACTTTGGTATATGATTTTATGGAATAGACTTTGGGCGGAATTCTTACATTACATTGCCTTCGTTTTTTCCTCCCCGCCTTCCAAGACCTAGAACTTAATATTTTTCTGTCTACATAGCTGTAGGGCTTGATGAGGGCTAGCCTTTTTTTGCGGGACAAGATGTGCTTTTTAATGGTACCATTTACTGAATAAAGAAAACAAAGAAAAAAATTATTTACGGGATAGGACGTTGATTTTACTTGGCTGTAGCTGTCGGTTTTTCCTCGGCTGGTTATGGAAACGAGAGGGACCAAACATCATTTATTTTTTTCATAATTCATCTATTTATTGAGAATCCAAAAATGGGCAACTGTTGTTATCATTACAGTGGATTGCTGTAATGATTACAATAAATAAATAATTTTCGCAACAAAAACGAGTCAAGGTAAAACCAGCTGCAGCCTGATACTATTAAAATGGAAAGGTCCATGGATACTGGTCCCTTCCCATTCTAAAAATACCAGCCCGCAGTCACCCCAGAAATGGGTCATCACATTAGAGGGTCCACTTCTGATGGTTACCTTGCTCTTGTCAGTACCCATGATGCGTTGTGTACTGGGGCAATAGTGACATGGGCTGACACCAAAAGGAGCTTCCTCGTGGAGACGCCAGGAGACCGGGCAGTCCGCATCAGAGCAGCTGCTCTGATGCGGACTGCCTGGTCTCCTGGCGTCTCCACGAGGAAGCACATAAAGGACTGCGGGTTCCATTTACGTATGTAACTCAACTATTTGGGTATGTGTACCTTCGTTTTTGACGACATTGATGGTGCTTAAAGAAGCTTTTACCACTGTTTGAAATAAAGGATTTTTATGGAAATTGGCACATCGCTATTTTGATACAGAGATTACAGGGTTGGAGGCCCTAATGATTGTGCCTGATTAAACAAGTAACACGAACAAGTTAAAGTGGCATTCCTCTTTATTATAAATGGGCTGACACCAAGCATGAGCGATAGTAATAAAGAAGCATCTGTCAGCTACCTCTATTACTAACACTGGATTTAAATAGAAAAAAAACAGACACAAATTGCAATTTTTTTTTTACATTTCAATAAACAATCCCACAGCCCTCTTTAACCATTTTATATAAAAAAAAAAAATATATAGAGTATATATAGATGATGCTTATGGGTCCACATCTTGTTCTTAAGAAACCAATTTTACATCATCAGGAGGTTGGGACAGTAGGGATCGGTGTCATAGGCCTCTCTTATCTCTTTAAACAAGTCTTTATTATGGATTACTCCCACCACATTAGAATCAGGAACAATGGTCTTAGGCGGAATAATAGGAGTGGAATCCTTGGAGAACATTCTTGATAGAGCATCCTCCTTGCCATTACGGGATCCGGGCCTGTACGAGATTACAAAGTTTAAATTGTTTTAGGAAAAAATACCCCAACGAGCTTTGCGAGGGGGATAGACACTTGGCAGATCTAACGAATTCCAGATTCCAGATCAGTAAGAACATTTATTTGCTTTGAAGTTCCTTGAAGATTATGTCTCCATTCCTTAAAGGCTGCAATAGCTAATAGTTCTTTATTCCCCCACATCATAAATCTTCTCAGCAGATGATAAACATGGGAGAAAAATGCACAAGGATGTAATAAACTCTTGTCTCCCGTTCTCTGAGACAGAATAGCCCCTACAGTACAGTATGAAGTGTCCACTTCCACAATGAAGGCGAGTTCTGGGTCAGGATGGACTAATACAGGGGCTGTAGTGAACTTGCACTTTTAGAAAGAGAAGGATTCTTGTGCTTGAGGAGACCAAACAAAAAGCATTTTTATTCTTGGGTCAAACTGTGTGATGGGGGGAAAATATTTCCGAGAAAATTTGATGAAGCGTCTATAGAGTTGGCAAAACCTTTTGAAACTTTGGGACATCTTTTAAGTTTCTGGGGGTAGGCCAGTCTATTATTGCTTTGATCTTACTGGGGTCCATCTGTTAGACCATGAGGTAAATTATACAACCAAGGAATTGGATCTTGGTCTGATGAAATTCACATTTTTCAATCTTAATGTAGAGTTGGTTTCCCTCTCTTAGCCTCTCCAGAACAAGCTTGAATGAGTCTGGTATTCATCATTGATTTGGAGAAAATCAGGATATCGTCCAGATAGATGACAATGAACTGGTCCAAGAGGTCTCTGAAGATGTCATTGACGAGATGTTGAAAGGTGGCAGGGGCATTACAAAGGCCAAAAGGCATAACACAATATTCAAAGTGTCCGTAACGTGACCTAAAAGCCGTCTTCCATTCATCTCCAGATCTGATACGGACCAAGTTATAGGCGCCTCGAAGATCTAATTTGGAAAAAATCTTCGCATGTCGCACTCTCTCCAGTAGCTAGGGATCAATGGTAGAGGATAATGGTTTTTGATGGTAATTTTTGTTAAGTTTTTCTGTAATCAATACAAGGTCTTAAGGAACCGTCCTTTTTTTTAAACAAAGAATATGGGAGCCCCCGCTGGGTGGGGAAGATGGGGGGATGAACCCCTTAAGCCAGATTTTTCTTCTCTGTACTCCTTGAGGGCTTTTAATTCGGAACCTGCCAAAGGGTAGGTTTTTTCCAAAAGTTATAGTTGCACCTGGAAGCAAGTCTATGGGGCAATCATAGGGTCGGTGTGGGGGGAGCTGGTCTGCATTCTGTTTGCTGCAGACGTCTGCAAATTCCCTGCATTCCGAGGGTAGCTCTAATATTTTGTTGTCTTGAGCTGGATCTTCGGGGCCTTGTTCAGAGTGAGCTGAGGAAAAGACATCCCCTTCGGGGAAGCTTATCTCCTTGGTTTCCCAGTTATAACTGTGCTTGCAGCCACGGTAGGCCTAGGATGACAGGGAAGTGTGGAGAAAAAGATCAGTAGGAAAGACAGGACTTAAACGTTTGATGGGATGTTATAATGATCTCGAGGGGTTCTGTCTCTTGGCCCAAACTGGCCCTGAGTCAGTGGGGATCCATCTACAGTTTCCATTACCATATGTGAGATTGTCTTCTTGAATTTAACCCCATGCTTCTGAGCATAGGACGGGTTTCCATGAAATTTGCCAACTCGCCCCGAGTCTACCATAGCTGAGGTAGATACCCATTGAGAGGTCAGCAGGAACTTGATGGGTCGGAAGCAATGAGAGTTTTTTGTTCTCTTTCTTAATATGAGGTTGCCCACTGATGAGATGGAATGGACAACTGCTCTTTCAGATAACTCGGTCTCTGAAGCCAAGGGGTTCTTCATCTGAGGAGTCAGGATCCATGATGGCTGCCACCCAAACTCCGTGGACGGCTAGGGCAGTTGATAAGGAAGTGGGGCAGACTTTCCACAATAGAAGCATAGACTTTTCCAGAGCCGGGGCTCCTTTTTTTCCGTGCCCTCACGCTTTAATATGGAATCGACTTGCATAGGCTCAATTCCTGACTCTCTGTGGATCTTCCCTTGAGGTGCCTTGGGAAAGCTGACAGGGACCGGTGGGGACTGCTTGGTATCAAAATTTAGAGTAGCCCACCTCTCCTGTCGCCGTTCAGACAGTCGGGTATCGATTCGGATGCAGCGATTAATGAAGGCATCCAAACCTAAAGGAGCCTCTGCACGGGCAAGTTCATCTTTTACTGCACTGCATAGTCCTTTCCTAAAAAAAGACAATTTTGCTGCGTCATTCCAGTTGGTGTCAAATGCCCACCTCTTGAACTCCATGGCATACTCGGCAACTGGGCGTTTGCCCTGGCGCATGGATAGTATTGCAGCTTCAGCAGTAGCAACCCCGATTGGGATCGTCAAACATTGACTCATGGGGTCGATGAACCCTTTCCAGGTGATTCAGCCGGGCGTCTTGAGTTTCAATTAAAGGGCTAGCCCAGGCAATGGCTTTTGGGGTGTCAGCAGCATATGATAAAACAGGACCTTCGATCTGTCGGTAGGGGAAATTGGTAGGTTTTTTCGTCGAAGTTAGCCTACATTGATTGAGGAAAACCCCGGAATTTGTCGCGATCTCCCCCGAATCTGAAGGGTGGCAACTTCGGGTCAGACAGGCACCGAAGTGGGTGGTCCAGAGGCTTGAATCTCCAGGTGGACCATCCGGCGGATTTAAAGCGTGCACTGTTTCGCGTAGTTCCCGAATCGCTTTTCCATAAAACTTGGATATTTTTGGCCAGTCTGCCTTCATAAGCATCACATTTGACTTTCAATGCTTGCATCTCGTGCGCAAAGTTAAACCATAGCAGTTTGAAGCTGTTTTTAAGCGAGCTTCCGGCTACCAGCCCCAGCGGACTTCCCATTTTATGGCTTGAGTATCCTGTCACGATACTAGTGGATACAGCTGGAAATCCAATGGCGAGGACTGGCTTGAACACAGCGAAGGCCAATGCAGACTGGAACAGGGGGCAGCAGAGATTAGAACTGGATTCCAGGGAAAGTCAGGAGGAGCACAGTGAATGATACGTAGGTAAACAGAAGTTTTGCAGGGGAAAACCGCAAAGGTGAGGAACTAACGGAATGCAAGTTCCCAGGCTTAGAGGAACTCACAGCAGAAACTTAAACACAATACTCAAGCAATGAGCAACAGACTTGAGGAGTTATATATGCTGACAAACAGGGAAAAAAGATGGCACCCAGCTGAGACACGATCCACCATCTTTACTTTAGGGCAAACTTAAGGGCAACACAGTAAAAAAAGTTCCAATCATAGCACTGCTTCTGTAGTAACATCATGGAAAGTCCCAAAGAAATCACCAAGATATCAGGAAGAGAATTGTGGACTTGCACAAGTCTGGTTCATCATTGGGTGCAATTTCCAGAAACCTGAAGGTCCTGGTTATCTTTTTACAAACAATTATACGCAAATACAAACAAGATAGGAATATCCAGCCATCATACCGCTCAGGAAGGAGATGGGTTCTGCATCTTAGAGATGAATGTGCATATCAACCCAAGAACAAAAGCAAAAGACCTTGTGAAGATGCTGGCGGAAGCTGGTAAGATTGTGTCCTTATCCACAGTGAAATGAGTACTGTATCAGCATGGGCTGAAAGGCCGCTCTGCCAGGAAGAAGCCAGTACTCCAAAAGAAACATAGAAAAGCCAGATTAATATTTGCAAATGCACAGGAACAAAGACCTACATTTCTGGAGACATGTCCTGTGGTCTGACGAAACTAAAATTGGACTGTTTGGCCGTAATGACCATCGTTACCTTTAGGGGAAAAAGGGAGAAGCTTGGAAGCCTAAGAACACCATCCCAAATGTGAAACACAGGGGTGGCAGCACATTTTTGTGGGGTTTTTTTTGCTGCAGAAGGACTGGTGCACTTCACAAAACAGATAGCATCATGAGGAAAGAAGATTATGTGGCAATACTGAAGCAACATCTCATCAGCCAGGAAGTTAAAGCTTGTCGGAAATAAGTCTTCCAAATGGACAATGACCCGAAGCTACTGCCAAACTGGTTACATAGGGGCTCAAGGAGAACCAAGTCAATGTTTTGGAGTGGCCATCACAAAGCCCTGATCTCAATCCTATTGAAAATTTATGGACAAAACTGAAAAGGCCGGTGCGAGCGAAGTAACCTCCAAACATGGCTCAGTTACACCAGTTCTGTCAGGAGGAATGGGCCAAACTTCCTACCAACTATTGTGAGAAGGATCCAAAACATTTGACCCAAATCCTACAGTTTAAGGGCCATACCAAGAGTGTTAATACAGAAGAGTAAGGGACCCAGGACTGACCCCTGAGGGACACCAACAGGGAGAGGTCGAGAGGAGGAGGTGGTGCGAGAGTGACACTGAGGGCCACATGTATGAAAACTGTTTAGGTCTAAAACTCACTTTTTTGCCCATAGTAACCTATATGGAAAAGAGTGAGTTTTAGACCTAGACAGGTTCATACATGTGGCCCAATGTGTCTCTCACTCTTGCACCACCACCTCCATGTCTGATCAGTGAGGTATGAGGAGATCCAGGAAAGGGCCGAGTCTGTGATACGGAGAGATGAAAGGATTTGTAAGTGATATAAAACATATAACATGAATAGGTGAACACAGCAGATGCGTTTTGGATCCTTGTTCACAGCATGTTGGGGATGTGTGTGAAACGCGTCTGCTGCGTTCACCTATCCATCTTATATGTTTTATATCACCTATATGTGAAGAAACAGTCCACCTATAGTCGCTGGTTCGTTTTGGAGCTTATTACAGGCTTGTTTGCCGTGAGCCTAGGACCTTGCGCTGAGACAGGGCGGACATTTGCTTGGGACTGCCGGAATGATCCAGCTGCTTCTGCGGTGAGCTGTATAAGTCTTTTTTCTTTTCAGATATACCAACCCATTAGGCCCGGTTCACACGACAATAATTGCAGGACGTATTTTGCCCGCAATAAAGCCGTGTGCTTGGAAGGGGCGGCGGGGCAGGGGGGCCGGCAGCCCGCCGGCCCCATAAACATTCCTTATTCTCGGCGCGTATACGCCGTGAATAATTGACATGTCACTTATCTCCCTGCTTAGCGTATTGTGCGAGCGGGAGAAGGAGACATAACCCCATAGTGCTCTATGAGAACTGGGGTTTTTACCGAAAATGACTGGGCGCTCCTGCGCCGACCAAAAAACCCCGGGCTGACGGAAAAAACACCTGACCAACCTGGAAACCGTCAAAATACACAGCAAAGCTACAGATTTCAAAAAGAAAACCAGCAGACTAACCGAGTTTTAAAGTGGGGGTGAACAGTCTCCCGTTTTGGGGCAGTCCCGAGGTAAGTCCCAAAGGGGTTACCGTCAGGTCCCCCAAGGAAATTTCGTCCCGCTGGTACTGCCCCACTTAAATAGCGCCAAATGTTGGGGTTCAGGGGTACACCGCATGACTACTGCTGTCCAAAAATTGAACACTGATTGCCGGGATGAAAAATGACATCAGACACAGAGCTATATGAGTTCCTCCTCAGTGTGAAGCAGACCCGAAGAGAGAGCCTTTATTACAATACAATGGTTTTTTACAAACTGGCTTCAGGGCGTGGCTAAGTTCCTTTGTTTCTTGCAGTCTTCAGGAATGTGGCACTAGTTGATTGGTTCTCCAGATATGGTCATGGTTTCCACCCAGGGCCTGCTGGCACATTTGGGGGGGAAGTGGTTCAGGAAGCAGGCCCCAATCTTGGAATATCTCTGCTGTTCAGCTAAGCTTGTATGTGTAATAATGTTTTTGCACCACAAACTTCATTACAAAAGCATTAGAAATATATATGTTTCCCTTAACAAGGAGACATAATCCATAGTGCTCTATGAGAACTGTGGATTACCGTAATGACTGGGACGTATCTTACCCCATACTTAGTGCAGTACGGGGCGAAATACGTCCCAGTTTAAGGCTTGTGAACATTGCCTAAGTCTACACGGCCTCTAGGAAAACCTTTACGTTCTCCTATCTTCTGATGAACATTCCCCGATTGGATTCCTCTATCTCGCCATCTACAACGTCTTCAGGTGATGAAAGCTCCCGTGCATGAGTCAAAGACATGTCTGTAAAAAACTTTGAGGTTCTCAGTTCACATGTTTTGATCAAAACTGTTTAAGCCACCCCTGACTATCAACGGGATCTCAGTACAGGTGGTCCTACTCTATTTTTACCTCTCATTTGAGTCCGATTCAGACTTCTCATTGGTTTAACAGACCTCCATAAACTAGAGAGAAAAAGCAACCAGTTTTATAAGCGTACTGCACTGGTCTAGCAACCTGTGGAGGTGGGCGGGCTGCAAAAAACGGAGGCCTCCATTTTGTTTTTTTGCACCCCGCCCACCCTCACAGGTTGCTAGATCAGTGCAGTACGCTTATAAAGCTGGTGGCTTTTTCTCTCTAGATTATGGAGGTCTGTTGACTCAATGAGAAGTCTGAATTGGACTCAAATGAGAGGTAAAAATAGAGTACGACCACCCGCTTTGAGATCCCGTTGATAGTCAGGGGTGGCTTAAACAGTTTTGATCAAAACGTGTGAACTAAGAACCTCATAGTTTTTTTCATGTATTGTAGATAGCATAAATGCTTCTTAGAGGTTTCCATGTATGGTTTGATAGATTATGGAGGTCTGAGGACCCAATGAGAAGTCTGAATCGGACTCAAATGAGAGGTAAAAATAGAGTAGGACCACCCGCCTTGAGGTCCCGTTGATAGTCAGGGGTGGCTTAAACAGTTTTGATCAAAACGTGTGAACTAAGTATCTCAGAGTTTTTTTCATGTATTGTAGATAGCATAAATGCTTCTTCAGAGGTTTCATGTCTTGTTTGATAGACATGTCTGCGCGCTTTATTGACTTGTGGTTTCCAAGCCGTAATGACAGGGCTGGTAGACGTGAGGAGGCTACTTTGCCTTTCCTTGGTTTGTCTGGGAATCTTGACTCAGCTGTCAGACATTTGCTAGAATTTCTTCGAGGGGCGTAAAAGAGCAGCTTAGAAATGAAGTCAATGGAAGGAGTTCCACTTCTTAAAACAATTAAGTTCATTACTCTACCATGAAAATGGGCTTTGCATTGGTGAGTTCACACCTAGCTGCAGGAATCTGGAGTGAGCTAATAAAGCCAATGACACCTCCGGCCGCCCAGCCGCTGTGTGAATAATGGTGCATGACTGTGTGCGATGCCAGAGAGGGGGCTCCACATACAAGGAGGACAGGAGCCAGCTGTGGACAGGGCCTGCTTAATGTGGTGTGCAGTCTACCTGCCACAAAAACCTCAATGTTTGCTGAGAACAGATGACTTACAGCTGCTTAATATCAGCTGTCCCTGGGGGCCGACGGTGTAAACATGAGCACCACCTTCTGTGTACTAGCAAGCCCAGGGCAGAGGATGCTTTACAGTCCTGAAACATGGAACCTTCCAGGCAAAAGAGACACATTTTACGCTGAAAAGTTTATAGGGAAATAATAATAATAAAATAATCAAGATATGTTACAAAGATCCTAATACGTCCACTGGGCCAGCTCCTCTCCCTCTATCATATAACCCTATATATCACAGAGCGCAGCTCCTCTATCATATAACCCTATATATCACAGAGCTCAGCTCCTCTCCTCTAACATATAACCCTATATATCACAGAGCTCAGCTCCTCTCCCTCTCATATAACCCTATATATCACAGAGCTCAGCACCTCTATCATATATCCCTATATATCACAGAGCTCAGCTCTTCTCCTCTATCATATAACCCTATATATCACAGAGCTCAGCTCCTCTCCTCTATCATATAATCCTATATATCACAGAGCTCAGCTCCTCTCTCTATCATATAACCCTATATATCACAGAGCTCAGCTTCTCTCCTCTATCATATAACCCTATATATCACAGAGCTCAGCTCCTCTATCATATAACCCTATATATCCCAGAGCTCAGCTCCTCTCCCTCTATCATATAACCCTATATATCACAGAGCTCAGGGTCTCTCCCTCTATCATATAACCCTATATATCACAGAGCTCAGCTTCTCTCCTCTATCATCTAATCCTATATATAACAGAGCTCAGCATTCTCCTCCTTTCCTCATCCATATAACCCTATATATCACAGAGCTCAGCTCCTCTTATACATATAACCCTATATATCCAGAGCTCAGCTCCTCTCCCTCTATCATATAACCCTATATATCACAGAGCTCAGCTTCTCTCCCTGTATCAAATATCCCTATATATCACATAGCTCAGCTCCTCTCCTCTATCATATAACCCTATATATCACAGAGCTCAGCTCACCTCCTCTATCATATAACCCTATATATCACAGAGCTCAGCTTCCCTCCTCTATCATATAACCCTATATATCACAGAGCTCAGCTTCTCTCCTCTATCATTATAACCCTATATATCACAGAGCTCAGCACCTCTCCTCTATCATATAACCCTATATAATCACAGAGCTCAGATCCTCTCCTCTATCATATAACCCTATATTTACACAGAGCTCAGCTCCTCTCCCTATCATATAACCTATATATCACAGAGATCAGCTTCTCTCCTCTATCATATAACCTTATATATCACAGAGCTCAGCTCCTCTCCCTCTACCACATAACCCTACATCAAAGAGCTCAGCTTCTCTCCCTCTATCACATAACCCTATATATAACAGAGCTCAGCTCCTCTCCCTCTATCATATAACCCTATATATCACAGAGCTCAGATCCTCTCTATCATATAACCCTATATCTCACAGAGCACAGCTCCTCTATCATCTAACCCTCTAGATCACAGAGCGCAGCTCCTCTCCTCTATCATATAACCCTATATACTCAGAGCTCAGCTCCTCTCCTCTATCATTATAATCCTATATATCACAGAGCTCAGCTTCTATCCTCTATCATATAACCCTATATATCACAGAGCTCAGCTCCTCTCCCTCTATCATATAACCCTATATATCATAGAGCTCAGCTCCTCTCCCTCTATCATATAACCCTATATATCACAGAGCTCAGCTTCTCTCATCTATCATATAACCCTATATATCACAGAGCTCAGCTCCTCTCCCTCTATCATTAAACCCTATATATCACAGAGCTCAGCTTCTCTCCCTCTATCATATAACCCTATATATCACAGAGTCAGCTCCTCTTCCTCTATCATATAACCCTATATATCAGAGAGCTCAGCTCCTCTCCTCTTTAATATAACCCTATGTATCACAGAGCTCAGCTTCTCTCTGTATCATATAACCCTATATATCACAGAGCTCAGCGCCTCTCCTCTATCATATAACCCTATATATCACAGAGCTCAGCTTCTCTCCTCTATCACATAACCCTATATATCAGAGAGCTCAGCTAGGGGCTTTAAGGAGTTTTAGGGGGTTAACTCATCAGTCAGTGTATGCAACGTTCCCATTGCAGCCCAGCATCCGGTCCTATGTCTCATCTGACATCACTTCTGGGTACTTTAACATAGGGAAAATGCTATGGTAACTGGAAGTAAAATCAGGTGTCGTGTCCTAAACTGACAAGCAAAAAGGTAACAATGTTTTAAACTTTTGAATTTCAGGCTCTATATTGTACCATCCACTTCAGCTTTGAACATCAGACTACAATCATTTTATAGACAATCATCTTGACCATCTCATACATAAGTTTAACTTTCAACTATTTAGCATCTGTTTAGTTCTGCAGATTCTTTCCTGCAATTGCATTGTTACAGTTTTGCTTTTAAAAATCTAAATTTTATTTTTTATTATTTTGTTAGTATTTGGGAAATCCACCTTTGGCTTTCAGCACTGCCTGAATCCTTCTGGATCAGATTCAAGCAGGTCTCGCCCAAAATCTGATCCCAGGTCTCTTCTACACATTCCCAATGTTGGTGCAGACTGGTCGACTCACTTAGGTACGAATACAGCTTTTCTTCATCTCAAGCCCCAAGTGTTGGATTGGGTTCAGGTCTGGGGACTGTGGAGCCAATACAGCAACTCTACCTCACTGTCATTGAACCATTCCTTCCCCAACCTTGACGTCTGCTCCATGTTGTTGTCCTGCTGGACACTATGTCCACTGTTCATCCCCATAGTACTCGAGTGGATGAAGTAACTCATCTTGTAGGACCCTCACATAGAGCTCAGCATTGAGGTCACCATCCACCCTGGTCAAGTATCCACCATCTTTGGCTGTGACCCCTCCCCATATCCTCAGGCGTCTTCCAACGAACCTGACTGTTCCTCCATCTCCTGCTCCGTTCTCCTCTTTCCCCTCGATTCTTCCCATTCCCCCCCATCAGAGCCCGGTCTATTGACTTTCATCTCTCGCTCCCCATTCTCCCTTGGTTCTTCCCATTTCCCCCCATCAGAGCCCGGTCTATTGACTTTCATCTCATTGCTCTAAATCCCCCATTTCCAATTTTCCATTTTTCATACTTTTTTGCAATCTCTTTGCCGACGCTTCTTATGAGGAGATTGAAGTCGCGGCTTCTTCCCCTTTTTTTGGGCCATCATTCCAGACCTGTGTAATGCGCCCGGTGCTTGCATGGACGTCTGTGATCTCTTACGAAGCCTACGAGCCGCCTCCACTGCCGTGTCTTAGCGTCAGAACTGATCGACCTTGTGATTAGCGAATTGTTTTGCCTGGACGTCACCTCTTGGCTTTGGACGGACTTCATTCCATATTCTTCCCGCTGTCAGGGCCTCACATGATGCAGTTCAGCAATTTTCTTGGCCAAAAGACGCCATCAATGAGCTAGATGATGCGGTTTTTCTTTTCTTGGGAAATCTTCATGGCGGCTCGAACCAGTGACCTTTCGCTTGGGAATCAGTCTAATAACCCACTGAGCTATTAGGAAATGTGAGGACAGGTTGTAATTTATAGTAACAAGAAGAAAAAGATTGTCCGACCACCAGGAGCAAAACAGTAACAATACCGTTACATGATAAGAATCCTCAGAACTAAGCAGATGCTAAATAGTTGCAAGTCAAGGTTATGTATGAGAACCAAGATGATTGTCTAGAAAAAGATGGCAGTAGTGAATGTCTGACTGAAAGTCAAATGTATAAATGTATGCCACTTATAGGTATCATAGACATAAGCCAATGGCGACGTTCCCAGAAGTGTTGTTGCAGCCTGGTTTTTGATCAGATGCAACGACATGGGCGAAGTTTCCAGAAGTGACGTTGCATCTGACCAAAAACCAGGCTGCAACAACAACATCACCAGAGTAATAAGTTTTCCACCTAATACAGATTAAACAACCCTAACTCTAACATGGGGTTAAAGTTACGGTTATAGTCAGTTTTTAGATGATTTACACCATAACTTAGTTTGGACCAAAAAAATAAAAAAAAAACACTCAGATTTGGGTAAAATTTTACTTTAACCTAAATCCAAAGCACAACAGTGGTTATAGAAAAAAATCAGGAAACAGGTCGGGGCCCTTATGGTAGGCCCCACATGACCCGGCGCGCTGGCCGTTGTGTGGGGGCGGAGTCGGGTACGCGGCGTGCGGGGAGGAGACGGTGTATAAAGCCGGACCCCGCGCCGCGCGGGAACAGTCGCGCGGGCAGCAAGGAAGAAGCAGTCCCACCCTCCCTCCATGTTGGGAAAGCTTTGGGCTTGGTCTTAGGAAGTTGTTTGTCAGGTTGGCAAAGGTATGGGTCAAATGTGGTGACAGGTGTCACAGTGGCTGGCGGTTTGGGGTCCTCAGAGTCAGTGGAAAGTTGTGGGGGAGTCAGGCTCAGCTTGGTTCCCAGTGTTTGGGTGGTTCCTTCATTCCCTGGATTGTGGAGGTCTGAATAGGACCCAAACGAGAGGTATCAATAGTGTAGGAATCAATAGTGTAGGACCCATCTGCCTTGAGGTCCCGTTGAAGTTCGGAGGTGGCTTAAACAGTTTTGATCAAAAATGTGAACTGAGAATCCCAAATTTTTTCATATATCCTAGATAGCAGAAATGCTTTTTTTCAAAATTCCTATGTCCCCTTTGATGGCGCTTCAGTTTATAGTGTGCCACTGTTATTGGAATATGTATGTATACTACAGCCGCACCAGTGTTGCACCTATGTTCATTTTTTTCAAAAATGTTTTTTTGGATGTGCATAACCATATATTGCTCCCAGCGTTTAGATGGACCGGTCTGGCGAAGGTTGGGGCTCCACAGGGCAATGTCTTTGGGAGCAGGTTACGGAATGGTTAGCCGCCTGAGGTGGCTTTTGGTGCCCTGAAGCCGGGGGTGACGGCTGGGGGTAAAACTGCGCTGAGAAGAAGGATGATTGGGCCAGGCTCTGGTATTTTGGTTTATCATGGCTCCAAGGACCTCAGCCCCAAGTTGGTTCTCATGGATGGTATGGAAAGTGCCTGAAGGTTTTGGGGTAGTGGGTTTGGGTGAATGGGTATTTGGGTGTACTCATTTGCATTATGTTTGTGGCCAATTTATCCAATCTAGGTCTCGGTGTCTTCTTTGGGGGAAGGGATCCGGGGATTGGAAGACGTTGCTTAGGGTCATGTCATTTTAGCCATTGTAAATGTCATTAGAGACTAAGTGAAAGGTGGCCCGAACTTCTGCACATTGTGTGCACATGTTACGTGTATGTTATGTGTTTTTCCAGGCAGTGAACATGAGCAAATAACTAGTAGTTGTGTGTTAACATTTGTTATGTCCCATATGTTTCCTGCTTCTGCTCAGTATATTGCTTTACAGGCCACTCAGCATGTAATCCGGACATAGCCAAACTTCTCCATACAGCTGAACAGATTGTAATTAGACTCGGGAACACCAAGGTGAGAAACCGGTGGTAAGGACATAGGCTGCGTTCACACGTTCAGCTTCTTAGATGCAGTTTTTGAAGCCAGAACCAGGAATGGATTTACAATGTATAAGTCTCCATTTCTCCATCACGTGTGTCCTCCAATAACGATCCATTGCTGGTTTTGGCTTCAAAAACTGTATCTCAAAAGCTAAACTTTTAGAACAAAGCCATAAAGTGGAGCAACAGCAACCGGGAGGCAAATTCAACAAATTACCAAAACAGTCCGCTAATGTGCCAAACGAGGTAGAGCTGCATTGTAGTCATAAGCAACTTGGCCCCGTCGCTAATTGTCAAACACAAGGAGCATGCAAGAAGCAGGAGAGGCTGACGAAGACAGTCAGGCCAGGAGACGGCTTGGAGGTGCTCATTCTCTAAGCTAGGAGTCTGCTGACTGAGCAAGCTGAATGCAGATGGGGAATAAATAGCACTGCTTACATATATATATATTGGTTATGGATAAATCAAAAGAATATGGCACAAAGGTCTATGTGTGCTTTACTAATTGCCCGTGTGGTATCATTATGGAATATATACTATCTATCTATCTCATATCTATCTATCTCCTATCTATCTCATATCTATCTATCTATCTCTATCTATCTCTTATCTATCCCATTATCTATTATCTATATCTATTCATAATCTATCTCCATATCTATCTATTCTACTATCTATTTCCATATCTTCCTATCTATCTACTATACTATCTATCTATCTATCTAATTTTCTATTTCATATCTATCTACTCCTATCTATCTCCATCTATCTATCTCATATCTATCTATCTATCTATCTATTTATCATCTATCTATCTATTCCATATCTATCTATCTCCTATCTATCTCCTATCTATCTCATATCTATCTATTTCATTCTATCTTATCTATCTATCTATATCTATTTCATATCTATCTATCTATCTATCTATCTATCTTTCTATCTATATCTATTTCATATCTATCTATCTATCTATCTATCTCATATCTATCTCTATCTATCTATATCTATTTTATCTATCTATCCCATATCTATCTATCCATCTATCCTATTATCTATCTATCCCATATCTATCTATTCTATCTATCTATCCATATCTATCTATCTATCCCCATTATCTATCTATCTATCTATCTATCTCTATCTTTCTATCTCTATCTTTCTATTGATCTTTTGATCTATCTATATCTACCTTTCTATCTATCTATCTATATATATATGTATCTATCTATCTATATCTATCTATCTGTCCGTCTATCTCTATCATATCTCATCCATATATATGATCTATCTATTTTCTATCTATCTCTATATATGTTCTATCTATCTATTTCTATCTACCTCTATCAATCTATCCCATATCTATCTTTTGTCTATCTATCTAAACTATTCTATCTATCTATCTCATATTGCCTATTCTATCTATCTTATCTATATCCTATTCTATACTATTCTCTATTTCTATCTATCTCATATATGTCTATCTATCTATCTATCTATCTATCTCATATCTATCTATCTATTTCATATCTATCTATCTATCTATCTCCTATCTATACCATATCTATCTATCTATCTATCTATCTATCTATCTATCTATCTATATGCATAGATGCACTGCTTAATACCCTGTCCGAGGACAATGCACTTAAAGGTGTGTTCTTGTTTCATTGATTGGCTTTGAACATGTAGGCAAAAGTAAACAAAGAATATTACCAAATACATTGCTGGTCTGATTTTGCTTCCTGTCAGAGTTATGAGCAGATCTTATCTGTTCTTTTTGCACACAAGTCTCCCTAGTTACCAGCCACCTTTCTCTGCTGTTACAGGCAAAATCAATAGTCTGGATGATGACTCGCTCCTTTCTGTGTTCCTTATCTTGAAGGGCCAAGCTCATTTATGTTTAGCGCTTTGCAGCCTTGTGCACTACAGTTCACAAAACTCCAGCATTCATGTCACTGTAACAGTGACTGACAGTGTAATCTACACTGCTGAGGGCAGGGCACAGTGTAGTGAGTTTGGATGGGACAGCTTCCTTCCCCCGACTTGGTACCACCCACATCATTCCTAAATAGCACTTCAATGTTGTTAATGATTGGAGCCACTTTCCCCTATACTGGTGAGTGGGCATAAAAGAGCTAGGACTCTGCACCTATTGGATGTAGCGCTGCTCAATTCACATCTGACTCACTGAGCCTTGCAGTGTAACTGGGATTAAAGTCAAACAAATATTCATCTGCAGACAGATGTATGCCCCCTATCAGTGCAGAGTAGAATACCAGTTGGCTAGGTTAGAGGCTTTAGGGGTTGCTCGAAAGAGGTAACGTTCCTCCTTAGGACGAGGCACCATGTAGGTGTGTAGAGACTTATACAACATTAGTTGTTCCACAGAAATTTAAATATATTCTAAAGGGCTCATGGAAAATGAGCTAGAACTCTTGTAGCACCACCTATTGGCTGTAGCATTGCTCAATTCACCTCCGACTCACTGAGCCTTGCAATGTAAATGGAATTAGAGCCAAACCAGATATTTCTCTACAGACATCTGTTTTGGTTTGCTTGCCCCTCATCAATGCAGAGTAGAATGCTGGTTGACTAGGGAAGAGGCTCAAGGGGTAGCGTTCCTCACTAGGGAAAGGCAACATGTATGTATGTGGAGACTTATACAGCATTATTTGTGCCACTAAATTTTTAATATATTCCATAAGGCTCATGGGAAATGAGCTAGAACTCTGCAGCATCACCTGTTGGATGTAGTGTTTGTCAAGTCGCATCCGACTCACTGAGCCTTGCAATATAAATGGGAGCCAATGAGATATTCATCTGCAGACCGCTATTTGCCCCTTATCAGTGCAGAGTAGAATACCATTTGGCTAGCTGAGAGGCTCTAGGGCTCGCTTGAAAGAGGTAATGTTCCTAATTAGGAAGAGGCACTATCTAGGTGTGCAGAGACTTATACAACATTAGTTGGTCCACTGAAATTTAAATATATTCCAAAAGGCTCATGGGAAATGAGCTAGGACTCTGCAGACCGCTATTTGCCCCTTATCAGTGCAGAGTAGAATACCAGTTGGATAGGTGAGAGGCTCTAGGGCTTGCTCGAAAGAGGTAACGTTCCTCCTTAGGAAGAGGCACCATGTAGGTGTGCAGAGACTTATATGACATTAGTTGTTCCACTGAAATTTAAATATATTCCAAAAAGCTCATGGGAAATGAGCTAGAAATCTTGTAGCACCACCTATTGGATGTAGCGTTGCTCAATTCACCTCCGACTCACTGAGCCTTGCATTGTAAATGGGATTAGAACCAAACCAGATATTTCTCTACAGACATCTGTCTTGGGTTGTTTGCCCCTCATCAGTGCAGAGTAGAATACTAGTTGGCTAGGTAAGAAGCTCTAGGGCTTGCTTGAAAGAGGTAACGTTCCTAATTAGGAAGAGGCACCATGTAGGTGGGTAGAGACTTATACGACATTAGTTGTTCCACTGAAATTTAAATATATTCCAAAAGGCTCATGGGAAATGAGCTAGGACTCTGCAGACCGCTATTTGCCCCTTATCAGTGCAGAGTAGAATACTAGTTGGCTAGGTAAGAAGCTCTAGGGCTCGCTTAAAAGAGGTAACGTTCCTAATTAGAAAGAGGCACCATGTAGGTGTGTCGAGACTTATACGACATTAGTTGGTCCACTGAAATTTAAATATATTCCAAAAGGCTCATGGGGAATGAGCTAGAAATCTTGTAGCACCACCTATTGGATGTAGCATTGCTCAATTCACCTCCGACTCAATGAGCCTTGCAATGTAAATGGGATTAGAGCCAAACCAGATATTTCTCTACAGACATCTGTTTTGGGTTGTTTGCCCCTCATCAGTGCAGAGTAGAATACTAGTTGGCTAAGTGAGAAGCTCTAGGGCTCGCTTAAAAGAGGCAACGTTCCTAATTAGGAAGAGGCACCATGTCGGTGGGTAGAGACTTATACGACATTAGTTGGTCCACTGAAATTTAAATATTCCAAAAGGCTCATGGGAAATGAGCTAGGACTCTGCAGACCGCTATTTGCCCCTTATCAGTGCAGAGTAGAATACCAGTTGGATAGGTAAAGGCTCTAGGCTCGCTTGAAAGAGGTAACGTTCCTAATTAGAAAGAGACACCATGAAGGTGTGTAGAGACTTATACGACATTAGTTGTTCCACTGAAATTTAAATATATTCCAAAAGGCTCATGGGGAATGAGCTAGAAATCTTGTAGCACCACCTATTGGAGTAGCTTGCTCATTCACCTCCACTCAATGAGCCTTGCAATGTAATGGATTAGGCCAAACCAGGAATATTTCCTACGACATTGTTTTGGGTTGTTGCCCCCATCAGTGCAGGAGTAGAATACTAGTTGGCTAAGTGAGAAGCTCTAGGGCTCGCTTAAAAGAGGCAACGTTCCTAATTAGGAAGAGACACCATGAAGGTGTGCAGAGACTTAGACACTATTAGTTGCTCCACTGAAATTTAAATATATTCCAAAAGGCTCATGGGAAACAAGCTAGGACTCTGCAGACCGCTATTTGCCCCTTATCAGTGCAGAGTAGAATACCAGTTGGCTAGGTGAGAGTCTCTGTGGCTCACTTGAAAGAGGTAACGTCTCTACTTAGGAAGAGGCACCATGTAGGTGTGCAGAGACTTATACGACATTAGTTGTTCCACTGAAATTTAAATATATTCTAAAGGGCTCATGGGAAATGAGCTAGGACTCTTGTAGCACCATCTATTGCATATAGCATTCCTCAGTTCACATCCAACTCACTGAGCCTTGCAATGTAAATGAGATTAGCGGCAACCAGATTTATATTTGCAGACAGCTGCTTTGGGAGTCGCTAAACTAACCGGGACCAGGATTTAGAAAATTGCTAACAGTGTGGAGAGTATATTGAGAATGGTGCGATCGAGAAGAAACTCTCAGTGAAAGGAAATCCTGTGACTCATTGATGAGAGAGGTCAGAGGAGGATGTCACAAATCGTTCTGACAGACAGGTGGTGCACAGTCAGGCACATTGCAGCTGAATACCACGCTGGTGCTTCAACTTACATGTCCAGATGCACTACACGGTGCAGATGGGCTGTAGCAGCAGATTACCAGTTCCAGTGCCAGCAGGGGCCTAGCTATAGGGGGTGCAGAGGTAGCAGTCGCTACCGGGTCCTTCATCCTGAGGAGGTCCAAAAGTCCTTCTGCCGCATAAGGAGACACCAGCATTGTCAGGGGCACATGGTAGCTGGGGGCCAATATCACTTTTTTGCACTAGGGCCCCGGAGCTTCAATTTACGCCTTTGAGTGCCAGTACCAATTCAGAAAGGCAAGAATCCATTAGGAAGAAGAGCGCAAAATCTGGATCCATGAGCAGTGGAAAAAACATTGCCTGGTCAGAGTTCTGTTCCACCAGGTTGATGAAAGGGTCAGAGTTTGGCACAACCAATGCGAATCAATGAACCCTTCCTGTCAGATGTCAACATTTTAGGCTGGTGGATGTGGTACAATGGAGCGAAGAATTCTTAGTTCACATGTTTTGATCAAAAAATGCTTAAGCCACTGCTGGCTTACAAGGGGATCTCAAGGCGGGTGGTCCTACTCTATCTTTACCTCTCACTCGAGTCAAATTCAGACTTCTCATTGGGCCAACCGACCTCCATAATCCAGAGAGAAAAATAAAAAAAGCACCAACCTTACAAGCATACTGCACTGATATAACAAGCTGTGGAGGTGGGCGGGGTGCAAGAGACCAAAATAGAGGCATCCATTCCTCCCTCTATAAATTAAAAGCAATATATGCCACATGCAACGTATAGTTCTGCACACAAAAAAACATTTCTGAAAAACACAATGTGAACCTGGGTGCCACTGGCTTGGTTGTGGCATATATATATACACACATTCCAATAACAGTGGCACACCAACTGCTAAAAGGTCTATACAATACATGGAAACCTCTAAAGAAGCATTCATGCTATCTATCATACATGAAAAAAACTTTAAGATTTTTAGTTCACATGTTTTTGATAAAAAAATGCTTATGCCACCACCGGCTTACAACGGGATCTCAAGGCGGGTGGTCCTACGCTATCTTTACCTCTCACTACAGTCAAATTCAGTCTTCTCATTGGCATGCGTATATATATATCAATATGTCTTATATATATATTTATTATATATATATATATATATATATATATGATATAAATATTATATATATATATATTATATAATATAGTATAATAAATATATGGGCAACCAAGCCAGTGGCACCCAGGTTCATATTGTGTTTTTCAGAAATGTTTTTTTGCGTGCAGAGCTATACGTTGTATTTGGCACATATTGCTTTTAATCTATATAGGGAGGAATGAATGCCTCCATTTTGGTCTCTTGCACCCCGCCCACTTCCACAGGTTGTTATATCAGTGCAGTATGCCTGCAAGGTTGGTGCATTTTTTATTTTTCTCTCTGAATTATGGAGGTCGGTTGGCCAAATGAGAAGTCTGAATTTGACTCTAATGAGAGGTAAAGATAGCGTAGGACCACCCGCCTTGAGATCCCGTTGTAAGCCGGGGTGGCATAAGCATTTTTTGATCAAAACATGTGAACTAAGAATATCAAAGTTTTTTTCATGTATGATAGATAGCATAAATGCTTCTTTAGAGGTCTCCATGTATTGTATAGCCCTTTGAGAATGTTTTCTTGGCACAGCCTGCGTCCTCTGGTACATATGGATGAACGTTTAGACAATACGGCTTATCTAAGGATTGTGGTGACCAAGTTCTTCCCTTCATGACAGCTGTTTATCCTATGACAGAAGAACACTTTCAGCAGGACAGTGCACCATGCCACAAGAGCCGTGTAGTCATGGATTGGTTTCTTGTGGCTTTCACAGTTCTCACATCTTAATCCTATAGAGCATCTTAGGGACAAGGTAGAACAGGCTGTTTCTTACTTCATCTAATCTACAGAAACTGTTATCAGCTATACTGTCCACATGGGCTAGTATTCCACTTAGGGCCACATGGGCCAGTATTCCAATAGAACACTTAGGGCCACATGGGCCAGTATTCCACTTAGAGCCACATGGGCCAGAATTCCAATAGAACACTTAGGGCTACATGGGCCAGTATTCCACTTAGGGCCACATGGGCCAGTATTCCACTTAGGGCCACATGGGCCAGTATTCCACTTAGGGCCACATGGGCTAGTATTCCAATAGAACACTTGGGGCCACATGTATGAAAACTGTCTCGGTCTAAAATTCACTTTGTT
This sequence comes from Phyllomedusa bahiana, assembly GCA_025379985.1. NCBI lineage: Eukaryota > Metazoa > Chordata > Amphibia > Anura > Hylidae > Phyllomedusa > Phyllomedusa bahiana. Next base: position 33,372 of record JAODAL010001291.1, on the reverse strand, counting down.
GTCCATAGCAACCAACCAGAGCTCCCATTTTCCAGAGCGCCCCTTTAATTTTTCCAGAGCACTATATAAAATGAGAGGGCCTCATCAGATGACCTGATGAAGCGGGATTGTTGACCCGTGAAACGCGTAGTCTTTAAACAATAAAATAGACACTAATATAGTGGCAATTGCCCAAGTGTCGTTTTTATAGTATACCTATATTAGTAGCGCTACTGTCCTTCTTGCTATTTCTGCATATGCTGTCCGTGGATCCGATGTGCTGAGGATTCCCCGTGCTCGTGAAGGGAGTTATCGGCGGCTGCTGGGAGTGCATACTCCCCCGAGATTGAGCGTTTTCGTGAGTTGTACCATCATTGTACAACCACATCAGGTGAGCAGTCTCCCTGTTTTTACTTGTATCTAAATATCGCAGTAAATTTTGCACAGTAGTGCACTTTTTGTCTTGTGTTTTTAGCACTAAATTACTCTGATACATACTGGGGAGGAGGCAGGAGGGGATCGATCCATTCTGCCTCCTCCCTGTGCCAGCAGCTGCACTGAGTGTGTGCAGCTGCTGACTGACTCTGTGCCTGCCATTTTATAACGGCTATGCAGAGTCAGAGGCTGATCCCTGGGTGGGCGAGGCAGTCGCCTGTGGCGCCCCCCTCGGGTGAGCGGAGCCCCAGCGCCACGGGCGATCGCCCGCATCGCCCGCCCCTAAAAACGGCCATGCTGCTTGTACAGGGTTAATCTGAGTCTCTCACTGTACATACACTGCAGCAGGCACAGCACACTGAGGACATATGTCTGACAGGGTTTACCTGTTGCTTCCAGCCTCCTCCATAGCACACAGTTATCCATATTACACTGCTGCTAGTGTATGTACAGAATGAATAAAGCAGCACATAGCTTCCCAGTGTGCAGATGGTAAAGACTTGCAGGCTCCCACCTGCACAGTGGACTCTCCCAGCTCAGAAGCAGAAAGTTTCACAGAGCTGTCAACATAGTGATCCATCCTTCTGTCAGGGGCCATTTGGCCTGTCTTCAGTCCTGACTTAAAGGGCCAGCACTTTTTTAAACTGAATTACAGGTGAAATACATAATGGACATACATAATGACATAACATTACAGTCATAGTTAATGACCATTATAAATTATATTTTATTGGGAAGAAATTATATTCTGTTATCCAAAATGGGCAAAGCCATGATGTAATAGCTAACGATTATGTTGCAAATATAACATAGTAGATAAGGTTGGAAAAAGACACAGGTCCTTCGAGTACAACCTATGACCCTACAGTGTTGATCCAGATGAAGGCAAAACCCTCTATGAGGCAGATATCAATTGTCCCATACAAGAAGAAAAATTTCTTCCAAACCCCAAATATTGCATTAGAATAATCCCAGGATCAACATCCCATCTCCAAAATTTCCATAACCTAAAATATTATATTTTTCAAGAAAAGTATCTAAATCCTTCTTGAACTTGGTCAATGACTTCATCATCACAACCTCTTGTGGCAGCGAGCTCCACCATCACAACCTCTTGTGGCAGCGAACTCCCACCATCATAACCTCTTGTGGCAGCGGGCTCCCACTATCAGAACCTCTTGTGGCAGTGACCTCACACCATCACAACCACTTGTGGCAGCGAGCTCCCACTATCACAACCTCTTGTGGCAGCGAGCTCCCATTATCACAACCTCTTGTGGCAGAGGGCTCCCACTATCACAACCTCTTGTGGCAGCGGGCTCCCACTATCACAACCTCTTGTGGCAGCGGGCTCCCACTATCACAACCTCTTGTGGCAGCGAGCTCCCACCATCACAACCTCTTGTGGCAGCGAGCTCCCACCATCACAACCTCTTGTGGCAGCGAGCTCCATAGTGTCACCGTTCTTACAATAAAGAATCCTCATCATTGATAATAGTGAAACCTTTCTTCTGTGGCAAAATGTGTTAGGTTTTATTGTAATATACTGTATGTGCCTTTAAGTTTTACTTTTAGAGATAAGTCAGCAATATGTGAAGGAAAGGTTGATGGATTTTGTCACCAGTAGAAACAGGTTAAAAAGTAACAGAAAGGATTAAGAAAGAAGCAAAGAGAGGAAATTAATAGAAATATGAGAGTTGCAAAAAAAAAAAAAAGTTATGGTATAATTTGAAATGTGCAAGTTGAAAGCGATAACTGTCAAGATTCAACTTCATGATAAGGACACACCTTGTAAATGGCTTAACCCCTTAAGCCGAACGCCTGAAAAGTACTTAATGACCAGAAAATTTTTTTAGTTTTTGCCTCCTTGCATTTCATCAGTTGTAACTTTTTTATTTTTTCAATGACACAGTTGGATCAGGCCTCGTTTTATTCCAGACAAGTTGTACTTTATAGGGGAATAGTTTAAGTTCACTTATAAATAATTGCAGAATTTTTTTTTCCAATTTGTTTCAAATTTTGTTTGTTTTTCTTAATTATTTTTTACACCATTCACATTTCACACAATATAACTTGTTAGATTAATTCTACAGATTATTACGGTCATGTGGATACCTAATATGTGTAGGTTTTTTTTTTTGTGTGTGTATTGTATGCACAATTACTTTCTATTAAATATTTATTTTTATTTTATTATTTATTTTATTTATTTTTTCTACACTTTTTATGTTTTTTTACTTTTTAATAAAAACCCATGAAGGGAGAACTGTTTTACATTGTTTTTTTTTTACACTTAGTAATGTATTAGCATATTCATATACGCTAATACATTCTAATCTATGTCAGTGTGACACAGGCAGCAGTCAGGACAGCACACAGTCTGCCCTAATCGCTGACTTCTTACACAGACAGCCCTGGGGCTACTCTAGGTCCCCAGGGATGACTGTGCAGCTGTTCCCTGGGCTCAGTCGAGTCACTGGGAGTCCAGATCACCCGACAGAGCAGAGGAAAGCCCTTTGATTATGCTGTGGTCACTGACTGTGGCAATCAAAGGGTTAAGCGCCAGGGAGCGCTGGCTTCTTACACAGAAAGACCTGGGGCTACTCTAGGTCCCCAGGGCTGACTGTGCAGCTGTTCCCTGGGCTCTGTCGAGTCACTGGGAGTCCCGATCACCCGACAGAGCTGGGGAAAGCCCTTTGATTATGCTGTGGTCTCTGACTGTGGAAATCAAAGGGTTAAGCACCAGGGAGCGCTGGCTTCTTACACAGAAAGCCCTGGGGCTACTCTAGGTCTCCAGGGCTGACTATGCAGCTGTTCCTTGGGTTCTGTCGAGTCACTGGGAGTCCTGATCACCCGACAGAGCAGCGGAAAGCCCTTTGATTATGCTGTGGTCACTGACTGTGGCAATCAAAGGGTTAAGTGCCAGGGAGCGGAGGTTTCCTCCACTTCCCCGGCACTCGCAGAGACTGTACTAGGAACATGGATATAAACTGCAGCTCTGTTCTCAGCGCTGCTGCGGCACCGGGAACCACAAACCCCATTGTCTGCAGCAATGTCAAAAGATGTCGCTGTAGACGAACAACCTGAAATTCCCGACGCCAAAAGAGAGCGTGCGGTCGTTTCATTAAGGGGTTAAACATTTACACATAAGGCCCCATTCATGTAACTTTGTTGGCCTCCATCTGTGGTATCTGTTAGGATACTGTGAAGAAGTTATCTAGACGTATACAGTACTGGGTCCATGGCATAGCCATAGAGGTCTATGGGCAAATACTGTCTCTTTTGGACCACACTTGCTCTATTTCCCTAGCATATATGCTTTATGCATTGGATACAAAACATCATGCTATTGTGTTCGGTACACACAGTATATAAATTCATGAAATAGAGCAGACATAGTCTAAAACAGGGGTGTCAAAACTTTTAACTGACGGCAACATCAATAACATAGTCGTGCTTGGGTTGGGCTCTCAGAGCTTTCCCACCACCGGTGAGTTGCTGAGCACAGTGGAGTGGAGGTGAAAGCTGGAACTCTGAATCCAAGAGGGTGACTTTGTCTTGTCTTGCTGCCACCGCCTCCACCAATTGCTGGCTATGTCTTCTGAGGGAAGTGAAGAGCTGGTCCTTCTGGCTCCAGACCTTGCCCATTTTTGTTCGCTGTGTCTAAGCTTCATAGAAGGAATCGGCGGGCCGGATTTGACCTCTGGGCCTTGTGTTTGACATATATGATGTAAATTGAACTGTGTTTGCTCTATAGATTCCAATGGCTCCATTAAAGGGGTTTTGCCACAATCTCATTTCATGCCTCCTGCATCCGGCTCTTCAGCTCTGTGTGCTCAGAAGGGGGCGTGTGTGATTTGTTTGAATTGCCTATCATGTGACCCAGCAGGATGACATCACCAGGCCTTTCCTCTCTCTAGTCAAAGAAAGGTCTGTTTATGTAAAGCATTGTGAGTAGCTGAGAGGTAAAGTTTTTGCCTCCAGGCACAAGGGTCCTAGGTTCAAATCCCTGCAGGAACCAAACCTGTGTTTTTTTTTTCTCTTTATCAATGCACAGACCTGATTGAGGTTTCTTTTTTATTTATTTGCACTGTTTGACTAATTACTAAGGAGCACAGAGGACAGGAGTAGAGTGACAGCACCTGGGGTTTGAACACTCAGTAGCTGCCTGAGAGGAGAGGTGATGTCTGAGCATGTGCGACCAGGACTGAGGAGCTCTCAGCCCTGGTCGTATCCCCTGGAGACGAGCTGTAAACAATGGATCACTAAAGGAGCAGCTAAAACAAAAACGGTGCAGAGTTTTTAATAATAATGAATGGTAAAAATGTTTGTTATTTCATTTGAAAGCATGCCACATCAATTATACTTCGAGGCAAAACCCCTTTAAGGTATATATATATATATATATATATAATATATATATATATATATATATAACAGCATATATATGTGTGTGTACATATATATATATATATATATATATATATATATGTATATATATGTGTGTATATATATGCGTATATATACATACATATATATATATATTATTATATATATATATAAAATTTCTTGGAAATTGTTTGGTTCAGAAAAGCTATTAATAATGGATTGTAAGTTGATACAGACGAGTCCCTTACTTAGGACCCTAATGCTGCAAATTGTAAGTAAATTTAAAAGGACAGCATGTAATGCTTCATTCCCCCTGTGGAGGAGCTGTAGTGAAATTGAGCACATGCTATCTGATTCCACATAGATCTAATCTGAATGCTGGGGTCCCAGTGTACCCCCTGTAATCAGAGGTCTTGTCAATAGTGGAGACCCCTTATAGTTTGCCAAAAAATTTTCAAATAATAAAATTGGGAAGGAGTTTGAGATTGGTGTTTTATGAAAGATAGATGATCTTTATGTCATGTGTACAGTTGGGTCTGGTAATTGAGTATGTAAAAATTGATAGCAATCAAACATAAAGTCGGACGGTATTATGCACCGGGAGGAAATGCTTGGCACAAAGTCCATGAAGTATTTTCATTAGTAATGGCGTAACGGTTTGCCTTTTATTTTTTATAGGTGATGCAAATCCCTTAACGGTGTTCACATTCCAGAAGGGGTAAATAGAAAGATTAATGATCTGGAAAATATACGGGAGAAACAAGAATGTGGAATATGCATTTCAGTGCCAGAAAGTGAAAAATAATGTATGTAGTGCACAGAGCAGACATGAGGGCTACGACGTCTACCATTGCCCCTCAGGGCGAGTACAGGAACCGAGGAGGGGAGACCCCTCAGAACCTGCAGGTATTGATATGTAGATTGCAGAGGCTACAGGATTGCTTACATTAAGTTCTCCATATTCCTTATATCAGTCTGAACCCACAGTTGTCTGATGCAAAAACCAACAATGTAGTGTCGGGCAGCCTTGCAGTCTTCTACTTGCGGTTGTTGGGGGCATAGCTGGTTGGATTTCAGACTTCCTTTGATCAAGTACAAAAATCTATCCTTTAAGGTGTGTTCTCACCATGCTGTTTCTCAGAGCCTGCTCTCCAGAGCCAGCTTCAGGCTCCCACTTCATGCTCAGGCTGTGGGCGGTTCTACAGCTTCAGGGGTCCCACCTTCATGTTCAAGCTGTGGGCGGTTCTACAGCTTCAGACTCCCACTTCCTGTTCAGGCTGTGGGTGGTTCTACAGCTTCATCCTCCCACTTCCTACACAGGCTGTGGGTGGTTCTACAGCGTCATACTCCCACTTCCTGTTCAGGCTGTCAGCGGTTCTACAGCGTCAGGCGTCCAACTCCTGGTCAGGCTGTGGGAGGTTCTAAAGCTTAAGGCTCACCCTTCCTGTTCAGGCTGTGGGTGGTTCTACAGCTTCAGGCTCACACTTTCTGTTCAGGCTGTGGGCGGTTCTACAGCTTCAGGCTCACACTTTCTGTTCAGGCTGTGGGCGGTTCTACAGCTTCATATTCCCACTTCCTGTTCAGGTTGTCAGCGGTTCTACAGGTTCATACTCCCACTTCCTGTTCAGGCCATGGGCGGTTCTAAAGCTTCAGGCTCACCCTTCCTGTTCAGGCTGTAGGTGGTTCTACAGCTTCATACTCCCACTTCATGTTCAGGCTGTGGCAGTTCTACAGCTTCAGGCTCCCACTTCATGTTCAGGCTGTGGCAGTTCTACAGCTTCAGGCTTCCACTTCCTGTTCAGGCTGTGGTTGATTCTACAGCTTCAGGCTCCCACTTCCTGTTCAGGCTGTGGTTGGTTCTACAGCTTCAGGCTCCCACTTCCTGTTCAGGCTTATGTGGTTCTACAGCTGGGGGGGCATATATAACTACCTATCTACTTAATAGGGGAACGATGTACTTACCTATTGGGGCACCTATAACTCTTCCTACCTAATGGGACACTATGCACCTACCTAATTGAGGACTGCCTACCTAGTTTGGGGGTGAACCTACCGCACTTTTACTGTTTGGGACACAAGGGGGTAATTATTATCATTTGGGGAGATATAGATGGGGAGCTTGTACAGAGGTAGGAATTGGTAGAGAAGTGCTGATAAAGTGAGGAGTCTAAGATATTTGTTTTGAAAATTCTACAGTGAAGAGTCGTGGCCGGGAGAAGACGTCATGCTGGTCTGGGACAGATGGAGAAAAAAAAGAGAAAGAGAACAACTCTTCAGAGACATCTCCTCTGAGTTCCTGGATGTAATTTTACTTTAATCGATTATATGTTTGCAGAGCCAATGTAGAACTGGTATCCATCTCTGTATGATCACTGTATGCCGGTAATATAGGTTATAGTATAATGGTTTATACTCAGTAATGGTATTCTGTATTATTCAGTCACTATGTGGTGGTGATACGTGGTCACGGTATGGCAGTATTCAGTCACTATGTGCTAGTGATATGTGGTCTTAGTAGGATATTGGTACTATTAGCCTGGGATTCTGGTTTTATGTAGCAGTGTTATTTGGTAACTGTATGACTATTATTTTGTAGTTTTATACATAGCACATTGTGTTAAAACCTTTTGTATATTATGGATTTGGTTGATGGTGATGCACTGTGTCGCATCATGGCACATTATGTTATGGGGGTGGGAGAAATTCCTTCACCCCATTCTGAGTGCAATTTAGCCTAGGAACAGCCCTGGTCACGGGGAGCCAATCAGAAGATTGGAATGGGCACCCTAAGGTGCCACAGTCGCATTATCTGTGGCATCTAAGTAGTTAATTATCCGCGATCAGAGTTATCTCTGGTCCCAACCTCTGGAAGGCAGGTGCTAGCTGTTGCCACCCGGCACCCACCAAGTATGGAGTGGGCTCAGCATCATCTTTGAATCCCTTACCAATAGGCAGAGGTAGGTGCCCTAGACAGTCACCTACCACTGCCTACCCGTCATCTTGGCCCTGATCGTGATCATCAATACCGTTCATGTTTTTCCTGCAATTCTTGAAGTTGCTGTCATTCCGTTTTTTTTTTTTTTGTTTTTTTTTCAAATGGCTTCTGAACTGTTCATATGATTCTGCAATTATGGTAAAAATTGATTCATCGGAGGCGACATCAGACATGGCGTCATGTACAGTCCATGTAAAGACTTTGTTGAAGTTACAACATATGGCATTTGTCATTGGCATGTGGATTTCATTATCTGAAAAAGAACTGCTTAGAGAGTGCAAGTGAAAGCACGGATCAAGAAGAACTTTGCTACATTTGGATGATCATAATGACCTATTTTTAAGTCTATATTTAAACTTTTTTGATTCCTTATACAATGACCTCTTTTACTGTATATTATTCCATACTATAGGACAGATGCTGATGGGCTCAGACCTGGACTGGCCCAGAGAGGAACAGAAGAAATCCCTGATGGGCCCCTGGATATGATGGGACTGTTTTCATGTACGGCAGCTGTAGGACAGACCTCAAGAATCCACTGGTGGCTCCCAGGAATCCACTCCACTGGAAGGTCTCAGGAATACGCTCCACTGGTGGGTCCCAACAATCAACTCCACTAGTGGACCCCAAGAGTCAACTCCACTGATGGGCCCCAAGAATCAACATTATAGGTGAGCTCCAAACATAAACTGGTCGGCCCCAAGAATCAACTCCGCTGGTGGGTCCCAAGAATCAACTCGACTGGTGGGCCCAACAATCAACTCCAATGGTGTGCCCCAACAATCAACAACTCCACTGGTGGGCCCCAAGAATCAACTCCACTGGTGGGCCCCAAGAATCAACTCTACTGGTGGGCCCCAAGAATCAACTCCACTGATGCAATCCAAGAATCAACTCCACTGATGGAATCCAAGAATCAACTCCACTGGTGGGGCCCAAGAATCAACTCCAATAGTGGGGCCCAAGAATCAACTCCAATGGTGGGGCCCAAGAATCAACTCCACTGGTGAGGCCCAAGAATCCACTCCACTGGTGGGCCCCAAGAATTAACTCCACTGGTGGGCCCCAAGAATTAACTCCACTAGTGGATCCCAAGAGTGAACTAAACTGGTGGGCACCAAGAGTCAATTCCACTGGTGGTTCCCAAGAATCAACTCCACTAGTGGTCCACAAGAATCAACTTTACTGGTGTGCTCCAAACATAAACTCCACTAGCTGGCCCCAAGAATCAACTTTACTTGTGGTCTCCAGGAATCAACCCCACTGGTGGGCTTCAAGAATTAAGTCCATTAGTGGGCTCCAAGAATTAAGTCCATTGGTGGGTCCCAGGAATCAACTCCACTGGTGGGCGCCAAGAATTAACTCCACTAGTGGCCCAAAAACTCATTTCCAATGGTGGGCCCCAAGAATCAACTCCACTGGTGGACCCCAACAATCAAGTCCACTAGTGGACCCCAACAATCAAGTCCACTAGTTGACCCCAAGAGTGAACTCCACTGGTGGCACCAAGAGTCAATTCCACTGGTGGGCCCCAAGAATCAACTCCACTAGTGGTCCATAAGAATCAACTTTACTGGAGGGCTCCAAACATAAACTCCACTAGCCGGCCCAAGAATCAACTTTACTTGTGGTCTCCAGGAATACAACCCACTGGTGGGCCCAAGAATCAACTTACTGGTGGACCCCAACAATCAAGTCCACTAGTGGACCCCAACAATCAAGTCCACTAGTGGACCCCAAGAGTGAACTCCACTGGTGGCACCAAGAGTCAATTCCACTGGTGGGCCCCAAGAATCAACTCCACTAGTGGTCCACAAGAATCAACTTTACTGGTGGGCTCCAAACATAAACTCTACTAGCCGACCCCAAAAATCAACTTTACTTGTGGTCTCCAGGAATCAACCCTACTGGTGGGCTCCAAGAATCAAGTCCAATGGTGGACCCCAAGAATCAACTCCACTGGTGGGCGCCAAGAATTAACTCCACTAGTGGCCCCAGAAATCACTTCCAATAGTGGGCCCCAAGAATCAACTTCACAGGTGGGCTTTTAGCCCCAGTCCAACACTATATAGGCTGGTAAAATGTCCCCTTTGTTTGAAAGTAAGTATGATGATTTGAGACAATTCAATTGCTCATTTTATTTTCTTAAATCCCGACTGCCAATAATTCATTAGAAAATGACTTCATACTTGTGTTAGCGTTTGTAAAACATTAGACTCCATTGGCATGCAGCCCACATTCCTCACAAAGCCATCTATTCAAATTAGAGCTGAGGACTTTCTTTGTCGGCTGTGTGTATATGATTTCTACTTTTGTGTTTTTTGCTTCCTGTTTAAGATTCGGCCCTGTGCCGGCATGCCAGGTGGCATGTAATACACCTTAAACTCATTGAAAATGAGTCCAACTTAATGACATCCTTGTGTATTTCAAGACTCTAATGGGAGCGGGTAAAACGCCAGAAGGTGTACAGCCCATCAGATTACTGGATTGGCTGAACATCCCATGCACTTATGTTCACAGTACAATATGTCCTACTCAACACATCCATACATTTCCATGGGCTGGAACATCTCCATGCGTTTGAAAAACCTTTCTTTCTATTCCATTGAGGGATAAACTCTAGTAAATATAATGCATGTGGCCCAAAGGGTTTTAATTGCAAAATAATACCTCCACAGGGGTTCAAAGGTTATTTGGCTCCAGTGATGAAAACTCTATTTAGTTTTCCCAAACTTCTATGAGGTGATTAATAATAGACTTCAAAATTCAGCTGGTGTGCATAGATATGGTATAAATTGGCGCTTGTATTATGGTAACCAACCCCCCCTGTCCCCTCATCCATACATATTTGCTTTAACTTCCAGATACCTCCCTTCACGAAATCTCCTCTCCTCACAGGACCTTCTTCTCTGCTCTCAAAGGGCCTTCTTCGCTGCTTCATATCTCCACAGGGCCTTCTTCTCTGCCTCCTCACCAAACCCCATAGGGCTTCTTCTCTGCTCTCACATCCTAACAGGCCTCTTCTTGCTCTACAGGACCTTCTTCTCTGCTCCTCAAAGGGCCTTCTTCTCTGCTCCTCATATCCTCACAGGGCCTTCTTCTCTGCTCCTCACATCCTCACAGGGCCTTCTTCTCTGCTCCTCACATCCTCACAGGGCCTTCTTCTCTGCTCCTCACAGGGCCTTCTTCTCTGCTCCTCACAGGGCCTTCTTCTCTGCTCCTCACAGGACCATTCTTCTCTGCTCCTCACAGGACCTTTTCTCTGCTCCTAAACAGGACCTTCTCCTCTGCTCCTCACAGGACCTTCTTCTCTGCTCCTCACTGGACCTTCTTCTCTGCTCCTCACTGGACCTTCTTCTCTGCTCCTCACTGGACCTTCTTCTCTGCTCCTCACAGGACCTTCTTCTCTGCTCCTCACAGGACCTGCTGCTCTGCTCCTCACATCCTCACAGGGCCTTCTTCTCTGCTCCTCACAGGACCTTCTTCTCTGCTCCTCACAGGGCCTTCTTCTCTGCTCCTCACAGGGCCTTCTTCTCTGCTCCTCACAGGACCTTCTTCTCTGCTCCTCACAGGACCTTCTTCTCTGCTCCTCACAGGACCTTCTTCTCTGCTCCTCACAGGACCTTCTTCTCTGCTCCTCACAGGACCTTCTTCTCTGCTCCTCACAGGACCTTCTTCTCTGCTCCTCACAGGACCTTCTTCTCTGCTCCTCACAGGACCTTCTTCTCTGCTCCTCACAGGATCTTCTTCTCTGCTCTTCACAGGATCTTCTTCTCTGCTCTCCTCATGTCAGATCTTCACACAACCATCTCCAAGACTTCTCCAGTGCTTCCCCCATACTCTGGAACTCACTGCCCCAACACATCAGACTCTCCTCCACCTTCACATCTGAACTGACTTGAAAACCCATCTGTTCAGGAACCTCCACCTTAGAATAACGCTGCTGCCCCTACACCATAGCACACACATTTCCGTCCCTCACCTTCTGTCTCCTACCTCCTCCGTTGTAGATTGTAAGCTTGTATAGGCAGTGTCCTATCTCCTTCTGTATCACTTTGTTATTTTGTGCTAATATTGTATTTATCCTTGTTTTATGTTATGTATCCAAACCCCTTTGCTTGTACATTGTTCTGGAATTAATGGCCCTGTGAAATAAATAATATTAATATTGGAACCAACTGCAAAGACCGACCTGGTACTTTTTGCCTTTTCCCCTGTCACTCTATATAAGGTTTACATAATACGTCTTCTATTTAACAGTGTTATAGTTTTTGGACCAGGCCCAGTTATTAGTCTGTTATTAAGTGTTCCTAAGGGAATTCAGGCTTTTAGTCTACTTTATAGTGTAAGGTCTGTCCGATGTGATTATGTACTGGAATTATTTAGGCTCAGACTGGCCCTCAGAGGAGAAGGAAAATCCCGAATGGGCTCCTGGGCAGGTTGACTACTAGGCATGGTGGGCCCTTGGACAAGCAGACCTGGGTTGCTTTTCAGGGAGAAAAGCTGATAAAAAGTAGGCAGAAAGCAAGAGTCAGTCATGGACAGAAGCTGCAGGGTGGGCCCCAAGAATCAACTCCGCTGGTGGACCCCAAGAATCAACTCCACTGGTGGGCCCCAAGAATCAACTCCACTGGTGGGCCCTATTAATCTACTCGACTCATGGGTCCCAAGCGACAATCCACTGGTGGGCCCAAAGAATCAACGCTACTGGTGGGCCCCAAGAATCATCTCCTCTGGTGGGCCCCATTAATCAACTCAACTGATAGGCCTCAAGAATCAACTCCACTTGTGGGTCCCAAGAATCAGTTTCATTGGTGGGCCCCATTAATCAACTCCACTGATGGCCTTTAGGCACCCCAGTCCAAGAATGCTGTTATGACTTGAGTTGAAATAGACCAAAAACTCGATTGATAGGTGAAAATGATGTCACATCACAGAAGAATAGAGGCTTACTTACTAATTCTCAGGCAGGTCAGAAACCAGTTCCCAATACGACTCGGAGCAGCCACAATGCCATATGGGAGGGTTTCACATGTGCTAAGTACAGACGACCACTCACACCTTTATATATGAGGGGGAGGGCTACCTTAAAATCATACCTGCAAAAAATATGTTTTTTTTTATGTAGGGAGTTAATCAGTTATGTATTTTGCACCGTGCTGTCATAGCAGCCTATTGGTGATGCCACTGCTATTTTATTGGCCTAATTATGAAAATGATGGATATAATCTCCATTACCCAATCTTCAGCTTGGCTGCAGGATGGAGGAAATACCTTCATAGGGGTTTTCCCATCTTGTAATTTCAGGTCTGAGGCCATCTCGTAACGAGCTATGAGCTGGCATCAGAGAACTGGGAGATGGCCACACTTGTGCAGTTCTCCCCATTAATTTTTAAGTGAGTTCCTAATACAGTGCACTCTAATCCTTGGCTTTCTTTACAGGAATATCTTGTAACAACGCCCTCCCGTCTAGCACCCTCGCTCCCCTTCAAACCATTTTCAACTCTGGTGCCCGTCTCATCGATGTCTCTCCTCGCTACTCCTCTGCCGCTCCTCTCTGCCAATCCCTTCACTGGCTCCCCATTGCCCAGCGAATTCACTTCAAGTTACTAACCATGACCTACAAGGCTCTCCATAACCTCTCCCCTCCATACATCTCCGCCTTAATCTCCGGATATCTCCCCTCTTGCAATCTCCACTCCTCACAGGACCTTCTCCTCTGCTCTCCTCTTATCAGCTCACACAACCATCTCCAAGACTTCTCCCGTGCTTCACCCACACTCTGGAACTCACTGCCCCAACACATCAGACAATCCTCCACCTTCACCAGCTTCAAAAGCAACCTGAGAGAACCCATCTCTTCAGGATTACCTATAACTACACTAACCTAGCAGCCACTGTGCCACCCCAAAACCATGTCTGCCCCCCCCCCCCCCCTGTCTCTTTCCTCCACCTTGTAGATTGTAAGGCCTCGCGGGCAGGGTCCTCTCTCCCTCTGTTGTGCCAGTTGTAAGTCATTCATCGTTATCCTTGTACTCGTTTGCCATTTGTTATGTATGTAACCCCACTCGAATGGAATCAATGGCGCTCTAAAATAAATAATAATAATAACAACAATAACAACAACTTGGCGCATGCTGTTGCATTTTAAGCCACCTCCTTTCTTTTTAAGCCACGCTTCTCTTTCGCTAAACCACATGTGACAAACCCAATGGCCGTCAGGCTGACTCTGGCTCCCCACAGTATTTTATGTAGCCCACAAGAGTTTAGACACAGCGAGCAGTGATGGATAAGGTCCTGACGCCGAAGGACAAGCGCTCCACTTTCCCCATAGGATGAAACCAGGGCTTGGCAGAGGCAACAGTGCCAGAACAGGCAGCGGGCATCATCTTGAATTCAGAGCTGTAGCACATCCACGCTGTTCTGCTCAGCAACTTACAGATGTTGTTACAGCTCCGATTGCCCTACCCAAGCCCCCAAGCCACTCTCCAAGAAAGGGAGCTTGGTGCTAAAGAAGTGGATGGGGCTGGCTATTATACAACCTAAAGGACAACTTGGTCTTTTACTGACCAAGTGACGCAACACGGTCATTTGAGGACAGCAATAATGCAGAATGGGGCTGGACCGTAGGCGGAGCCGGGATCAGGGGAGGCCCCCCGCATGAGCGGGCGCGGTATTTAAACCACGCCCTGCACGGAGCAGGGGATCAGATGCGCCGGCGGCAGAAGCAGTAAGGTGCCTGCTGCGCTCTGTCCCCTGAAGAACAGTGATGGGATCAGTGGAGGAGCTGCTGGAGGAGCTAAGGGGGGCTGCGGGCGATCGTGGGCCTGCATGGCTGGCCACTCAGGTGTGGGGGGTCCTTGGAGAAGTGAGCGGGAGGGGTCTGTAGTAGCTGCTTCCCCTCCCCCTCCTCCCCCGGTCCCGCGGCACAGGGCACGTCCGCCCTGTCACCTTAGCCCTGACATGACACCGTGGACCCAGGTACGCCGCAGGAGCCCCTCCAGGGACCCTCCGGGCCAGGCGCCGCGGCCAGCGGCTAGGTCACGTGCCGCCCGGTCTGGGAGGAATCCGCACAGGCGAACGGATCCTGCAGCGCACAGTAGGGCCCCTGATAGTTCTGATGGGCGCTTTGCTGGGGTGCTTTCCACGGTGGTATCCTTGGTGAGCGGCAGTCCCATCTGGGGGATGTTCTGGTCGGGGGAGCTGCCAGCCGTCACGGTCAGTGTGAAACGCGGTCGCCGGGAGGGTCGGAGGCCAGTGACGGGTCCTTGAGCAGACGGCATTCCGCTGGTCTTGTCATCTCTACTTCATCGGTGGCAGCGGACATTACCCCTGGGGGCGTCCCCCCACAGGGTTCGTCATCGAGGAGAGGATCGGTGGTTTCAGGCAGGAGCGGTGGACCCTCCCTCGATCATGTCTCCCAGGTGTCCGTTGGCGGCGTTTAGGGAGCGGAGGTTCTTCAGGGATCCGTGGATGCGACTGGCAGGATCACAGCACCTGTGCTTTCTGGTGAGTTTGGTTCTATGTTGTGTCTGTCTTTTTTGCCTACTGTCATGATCATGCCTGACAGAGCCTCAGCTTTGGGCTCTGGTCGCCGACCGCGGCGTTGCGAGGGGAAACCCTGGTTTCTTACATGATGCTTGGAATTGTATTCACTAGTGTGAACTGTGTTCTCCTCACTGTTTGCCTGATTGATTTCTGGCCAACGCCCTGGCCAGAAATCCTCCAGCACTCATAGGGGTTAATCGCTCCCTGGATTGACAGGTCCTTCCACCTATCCTTGCTCCTCAAATTCTACCCCTTTCCTATATATAGCCGCTGCTTCCTCTTCTCTATGCCTCCCTATACTGCATGCCTTTATAGTTACCCTGCCCATTTTTGTTGTTTCTCTGTGCTATTGATCTCTGCTTGTTTTTGGTTTTCTCCTTTGCCTCACGATTCTTACCGCGCTGCCCGCCCCGGTTATTGACTTGGACTGTCCGACTACTGGTTCTGTGTTCTTTGTTTGTTTGTCTTTGTGCACGCTGCTCAGTGTAGCCTTCAGTCTTCTGGTTGGGGCCGGCCTGTTTAAGGAGTCGGGGTTCCCCAAAAGGCATGGACAGAGGCGGGGATCAGTGTCAGGGCCCAACTTGTCCGTGTCTTGTGTGCGTCCCTGACCATCCCTAACATTATAAGCAGGCCCATACCCCAGTCTACCCTCCGGCGGTTTCAACTGAATACCGACTTGTCGGTCACTGACCGCCTAGGGAGTTGACAACCCAATTCCAGGGCATGGCGGGATTATAAATTGAATTTCGCAGCGTGTTGGACGCCATAAAACCCCAGTACCTGGACTTGCCCTCCGTCTGTGTCCGTATCTGCCCCTGAGTTTGTGAACCCCAGTATCCATTACAAAGTCTAAGATGCTTTTACCAGATCGCTTTGATGGAAATCCGGACAGGTTCCGAACTTTCAGGGAATCTGCACTGTTTTTTGCTTTAACTACTTTCCCACTGAGGCAGAAAAAAGTAGCGGTTGTGGTGTCTCTCCTCCAGGGCCCACCTCAGGATTGGGCACTAGCAATGCCCCTGAAGCCCGGAGTGGAATTCAATTGACAGATTTTTTCAGGCTTTAGGTTATGCTACGATAATCCCAACTGGGTGGCTGGGCAGAAACTCACCTGCTATCTATTCAGCAGGCCGCCGCTCGGTGAAGACTATTGTTCTGAGTTCCGCCAATGGTGTACTTATGCTGGGTGGTCTGATCAACCCCTTAAAACCCTGTTCAGACAAGGGCTTGTCTGATTTCGGGGAAAGGATGCCATGGTCAGCCATCCAACCCCGGAAACATTAAATGAATTTATGACTCTAGCCGTGACCATTGACAGAAGACGAGGGAGAGACGCAGGGAAAAAAACAAGGGGGGTCGACTTTTCAATTCAAGCAAAATTTTTTTGTAAAACCTTCTGCTACCCTTTTCTAAAAAATTTCCTCTTCTATCCTCATCACCCACTCCTGAAGAAGAACCCATGGTGTTGGTTTTACATTGCTGCCCCCAGGAAGAGACATCGGTTGGAGAAGTGCCTTGTGCTTTATTTGCGGAAACCCGACCATTTCCCGAGAGACCCGTCCGACTAGGCCCAAGTCACCTCAAGGAAACGCAGAACCCCGAGTATTTCCCAGGAAGGTAACTTGGGTATAACTGGGTACCTCCTAACTATGGTAAAAAAGTTTTTTTTGCCTGTTTTCCTTGGTCTCTAATTCTAAGAATTTTGCTTGTCAAGCTATGATTGACTCAGGTGCTGCTGCTAATTTTATTAGTATGCCTGTGTCCAGGCCCTTGGGTTTGGAACTACTTTCATTGAGTTCTCCCTTTTTTTTTTTCAGGAGTAGATTCTACCTCACTAATCGGGGGAAGAATCAAATTTCGTACTGCTGAGATAACTTTGAATGTTGGCAGTTCGCATACGGAAAAACTTTCGTTTTTGTCATGGAGAAACTTGCTGGGATATTATTCTTGGCTTGCCCTGCTCCGCCTCCATAATCCTGTGTTTGACTGGAGGACCACTGAGCTGATCAAATGGGGCGACTCATGTGGTTCTCTTTGAAGAGTGTTGATCCCTTGGTGTGTGTGTGATTAATACTCACGATATTTATGAATGTAAATTGACATCTTAGATAGAGATGTTGCCGATAATCTGCCCTCCGCACCAGCCTGATGATTGTACTATAGACCTCACTCCGGGGGCAAAGCTTAACTTGTCTGTCCCCGAAGCAAGAACTAAAGCATTTGTATAGTAAGGAACCCGAAAATTTTCTTTTCCGGAAGTAGTGTTCCTGACTACTGATTCACAGAGTTCTGCTCCGTCTAAGCTGTCCCCCCTTTGCTATGAGGAGGAATCCCATCTCATGTACTCTGCCACTAAAGGTTGTGAAAACCAAAATAGAATCCATTGTTTATCGACTGTGGCACAGTCTGGGCTAGGAGTCATAAGACTCTTAAAAATGCTAAACAAAACAAATCAAAAAAAAAATGCCACCCAGACCAAAATACCTCCGTCTTCAAGTCCCTCTAGCAAATTGTCTCCCAAGCCTAAAAAGGGAAAAGTTGGTCAAGCCCCTCACACTAAACCAAGGGGGTCTGGTGAGGGTCGGTGGCCCCTCCTAAAGGGGGGGGTACTTCATGATCATGCCTGACGAGCCTCAGCTTTGGGCTCTGGTCGCCGACCGCGGCCGTTGCGACGGAAACCCTGGTTTCTTACATGATGCTTGGATTGTATTCACTAGTGTGAACTGTGTTCTCCTCACTGTTTGCCTGATTGATTTCTGGCCAACGCCCTGGCCAGAAATCCTCCAGCACTCATAGGGGTTAAAGGGGTTGTCTCGCTACAATGATTGGGTTTTAATTTAAAGATCTTTAAAAAAACAAGCAGCTTTTCATTATATGTTCATTACAAATGTTTACTGATTTTGAGCTAGCCCTGTTAGTATTTTCTACATAGCTTCTCAAATCTCTATAGTAGCCGACCTGTTGATCCTTATCTTACTGGCTGTCAGGTCTGAATGACTCATCACCTTTGAAGACAGGTCGGAGCAGAGAGCCCCTCCCGCACAGAATGCTTCTGTAGTGGAGGGAGGAGGAGGGAGGACTCTTGCGTCTTTGTACATGCTGCCTGGATTTACCCTGTGTGTACCTGCTTCCTCCTGCTCTCTACACAGATATATTTGACAGAAGTGACCCTGTGTGTTACTATAATCATGATATGTCTTTGGAACTGTGACTATACTAATACTATACGATCAGGCATGTGAATACTTTTTGTTTCCTGTATTAGGGACACATCCTGAGTATAGTAAAAATGCCCTTGTTGTTGCTGGAGATGTGGAGACTTGTAAAGCTAAGCAGGGGATATAGGAACAAAATGCATCCCCTCTTCTCTATTAAACACACCAAATTCACACTCATACATCAGCCCTCTCCTGCAACAGACCTAGGCAGGCACACACAGGGTGAACTCTGAGAGCAAACCCCCTCCCTCCCCTGTATAGAAGTTACGTAGCTGCCTGTGTGCTGATGGGAGGGGGGAGAGGGAGCAGAACGACAGACCAAGAAGCACGCCCCTCAGTTCAAACTTACCAGGGACACTGACAGGCTGAAAGCTCGTAATGAGACAATCCTTTAATCAGCTCCTGGATTGTCAAGGTCCTTCCACCTATCCTTGCTCCTCTACTTCTACCCCTGTCCTATATATAGCCGCTGCTTCCTCTTCTCTATGCCTGCTATACTGCATGCCTTTATAGTTAGCCTGTCATATTGTTGTTTCTCTGTGCTATTGATCTCTGCTTGTTTCTGGTTTCTCCCTTTGCCTCACGATTCTGTACCGCGCTGCCTGCCCCGTTATTGACTTGGACTGTCCGACTACTGGTTCTGTGTTCTTTGTTTGTTTGTCTTTGTCTGTGCACGCTGCTCAGTGTAGCCGTCAGTCTGCTGGGTGGGGCCGGCCTGTTAAGGAGTCGGGTTCCCAAAAGGCAGGGACAGAGGCTGGGATCAGTGTCAGGGCCCCACTTGTCCGTGTCTTGTGTGCGTCCCTGACCATCCCTAACACCTACATCGCAGGTGTCGGGGGTAGGTGCAGGTCAGGGAGGGCCCGGTCCCATGGGGGTGGGAGTTGGGGTAGCGGGTTGGCAGGAGCTGGTAGGGGGTATGCGGCATTGGTTAACCCGTTTCCCACTTCCGGGGTCGGCCGGGTGGTTCCGGCGGCGGCCTGGGTGCCTTCGATGGCGATTGGGTTGGGGGACGGGGCTGGGTTAGCCGGGGGCGTGCCGGTGGCGGTATCGGCGCAGGGGCGTAGCACGGGAGTGACGGTGTCGGTCCAAACGGAGAAAGATAAGGGGGATTCGGTGCGGTTGGACGATAGAGCAAAAGGGGAGGTGTATGTGTGCTTCGAGGGTCCCTTGGGGGCACATTTGAAGAAGGAGGTCGGGGACAAGATTTGGTAGGATGAATACGTGGAGATTTTTTCATTGCTGCCACTGGAAAAATTTTATTTGGACAAGGGAAAGAGAGACGAGAGCAAGAAGGAGGAGGAGGAAAAGCGTCGGTGGCGATTGATTCCCCAAATGTTTACAAATTGGTTGCAAGCGTTTGCTATTTTGGCGAGCGTCATCAGCGAGAAGGCACCGGAGAACTGCTCGGGCCTTTTCTGCTATTTAGATTCCATTGGGGAGGCCCATAGGGTCTATGGCGGGCAGGCGTGGTTGAGGTACGACGAACAATTTCGTCAAATGAAGTCAATCCGCCCGTCGATACAGTGGGACCAGAAGGACATTGGCCTCTGGCTTTGGGTGATGGCCCCGACTCAGTACGGGCAGTCCTTTCATGGGGGGACCGGTGGGGCCTTCCAGCGGGATGGGAGCAGCTCGTCCGGGGCGGGAGGGGGGAAGAAGGCGGGGATTTGCTGGCTGTTCAATGAGGGATGTGCTGGTTCGGGAGCAATTGTAAGTTTAAACACAGTTGCTCGGTGTGCAGTGCCGGCTCTCATGGAGCCTCAAGATGCCTGCAAAAAGGAAAGGGGAAGGGCCCGAACAATTCACAGAGGGGTGACGCCGGTGAAAGTGGCCGCGATGGAGGAGTATCTAAACAGATTTCCTGATCAGGGGAGGCACAGTTTTTGAGGGAAGGTTTTACGTGTGGTTTTCGGATCCCTGCTCCAGGGCACGAGGTCCCTTTCACCACCAAAAATTTGCGGTCGGCTTTGGTTCATCCGGCAGTGGTAACTGAGAAGTTAGAACGAGAGGTGGCGCTAGGTAGGATGGTGGGGCCATTCTCGGCTCTTCTGTTGCCGGACTTAATTGGTTTCACCACTGAGGAGGGTGCCAAAGAAGGAGCCGAACAAATTTTGGCTGATTCATCACCTGTCCTTCCCTAGGGGTTGTTTGGTCAATGATGGGATTGAGCCAGATCTATGTTCAGTGGAATACTCCTCTTTTGATGAGGCGGTTTGGTATGAAGGATTTTCTCATTGCGCAGGCGTTGAGGGGGTACCGGAGGGGGCGGTCGGTGGCCGATAGTAGGCGCCCGAATATTTTTCGGTTGCTGGAATTGATTGGGGGCTTGCTGCCTTCGGTGTGTTCCTCTGCATTTGAGGTGTTCCTGTTCTGTCTGGCCTTTTCGCTTGCCTTTTTTTGGGTCGTTGCATATCGGTGAGCTGGTATGCCCGTCTAGGGCAGTGGTGGGTGGCTTGTTGGATAGGGATGTGTGGACGGATGAGGGGGGTTTGGAGTTTTGGATCAGGAGATCAAAAACTGACCAGACAGGGAGGGGACGAAGGGTCCGGCTGGGTGCGGTCCAGAGTGCGTTGATGTGTCCCCTTCGATGTTATATGGCTTACAAAGGGGAGGGGTCTTTGGGGCCGGTGGTCCGCTTTTGAGACACGCGGATGGGTCATTTTTGTCCCGGTTCCAGTTTACGGCAGTTTTGAGGCGCTGTGTGGGGGCGCTGGGTCTGGACCCGTCGGAATTTGATCCGCATTCTTTTAGGATTGGGGCAGAAACGGAGGCGGCCAGCTGGGGGCTGGGGCCGGAGGCGGTGAGACGGATCGGGAGATGGGACTCAGAGAGGTTCCGATTATATATCTGTCCACACTTGGTTGGCTCCGGTGCGTGAGTTTTTCTGGAGGCCGGGGGTGGGGCCTGGGGGGAGGTTACATGAGGCTGTTTTGAAGGGAGATGGTATGCAGCACCGGCTTTTCTCATTGGGGGTTCTTTCTTGTTGTTGTTATTCGGGTGTTTTGTCATGTTTTGTTTTGTCTTTTAGCTCCCGGTGGCTGCTTGGTGTGGATTTTCGGCCACTCATTCGTGCATTGGGGAGCGGAGCGAGAGGCTTTGCGGGAGAGCGGTCTGCAGATGGGAGTGCCTCGCAGCCTGGCGGTGATTCGGTGGCTGGGGTTGAGGTGGCGGAATGTCCTGCCGGAGTTTGACAGATTTGCAAGCTGGGATCGTCCCCCGGATATTGTAGTGCTGCATGCGGGAGGTAACGATTTGGGGTCTATCCCGTTGTGGGAGTTGATTCGGGATATCTGTTCCGATTTGCTGCGGTTGTGGGTGATGTATCCGGGTTTAATCATGGTGTGGTCGGATATGGTCCCTTGGAGGTGTTGGCGCAACATGCGGTCATTGGTGGGTATTAATAGGGCTCGCATAAGGCTTAATCGGGCTGTTGCGGCCTTCGTGGTGTGGAATGGTGGCCTGTTCATGCGCCATCGGGACTTGGAGCCGGGGGAAGGAGATTTCTGGAGGGGGGCCGGGGTTCACTTGAACGCCGTCAGGGTTGGATTTGTGGTCCCTTGGCATTCTAGACGGTATAGAACGGGCTTTGGGGCTGTGGGGTGTGTCGCATGCTTGAGGGGTCATTCATGCTCGCTGTGGTGGGGTGGAGTCCTTGGAGTTTGTGGAAATCGGTGGGGGAGGCAGATATAATCTGGTCTCCCCTTGTTTGGTGGCCCTTTGAGGAATGGTCTGGCGAAGGCGGGGGCTCTGCAGGGCGGTGTCCTTGAGAGCTGGTGGAGAGTGGTAGCCACCTGAGGTGGCTTTTGGTGCCCTTGAGTCGGGGATGACGGCTGAGGGCAAGGTAAAGGAGATCGAAATATCGGGCTTTCCGCCAGACCTACGGTAGCTCCAGGGACCTCAGCCCCATGGTTACGGATAAAGTTTTGGAGTATCCGTTGGGTTTTGATGGGACAGAGGTATGCGGGTGCATACCTATAGTTGGATTATGTTTTGTATATTTGTATTTATGTTAATAAAACGGCCGCTGTGGCCATTTCATCCAACCCCTTGTCTCTGTGTCCTTTTTCGAGGTTGGGTGATTGAATTGGCGCTGTGGGGTGGTAACTTGTCTGTTGGTTGGAGGTAGAGGGGTTGGGGGGAGATAGGCGCTGCACGGGGTCATGATGTGACATCCCTGCTTTACCACCACAGGACATACTGGCACGTCCTGGTGTCAATAAAGTCCCATGTAGCAGGATAACTCAGTAATCCCGCTACATGTGAGGCTGGTGTTAGCTGCTAATGGCAGCTGACATCTGCTACTAACAGCAGGGAACGGAGTCGGCTTTGTTTCCTGCTATTTGACTCTTTAAATCCCGAGCAATCGCGACTGAGGCATCTAAATGAATGAGAAACAGTTCAGCACACCATTTCCTGTGAACGGCACCTTAGCGACAAGATTACAGGGTGCCAATCAGTTAATAAGGCGGCTGGAAGCATTATACAATGCAGAAGCGTGTATTAATAATTGCACCTCAGTGGTCATGGTCAAATACCCTAGGGAAACTCACAGTAAATTTAAAAAAAAAAAAAATATATATATATATATATATATATATATATATATATTGTGACCCTTCACTCGTGCTTGGACGCCATCTTGGACCATCCAGGGGTCGCTTAGCTCTGGGATCACTGTTCTGGTTAAACGGTTGGCACCTCAATAGATGGCACTCAGACACAGGCTTTCATTTAAGACTGACCTCAGCCAGCTTTATTAGACAGGACACAGGAAAACAAATGCATAAAACAAACTCCTCAGCCACTGACTAAACACTTATGCAGTCCTTCTCTATATGCGTTCTGGACCTAACATCCAGCACCAGAAAAAAAAACATCTTAGTACAGCCAACGACTGTGCAGGTTTTCCTCAAGCCTGGGGGGTAAGAGCCTCTTCCTTGGCTCAGTGTTGCTCCAATCTTCAGTCAGCAAAACCACACCCCCTGAACACCTGCAGCACCAGGCTTTTTATAAGCCCCCAGGTACGTTCCAAAAGCCTGACCTGAAATGCAGGAACAGTCTCCCACCCAATGCTATGACCATCTCGGGAAAAGCCAGCCCCTAATAACTGCATAGCAGCCATGCTAGATACATGTGTTAGCAACGTACGATACACCAAATAGCTGGCTTCCCCCACCGAGACCAGGTCCACGGTGGCGCATTGGCAGCAGGATACCTGCTGTACTCCCCCTACTGGCAGAAATCTGTGACCATCTAAGGTCGCCTTGCCACAAACTACAAAAATGTCGAGGTTAGTAAGGTCAAAATCAATTGAGTAACCAGCTATTAGCATTTTTTCTCAGGATATCCTTGTTACTGTTTGAATTAAAAGGACACATCTATCAGTATATTTTTTTTTTTACTTTTTATATAAATTTATATATTTATATAGAAAGTTAAAAATAAAAATTAAAAGTTAAAATTACCCCCTTCTGCCATTGTACAAATAATAAAAATATAGTAAAAAGTTAAACATAATTAGTATCGCTGCATCCATAAAAGTCTGATGTATTAAAATATAACATAATTTGTCCCGTACACTGAACAATGTAGAAGAAAAAAAATTCTAAAAGACAAGATTGTTTTTTTTTGGATCATTTCACGTCCCCACAAAATCGGAATAAAAAGTGATCAAAAAAGTCCCATCTATCCCAAAATGGAGCCATTAAGCAGCTCAAAACAATACCCACTCATGAAGATCCATAGGTGGAAGAATAATCACAGAAAAATGGGACATTATTTACTCAAAACCACAACAAGGCCTTACTTACAGCTCAATGGCTGGAAGAACAAAAAAGTTACAGAAGTGGAGCTGAGGCGCAAATTTAAGGAACAGAAAACGTTTCCATTTTTTTATGGTACTAAAACATAAAGAAAACCAAAAATATTTGGTGTCAACGGAATCGTACCAACCTCTAGAATACAGTTATAGATATAACTTATACCGGAGAGTGAATGCCATAAAAACAAACCCCCGCAAACATTTCGCAAGTACTTTTTTTTCACATATGATGCCACTTAGAATATTTTTTTGCCAGTATAATCTATGGTACAGTGAATGACACCATTAGAAAGTACATATTATCCCACAAAAATTAAAGCCCTCATACGTCTATGTAGATGGAGAAATAAAAAGTCATGTCTCTTGTAAGGCGGAGAAGAAAGACAACAAAGAGCCATATTATTATGACCATCTGTCAGAAAGGCGTTGAATTTTGCCACTTGCACAAAAAGTGTCTGGAACACATAGTAAAGGTAGCACAGAGCATGTACTCTACATTTTTGGTGCACATTGAGCGACAATTCAGATGCAAAACCTTAGTAAACTAGTTTACCTCTCATAAAAACAGAAAAAGAACCCTAAATCCTGGAGCCACAGAGACCTATGCAGAGCATAAATGCAGAACAAGAGAGAAATACACCGACCCACCAAACATTACATGATCACTCCATGCTTACCTACCACTTAATTAAGGAACATACGGACACGGTTATTTATTGGACATGTTTTTTATAGATCCTGTGATTAGCAGTCATTACCTATGAAAACAAGCGGACTTAGGATGGTGACCTCCCCGATCTTTTAATGACCATTCATTGTGGAATTTTTCTACCAATTTACCTACATGCACATACAAAAGGCTTAGAGAAAACTGCAAAAATGTCAAGGTTAGTAAGATCAAAATCAATCTAGTATCCAGCTATTTGCGTTTTTTCTCCGGATATCCTTGTTACTGTTTGAATTAAAAGGACACATCTATCAGTATGGGGTTTTTTTTGTTGAAAAAAAATAATAATAATAATATATATATATATACACACACACACACATACACACACACACACCACACACACACACACACATACACTACCATTCAATAGTTTGGGATCACTTAGAAATTTCCTTATTTTTGAGAGAAAAGCACATTTTTTTTTCAATGAAACCAACATTAAATGAATCAGAAATCCACTCTATACATTGATAATGTGGTAAATGACTATTCTAGCTGCAAACGTCGGGTTGTTAATTTAATATCTCCATAGGTGTACAGAGGCCCATTTCCAGCAACCATCACTCCAGTGCTCTAATGGTACATTGTGTTTGGTAACTGTGTAAGAAAGCTATTAGATATTTTGAACACTCTTGAAACCCCTTGTGCAAGTATGTTAGCACAGCTGAAAACAGTTTTGCTGATTAGAGAAGCTATAAAGCTAACCTTACTTTGAGCTAGTTGAGAATCTGGAGCTTTACATTTGTTGGTTCGATTAAAGGGGTGTTATCGTTTGAGCTGTTCGTGCTGTTCTGCTAATTTTCTCAGATTGAGTTTGAAATCCAGGGGCATGTCTCTCCTCTGAGCAGGCGTGTCTCCCCTCCCAGAAGGCGTGTCTCCCCTCACTAAAGAACTGTGACATCATAATTTTGTTTGAAGCAGGGGATGCAGAGGGTTGTCTGGATGTAACAGCTCTGTAGCCTCCTGCCTGCTTATGTCTGCAGCCTTGAGGCTCCAAACTCCAGCAAGCACCTGTCATATGTCTTAGTTTACACACAAATGACACTGAAAGCCAGCAGCTTTAACTTCTAGTGGTCTTCACCCAAATTGTACTGACAACAGGCAGAGACCTTTACTCAACTACAAGGACAAATGTCAGCTTCAAGTAAAGATCTCTGCTTGCTGTCAGTAACATGAGAGTGAAAACAATGGAGGGAGAAGCACTCAGCTTTTAGAAAAGACCCTGCTCAGGCTGTTACTAACTTGGGCTGTTGGTGCAGCGGTAGAGTTTTAGCTTTATAACGAAGGGGTTTGGAGTTCTAGTTCCTCACAGAGTATTTTTTTTCCCCCTAAATTCTCCACATATGTATAGAGACCTAAAATATATATGTCAATCTCTATAATGATATATATATACACATACATAGCTCCCCTATATCATGTCTCATCCCACAGAGTATATGCATTGTATCACATATGTTGGAAGTGCTTGGTGTGACTACTGTGACAATGGGACACTATATAGGGGAGCTTTGTGTGTGTATAAATACAATTATAGATGTCTACACATATGTTTTCATATCTTTACATATGTGTACAATTTATAAAAGAAAAAAAAAAAAAAAAAAAGAAAACTACTGATGGGGCTTGAACTCCCAACCTCTCTCTTGCAGGTGATCACCTAAGCACTGCACTATACAAGCAGCTTATGCAGACACATTGTTGAATCCTTATGTTATACACTACAGGTGATGACATCATAAGGAGGCGGGGCTTGAATTAGATCTGAGGAACAGAACGCCTTCTTTTCAAAGTAGCAGCTTAAGGACTGGACCTGTGAGAAGGTGAAACAACCTCTTGGCAAAAGCCCTTTAAACAGGCAGTAATTGCCCAGAACATTGACCCTAAAGCTGGGAGATGAGTATAGAGCCAGCAGACCTTGGTTTCACTATCAATTTTAACAGCTCAGAGGGGAGTAAACAGAGAGTGTGCAGGCAGCCAGTCACAGCGCAGGGGGCGTGGCCGGGGCGTTTCCTGTCTAGGGGCGTATCCCAACAGGCGGAATGAAATGTCAGCCAGCCAATCACAGTGCAGGGGGTGTGTCTAGAAAATCGACCAGGGGGCATTTTGACCAGCATCAGAGCAACAGCAGAAACAGAATGCAGATTTACAGAGAAGCTCATATCTGCTAAACCAAGTGACAGAGGTAATGCAACCCAATTACAAAAGTGCTTATTTTTACTGTCCCCATAATCTGAGACATGACCTTTGTAACGATAAAACCCCTTTAAACTCGCAAAATGGCCAGAAAAAGAAAACTTTCATGTGAAACTCGACAGTCTATTCTTGTGCTGAGAGATGAAGGCTATTCCATGTGAGAAATTGCCAAGAAACTGAAGATTTCCTACAACAGTGTGTACTACTCCCTTCAGAGGAGAGCAAAACAGGCTCTAACCAGAGTAGAAAGAAGTAGGAGGCCCCGCTGCACAACTGAGCAACAAGACAAGTACATCAGAGTCTCTAGTTTGAGAATTCAACACCTCACAGCTCCTCAACTGGCAGCTTCATTAAACAGTACCCGCAAAACGCCAGTGTCAATGTCTACAGTGAAGAGGCGACTCCGGGATGCTTAGCCATATCTGAGACTGGCTAATAAAAGGAAAATATTATTATGGGATAAAGAACACAGACATTGGACAGAGGAAGATTGGAAAAAAGTGTTATGGACGATGAATCAAAGTTTGAGGTGTTTGGATCACACAGAAGAACATTTGTGAGACGCAGAACAACTGAAAAGATGCTGGAAGAGAGCCTGATGCCATCTGTCAAGCATGGTGGAGTGAATGTGATGGTCTGGGGTTGCTTTGGTGCTGGTGGAGTGAATGTGATGGTCTGGGGTTGGTGCTGGTGGAGGTCATGTGATGGTCTGGGGTTGCTTTGGTGCTGGTGGAGGTCATGTGATGGTCTGGGGTTGGTGCTGGTGGAGGTCATGTGATGGTCTGGGGTTGGTGCTGGTGGAGGTCATGTGATGGTCTGGGGTTGGTGCTGGTGGAGGTCATGTGATGGTCTGGGGTTGGTGCTGGTGGAGGTCATGTGATGGTCTGGGGTTGGTGCTGGTGGAGGTCATGTGATGGTCTGGGGTTGCTTTGGTGCTGGTGGAGGTCATGTGATGGTCTGGGGTTGCTTTGGTGCTGGTGGAGGTCATGTGATGGTCTGGGGTTGCTTTGGTGCTGGTAAAGTGGGAAATTTGTTCAAGGTAAAAGGAATTTTGAAAAAGGAAGGCTATCACTCCATTTTGCAACGCCATGCCATACCCTGTGGGGGGCGCTTGATTGGAGCCAATTTCATCCTGCAACAGGACAATGACCCAAAGCAACCTCCAAATGATGCAGGAACTATTTCGGGAAGAAGCAGGCAGCTGGTATTCTATCTGTAATGGAGCGACGCGCAGTCACCAGATCTCAACCCCATTGAGCTGTTGTGGGAGCAGCTTGACCGTATGGTATGCAAAAAGGGCCCATCAAGCCAATCCAACTTATGGGAGGGGCTTCTGGAAGCATGGGGAGGGGCTTTTGGAAGCAGGGGGCGAAAGTTCTCCAGATTACCTCAGCAAATTAACAGCTAGAAGCCAAGGGCTCGCAATGCTGGAATTGCTGCAAAGGGAGCGACGAAAGCGAAGTTTGAAGTAGAAAATTATTATTTCAAATTAAAATCCTTATTTCTAACCATGTCAATGTCTGGACGAGATTTCTATTCATTATGCAACTCATTTGATAAAAAAAAGTATCAGGGAAAACACAACATTGTCTGGGTGACCCCAATCTTTTGAACGGTAGTATATACATTCCTGGAATACTTTTTTTCAGAAATTTTGGCAATATTTTTCAAGCATGACATATAAAATCTTGCCCTTCTGTAACCCTAAAAATAAAAAATATAAAACAGTTGAATGGCAAGACAGACTGATTTCACTTTACTGTCTGTGCTGCGAGAAATGCTTATCTGCATGTTGTTTAATTACAAATAGTAGGTATTAGCAGAATGGTCACTCTATTGTTCTCTGGACAAGCGTAGACAAAGATTAGACTAGAGTGAAAGCGCTATGGCAAGAGCAATACAGATTTATGTGCTCACCCCTCGGTTCCTCCTCAGGCAAAGCAATGTACTGGGCCCTACTCAAGCACATGACATCACAACATATACATACTTATGACCACCTGAGGCTCTTATGCTTGTGGGACCTATAGGCAACTACCTAGTGTGCTCAATGGATAAGATGGTCCTGGCAATACATAAGCGATAGAATCAGCAGAGTGGACTAATCTCACTTTACTGCTGCTGTGAAGGGAAAAGCTTATCTGTATGTTATCTCCCCAGGGGTACAGTAGTCTCGTAGTATTAATGACAGATTTATTGCTCTATTATCCTCTGGACAGGCTGAGATAAATTCTGGAGCATCTTTTCTCAAAATCTTTATGTTGTATGGTTCCCCTTTTAGGGTATGTTCATATTTGCGGGGTGTATTTGGGGGTATAATAGTGCTGCCATACGCCCAAATTATGCCTCACAAATATGGTCATTCATAGCGCTCATTGCATTAAGAGCTATGATTACTTGCCATTTTCCCTGGCGTACAATACGCGCCGGGAGAAGAAAGTGGCAAGTCACTTCTTCTCGCCGTTTAGGCACCGGGGTAAGTGTATGTCCGTGGGGGCACTTCAGAAGTATGTGCTGGCCAGCGTGTACTTCTGAATCAACAAGTGTATTGCAGGTGTATAGAGGCGCGCACAGTATGCTCTGAAATACGCCTGGAACACGCCTTATTCCTCCAGGAATTTTGTTTCCAATCTGTCAGCTGGGTGTTACCCGTTGTGGGCGTCCTTGCAAGTTCTGATATTGTCCAATCAGTGCTGGTAGAGTCAGTGTGTGCACAGACACGTGCCACTAAAAGCTAGAATGGTAACACCCACCTGACTGATTCAGTAACACACTTCTTGGAGGAATAACGGAGGAACAGCACAACACAGAGTTATAAGTGAAGAGGCTCCAGGATTGTTATATAACAGGGAACACAAGGAATCACTATAATAGACATGGCAGGAAGGGCCACAGGAGAACAAGATCCGACCAGCCACTGCCCCCTTAGGCTAGGTCTACACAGCATCGGACAAAAAACGGCGGAAAGTCGACCGTTTTTTTTCCGATGCACGATTGCGGTTTTCGTCACCGTTTTTGCAAAAACCGCGGTCGGTTCTCGTGTTTTTGCCATCAACCCATACAATTAATTGTATGGGAAACCGGCAGCAAAACGCAAAACGCCGGCGGATTATGCAACTAGCTCCTAAATCCTCCGGCGCCAGAAAATGAGCAGAAAAAAAAGCGACCTGTGTAGACTACAGGTATTTTTTTTTATCTATTAAAGTCTTTGGGCTGGATAAACGGTTGGATTTTCAGTGGTTCCAAAATACTAAAACCGCTGTAAATCCAACTGTTTTCGTGTGCTGTGCAGATATAGCCTTAGGCCGAGTCTCCACTGGACACCTTTTCAGTCGTTTTTTTAAAGCGTTTTTTGTTTTCTAAGGCTAAGTTCACACGGCATAATTGCGGGGTGTAATTATGTCCCGCAATTACGCTGCATGTTCGGGAGCCCGCCGGCCCCATAGACATGCATTACTCGCGACGTGTATACGCTGTGAATAATTCACATGTCACTTATCACCTCCCGTGGTGTATTGCACGAACAGGCAGAGGAGGCGTAATCATAGTTGCCAACTTTTGAAAGTGAAAAAGCAGTAGACACACAAAAATTTGCATGGACACGCCCATCTTGTCGGTATGCCACGCCCCTTCAAAAAGCCACACCCACTCCACCTAACTGCATAACGGCTTTGGAAGAAAGCCAGGTAGATGCCCTTTAGCCAGGTAGTAACCCCCATAAGCAGGTAGTGCCCCTTACAGGCAGGTAGATGCCCCTTGTAGCCAAGTAGATGCCCCTCTGTAGCCAGGTAGATGCCCCCCTTTGTTGCCAGGTAGATGCCCCCATTGTTGCCAGGTAGATGCCCCCATTGTTGCCAGGTAGATGTCCCCATTGTTGCCAGGTAGATGCCCCCTCTGTTGCCAGGTAGTGCCCCCTCTGTTGCCAGGTAGATGCCCCCGCTGTTGCCAGGTCGTCCCCCCATTGTTGCCAGGTAGATGTCCCCTCTGTTGCCAGGTAGTCCCCCATTGTTGCCAGGTAGATGCCCCCTCTGTTCCCAAAGGTAGATGCCCCATTGTTGCCAGGTAGAGGGCCCCCTCTGTTGCCAGGTAGTGCCCCCTCTGTTGCCAGGTAGGACCCCCCCCCATTGTTGCCAGGTAGGTGCCCGCTCTGTTCCCAGGTAGTGCCCCTCTGTTGCCAGGTAGTGCCCCCATTGTTGCTAGGTAGTGCCCCTCTGTTGCCGGGTTTAGATGCCCCCTCTGTTGCAGGTTAGATGTCCCTCTGTTGCCGGTAGATGTCCCCTCTGTTGCCAGGTAGTCCCCCCTCTGTTGCCAGGTAGATGTCCTCTGTTGCCAGGCAGAGCCCCCCCCATATAGCTAATAAAATTAAAATAATAAAACCCACTTCCCTCACCAGGCTCCTGCACCCGCGGGGCCCGCTCCAGACGATCTCCTCAGCGGCGCAGGGGGAAGTGAGAGCAGCCGCGCGTCACTCCCCTGCGCCGCGCGTCACTTCCCCTGCGCCGCTGACTGATGTGCGGCGCACACACCGGCGCCGGACATACAGGGGGAAGAAGGGAGGGGGGAAAGAACGACCGTTCCGCCTCCTCCCTGCACAGCGAGACTCCGGGCGGATTGAAGCGGGCGCAGCGGCCGCTTCACCCGCCTGTAGGAGCCCCCGGGGGCGCCGGAGTAGGCACTAGCGTACTCTGTCGCCCGGCCATTTAAAAAACCCCCCGCCCCCCTGTGGCGGGGGGAGGAATGCCAACCCCCCCGGGAGGAGGGGGGGCGGGGGGGGACCCCAAAAGCGGGTTTTCCCCCCCGGAAAAAAAAGGGGGTTGGATGTAATGGGCGAAAATATGTGTTGGTTGCTATAGTGCGCCCTTTTTGTTTTTCCCTGTAGGCTGCCGCACTGGTTGCTATAGTATAGACCTGTTTATCTCCCCTGTAGGTGCTAGCATGGTTGTAAGCTTAGCTGTTTGTCTCCCCTGAAGGTGTGCATGGTTGCTTAGCTTTAGACCGTTTGATCTCTCCGATGGCTGTGCATGGTTGCTATAGCTACGGGGACCTGTTTGATTTCTCTGATGGGTCCCAGCATGGTTCTATAGCTTAGCCTTTTATCTTCCTGTTGGCTGCTACCCGGGTTTTCTATAGCTAAGACCTGTTTGATCTCTCCTGATGGCTGTAGAAATGGTCGTATAGTACGCCTTTGATTTTCCTGTAGGCTCCCGCATGGTCATATAGCTACAGACCTGTTTACTCTTCCTGTAGGCCCCGCACTGGTTTTATACTAAAAAACTGGTTCTAGCAGTAGGGAAGCCAGAAAAACACCCCCCAAGAATTAAAATGAAAAAAGAAAAAGGATGGGGGAAAGATGAATCAATGTAGTGAGACAACCCCCTTTAAGGACACCCCCCACGGCAAGGGTTTTGGAGGGTTTTTTTCCAGACGTTTGCGGTTTAATAGAAAATCCCTGCCAGTCCAGGGAGGTTATCCGCCGGGATATTTTTTTAACTGCCTTCGGTCCGAAAAACTGAGGGAAACATTCTTCTTCCCCCCGCTTTTCGGGGAAGTGTGAACATTTGGGGGTTGCAAAAGAGGGCGGTTTGAATCCGAAACTTGCAGACAAAAGAGTCCCCTGGTTACAAAAAAAGATAAAATACCGGTTTTTTGGCATTTGCCTGTGTTTTCAGCCCAATAGTAAAAAAAATTCTGTTGTTCCACACAATATTTTTTCTTCTGCTCATTTTTGTGTGGTCATTTTTTGAAACATGTTGCAAAAAAAAGCCAGGCAGGCAGAGAATTTATATTGGGGTCTATATGGCGTCACGGAAAAGGGGGCATTACTTAATCAAAAAACCGCAAGGTATACTTACAGTCAAGGCTGAACTATAGATGAACCCAGTAGAAGGAACACAAGTCCCTGTGACTTGGGGGAAAAATAAACAGGTGAGGTAATTGCGGCAGTAGTCCTACCCCCCTCCCCCCCCCCACCCCCACCCCTTGGGGAACAATATGAAAAAAAAAAAATGCCATTATTTTTACCTGTTCAACCCGCTGCGTAAAGCCACGTATAATACTGTTG
>JAODAL010001290.1:0-239469 GCA_025379985.1 Phyllomedusa bahiana | reverse complement strand
TGAAACTGAAAAATGCAGATAAGAAAAGCTGCTGGACATTACGGGCCCAGTGCTCCTCCTGGGGGGAAAACAGGATCTGGCATTTTGAAAACTGATACACAAGATCCTTGTTTCCAGAAAATAAAGTACTAGAGATGACATTGCATGTCAGTGTGCCAGTCGACCACATATCCCTAGGCCAATGTGGAATGTTGTTTTCACTTGAGTGGACAAGGTCAATTTTTTTAATACATATCCATTGTCAAAATAATTTGAGAATAATTAAAATAACTCCCTCATTCTTTATGGCATTGATGAGAGTCATTAGAGAGTCTTTAGTAGTCAGAATCCCACTTAATCCTTGAAGCACCTGGGCTTTGATTTTATGTGCAGGGCCCAGTGACTGGTATGTGCCCACAGCACTAAGGAGAATGACAAAGTTTTGTTGGAATGTGTCTTGACAAGTTAACACATTGTTTGATGATGATGTCTATATTGTATCTCCCAGATAATGAAAACGTTCTAAGAAAAAAGAAATATACTTTTTGCTGTCTTTTACATTCTAAGCAATAACACTTTATAGGGCTACATGGTTCCTAAGGGGATGTATTAAATCATTTAAAAATGTCAAATATCAACCATGTAATGAAAAATATTCTCAGATGTGTTATTATTGTGTAGTACAGTAAAATAACATTCACTATGTGCATTTTCCTAATTGCAAATCCTAACTGCTACAAAGCCTGCAGAATTATATTTTTGTGTAAATTCATTTGACATTTTATTAAATCAATAAATCCATACAAGAAAACAAGAGGAACTACAGGTACAAAGCATCATGCTACTAGCCCACAATTCACAGAATATGTAAAATATGTAATGCTTTTTCACATGCTTTTTAGGGTTGTGATCTACCCTCCATGTAGTTAACCTTTAGCCCATCAAAAAAGTTTTAAAAGCCATTTGGATATCAGCATGATGCATTAGGTGATTTTACTGCACATCTGAATTAAGTAAATTACAGATTTGGTACACATAGTCAAAAAAGGAGTTTAAAAAAAGAAATTGTAGCATCTGGAAAGGAGATGAATTTTGCAATCACTAAACCTCAGTAAACCACTTACTAATACTTTCATGCTTAGCAGTTCTTGACACACATCGCAGAGCTAGCTTGGTTATTCAGTCCATATGAGTAAAGGTATGAAGAGTTTACAGTTTAATACCGTGTTAGTCTCTGTACACACTGCGTCAGAGCCCTACATTTGGTTTATACAACAGGAAAAGCTAACAATGTATGTCACATCTATCCTTGGGGCGCCATTTACTCAACAAAGGCCAGAAGAGTGTTCTTAAAGAGTACCTATCACCTTCAGACATACCTCATGAAGTAACAGAAGACTAAAATACAAACACTTTCTCAAATATTCTTCATTAGGAAAACTAAAGCATTTCACCTGTATTTCAGTTTTTAAAAAAAGCGCTGGCCCTTTAAGACAGCTCTGAAGTCGGGCCAAGTTGGCACAGGACAGCTTGATGGATTGCTATGATGAAAGTCGTAGGCTCCTGAGCTGGGAGAGTCCACAGTGCAGGATGGAGCCTGTAAATCCTCATCATGTGCTCACCAGCAGCAGTGTAATACATGCCTGTGTGCTATAGAGGAGAAGACTCTGTCTCCACTGCACAGAAAAAAAGTAAATTTTTTCAGTGTTTTTCATTTTCTAAAAACACTGAGAAAATTACTGAAAACAGCTCCCATAGACTTCTATTGTAATAACCTCCTGCTGTCTACACTGCTTGTTTTTTTACTGATTGTCTTTTGTAACATGTTGTAAAAAACACCAGAGCCGGGCAGGAAATTTACTACAGGAGTTTATGGAAAGCGCAGGACATTTTTGTATCGCGATTTTTCAATGAAAACCCACCCAGGAGATTAGTCCCTCCTATAGTGGGTGTTACAGTTTATACTTTTTTTCAATTTGCATACAGTGTTTGATATTTCTCGTTACGTACCGTTGTATAAGTGAGTTTCTGTCGCTAACTTTTTTTGCGCAATTCATTTGCTAATGATACTAATATTTTTTTTAAGGATTTTGCGTATAATCCTTTCTGGAAGATTTTGTTTAATAAAAGTTCTCGTTGTGAAGCTAAAAAATAGTTTTTATGATTTTGGTGCTAAATGTTTTTTTTTTAACAGATTTTGCGTGCTATAAAGTTTCTCCCTTTTGTTGCATAAAACAAACTTTTTTCGGAATTTAGCGCTATTAAAGTTCTCGCTTTTGTTGCTAAAAATAAGTTTTTTGGCGCTAAAATACTTTTTACGGATTTTAACACTAAAACGCGTCTTTTTTTTACGCATTTTGGCCCTATTAAAGTTATCTTGCTTTTGTCGCTAAAAATAATATCTTGTTTTTGTTTGGAAAAATACACATTTTTTATGCGTTTTAGCACCAAAATCCGCGAAAATAAAGTTCTCACTTTTGTCGCTAAAAATAATTTGATGCTAAAATTCTTTTTTTTTGTACGGATTTTAATACTAAAATACGTTTTTTTACGGATTTTGGCACTATTAAAGTTCTCGCTTTTGTCGCTAAAAATCCTTTTTTCTTACAGATTTAGGAGATAAATTTATTAGCGCCAAAATCCATAAAAAACCCGCATTTTTAGCAACAAAAGCGAGATAACAGTAGTGGCAAAATCTATAAAAACATGGACTTTAGCGGCAAAATCCGTAAAAAAGTATTTTTAGTGACAAAAGCGAGAACTCTATTAGCGGCAAAATCAGTAAAAAAAAAGTATTGTAGTGCCAAAATCCGTAAGAAAACTGATTTTTAGCGGAAAAAGCGACAACTTTATTAGTGACAAAATCCGTAAAAATAAGGATTTTAGAGCCAAAATCCATTAAAAAAAGGACTTTTGGCTACAAAAGCGAGATAATTTTACTAGTGCCAAATTCCGTAAAATGACTACAAGATTCCATATAAATGCAATAATGTGGTTTCCATCCCTTTTTGTAGGGCGGAGTTACATCCAATGGCTTAATCTATGTATACATTGAAAACCAGACTTGAAGACAACCAAAAAATGCGGGTAAAAACCGCTCCAAAAAAATGCAAATTGCAACAATAATCTGCCGTTTCTTCAGCTGCTTTTGACAGGCAGTGGACAGAAAACTCAGTTTTTAGTGTTTGGCTTTCAGGTCGTTTTTTGTCCACTGCAGTGTATACATAGCCTTGGTGTGCTGTACTGTATGTAGTGAGACTCAGTTTTCCCTATACAAGCAGCTATGCCCACAGCTCCCCCTGCACAGTATGTATCTCCCGATTGATAAGGATCTACTGAGTTATAAAGTGAAAGTAAAACCTGTCTCTCCCTTTAAAACTGATGGAAATCCTCTAAATTGCTAATGACATGTATTTTAGAAAAGTCTTATAATTTAATCTTATATAAATTTTTGTGTGTTTGTATGGAGGTGATAGGTACTCTTTAAGGCCTCCAATGGACCATTATACATTGGTATACTTTTTCTACTGAACGGAAAAGCACAGCAGACTATGTTCCTATGCAGTGGACCACAGTGAGGTATACATTTTTTAACAATGTTGCCAGTCGGCCATCTACACCATTGTATACTTTGTGAGGCCTCACTTAGCTCTCAGACTCCATCTTGGACCGTCCTGGCACTCTTTAGCTCACAGATCGCTGCTTTGGTAAGTGGAATGGCACTCGGACACAGGGTTTGTCCTCAAACTCAGCCAGCTTTATTCTCAGGAACAAACAGAATATGGAAACCAAAACAAAGCCTAGGCCGTCCGATCACTAACAACACACATTATGTCCCTCTCTAGCCTTGGTCTGGACCTACCATCCAGGACCACCAGCACTGTATACTCACTGTACAGTAAAGGCTTCCCTCAAGCCTTGTGGGGCAAGAGACTCTCCTCAGCTCCCCTGTCACTCCTAGCCAACCACACCCCCTGTTCACCTGGAGTAGCAGGTTTTTAATATGTTTCCAGAGACCTGCCAAAAGCCTGTCATGGAATGCGGGAACGGCCACCCACCCATTGCTATAGCTGTTCCAGAAAGGCCATCCCATACATAACCGCTTAGCAGCTATTCTAGTAACTACTGCAAGTGTCAGTAACATAGCATCTCTGACCCAATATAGGTGGTTTTTCCCCACCAAGACCAGGTCCTCGGTGGCGTATGTACAGCAGGTTTCTGGTTCCAAAACCATCTAGCGGTAGAAACATGCGACCGCCATAGTGGCATATATGCATAAAAAACAGCTAGCATTCCAGATTTTGATGAACATAAGATTATTCAATAATTTATAGACTCCTTCATTTCATGAAAAAAAGTTTCACACAGAGACTGTTCTTTAGTCTCTTGACTAGTTCTTGAGTCAGTAAGATAAATTAAGAATCTGTACGCTTATTCTATGGCCACTGTGCTCTTCCAACTTCATCTGCATGCTGGCTTCTCCTGAATAACTACCTAGTGGTAAAACCTGTGCCATATGGGTGCTTATTGTATCGTACTGTCTCTGTCTAAAGAAGGGCCTTGGCCAAAAACTTTGCTGTTACACACAGTGGCAATTTGTATCTGGAGCTGGAGATAGTGAAGTGTTGAATAATTTTATACTCACCCCAATCTGGATTGCTGTTTCTATGTATACATTGTCCAGAACTGATACATCACTAATAAATTTGAGACTACTGACTGTGTCTGGTACTTTGCATATAGTGGTATATGAAAGATAATTTCAAAACTTCCCCACAACACCTGTAACGTCAGGCTGGAATACCATGTGCATAGTCTGTAAATACATTATATTGCTTATCCTATACAGTTCCCGATTCACAACCATAATTATAGCCTAGAGATGCATTTGCAGTAATATTGATGCTTTCCAAAATGCTGGTTTTCAGTCGGTGCAGACATTCAGACAGTATGTAATCTTCAGGGTACATTTACAAGCAGTAATTTTGTTGCAGAAATTTCCGCAACAGAAAATCAGCTCCATTCATCTGAAAGGGGTTCTTTTGTTAGCAAGCACATGGACTTCGGCAAACTGAATTGAGATTAATAGACCAGTCATGGGCATTTTTGCAACAAATCTGCTTTGTGTGAATTTACCCTTTTCAACACCCAATTCAACAATATAAGACACAAACCACCGGCGTTGAAAATGTCTGATGTAGGAAGAAGTTTAGAAAGTATTATTACATCATAACTAACAAAATCAGGAAACTAAATTATTCCTTTACAAGGTCCTATCATTCTTGGGAAACCTCATGAGGTAACTCAAATAGAAGAAATATCAAAAATATATATAATTAGGAAAATAAGAGCGATTGTCCATTGTAAAAAAAAAAAAATTCTAGTTAGAATTCCTTTAGGCACCTTTGTAATGTACTTTTATGACATTTTCAGTGGGCTTCCTGAAGTTCTACATCAACTGTTTGGTCACCTGATCTATTCAGCTCAACACAAAGCTGTTTTATGAGCTTCACATCAAAGATGTGTGGCTTTTTCAGGGCAGACTCCTTTTGTTCTGTCTCCCAAGGCTCTTAATATAGGGTAGGAAACAGGGAGTATGCACTAAAGTTGGTAGGGAGGAAAATAAATAAAGCACAGGACACAGTAGTTTTACAGTGCAAAATGAAATAGCTTTAAAACAGAAAATGCTGCTGCTCAACTGCAGAGAAGGGAGGCTACATACAACAGAGGGAAGGAACAGATTAGAAAAGACAACATCATAGGAAGATGAATAAAGGCTAAGGATGCTTTCACACGGTGCGGTATTGATGCGGTTTTTTGGATGCATTTTTTGTGCAACAATGTATAGCATTAATTGTTGTGCCTTCCTGCACAAAAAACGCATCAACAATGCACCAAAAACCGCACCGTGTGAAAGCACCCTAATGCAAGTAATGGAAGGATGTTTTTTGTTGGTTTAATAGACAGCCATGATGGATGATTACTTTGAAAGCTCTTTGAGACCATCTTCTACTGAGTCCGCTTTGAAGGGGGAGACTGTAAGGTTGTTGCATGTAAAAACAGGGAGAGATATTCGCTCCTATGGATCTTATTATATTTGCAGAATTGTAAAATGGATTTATATGTATCATGGGGGAAAAGAAAGTTGGCCCTGTCACACCTTTTTGCTCAGTATTTTGCAGCTGCTGTTGTATGTTATGGATGATGTGTGGATGCAATGAGAGATTTAAAGGTGTTGTCTTACTATATAGATTCATCATACCTTAGTCCTGTTTTCTCAGTTTCCTTTTTGAATTCATGTTTACCGGCTTTTTTGGCTACTACTGGTCTGGTGATGAGCTGCTGAGGACACAAGGTCTGTATCTATTGCGACCATGCCTGCAGCCAATGAGGCAATATCGAACAGGTCTGTAGCTAGAGCAACCTGAGGAGCTGATGCAGCCCATACAAGAGAGGATATCTAGGAGTAGGTAGGACACTGTTAATGGACATATATTGCAAAGTGACTTGTTTTTGAAAGATCTTTAACATAAAACACAATCCCTGTAGTGAGAAAAAACCCTTTAGCCCTTTACAAACTGCTGTGTCTTCCTCTTTTAGCTAGGCTGCATTATACACTAGAAAATCTTTATATGTTTGATAGGTAAGAATATCTGTATGAAGCAAAGTTCAGGCTCTTGTCAGATGGTGAGGAAAATGTTCGCTGATTTGCACTTCAGAGATTCACTGTCCATATGGATGCATTGGTGTATTCATTCACCAGGTTTTTATTCGCTTTTATGAGACTTTTAATTCGCTTTTAATCGATTCTTCTATTGTATTGTAGGAACAAAACTGCAAAACAGGCAAATTAAGTTCCTGACCCCAAAAACTGGCTCCACCACTTACACTTGGCATCTCCCACATAAGACGAAGATCTCCCCTAGATTTTAAAATGAAAGTAAAACCCCTGTCCCTGTAATACTGGGGGAAACCATAGGTATTGCTGATAATATGTATTTGAGAAAAGTGTTGTCATTTCATCTACTGTCTTGGTCAAAAGCCTGCTCATTTGATTTAATAGCATGGGATCACTAACAGACTGTAAGCCAGCGTGGTGCACTACAAGTAACCATGAGATTGGCACCCTATAGAAGCAATAGCTGTATGCAGGTATAGCACTAAGCAGCCACCCTTCTCATAAATAGTAACTGACCATCAGAATTTTGAAACTGAGCAAACTCTTCCATACAGCAGGGTCATTTTTTTACATGTTGTTCAGAAATGGTGTTTAAACCTGACCTTGCATGGTTGAGTGTCGTCTTTTTTTGTGATTTGTCATTTTAGGGTAGAGTCGCACAACTATGGGACATTTAACATGG
This sequence comes from Phyllomedusa bahiana, assembly GCA_025379985.1. Taxonomy (NCBI): domain Eukaryota; kingdom Metazoa; phylum Chordata; class Amphibia; order Anura; family Hylidae; genus Phyllomedusa; species Phyllomedusa bahiana. The sequence goes on along the minus strand of JAODAL010001290.1, from coordinate 232,129 downwards.
GATGCACGATTGCGTATATTGGCCAAAATATCAACTATTTCTCTTATATTTATAATTTTACAGGGTGCCGTCCATATGTTTGTAGCGGAATTCCAGCACCTATGTAAAGTTTCAATTCCTTTATTTCGCAGCATCTTGTGATGCTGGTGTGTACCGCTAGCGCATTTCGAGCATAGCTGCATCTCCATTTACAATGAACGAAGTTTAAATAAAAACAAGATCAAATGAAGCAACCGTTGAGTATAACTAGAGATAGGCTAGTGGACAGGAAATATCCTAGTTGATGCTTAGATAGAACCCATAATTTCGTAAATCCCAAGCGCAGGCTGAGTTTGCAAAGAGTAGTATGAGTGGTAAAAATTCCTAAATACAAGAAAATAGTCTGTCCCATAATGTTTTCTACTACTTACAGAAATCAGTATCAACAGATAATTAAATTATTAGGCAAAAATATTCCGATCTTAAATGAGTCAAACTCCTTTATCCAGCAACCGAAAAAATAGTGAAAAAATAAAATAACATGCTTTATTTAGATATGATTAAAACACTGCATCACACAGTTTGTTGTACTTCCCCTGATGCGTTTCGAGCCAGTATGGTAATTCCGTAAGGCGTTTGGTTTTGGTGGTGGTGCTTGTTTTTTTGCTCACGACTACGATTAAGAGCCCGCACTGGCTCGAAACGTGTCAGAGAAAGAGCAACAAACTGCATGATGCAGTGTTTTAACCATATCAAAATAAAGCATGTGATTTTATTTTTTCACTATTTTTTCAGTTGCTGGATAAAGGAGTTTGACTCGTTTAAGATTGGAGTTTTCCACTATCTTCAGGATCCAGGAGACTATCCCTGCACCGATGTTATGGGCCATGATATTATTATTGAAAAGCATCTGAAGCGGTAAGGGGGATGACATTTCCCCATTTGTTTTTTTCAAAAATATTCTGACCCTTTGTCAGGATCCTGTTTTGGCTAATATTCTGGATGAAGGTTGTGGATTTATTTCAAAATGGGGCAGAACATTGGTTTCAATTGTGTATCTAGTCTATTTAAAAGTGATATAATCTCGTGTACATGGCTGACCACAGAAGCTACTGTAATCACAAATGTGGTATAAGCCGTTGCAGAGCACGTAAATATGCACATATTATTTTGAGTGATATTCTATCTAGTATCAAAGATTTTTTTAAATTGGGAGAGTGACTACTTTATCTACATTATTGAGTTTGAAATGTGCTGTATATTGTATGTGGTAGGCACTATTAGGAATTTAAAAAAATGTATTGTGGAACATCGTGTTCAATCCATGACATACTTATATATCAGGAGCTTCTAAACACTTTCTACCTGTCCATAATGGTGACGCGTTGTCCTCTTTGTATTACGGCATAGAACAAGTTAAGGCTGGAAATAGGGGTGGTGACAGATAGAAACTACTTTTGTGCTGGGAAGCTTTTTGGATTTTTAGATTGAATACTCATTTCCTATTCAGTTCAAACCATAAGAGCGATTTATTTTATTATTACTAAATGTCACTATGTTACTATCATGTTTTTATATGGATTTGGCTGTATGTGTTTTTTTTGTGACAGTCACATGTTAAGGAAATCTGTTTGAGATTGGTGATCTTGTTTTTATTTAAAGTTTGCTCATTGCATATGGCGGTACACTGTGACTAAGCACAATGCGATTCTTAGGGGAAAATGCCCCAACAACACAAGAGCTACTAAGTTACTAAGTGCTAAATAAAGGAATTCTAATTTTCTTGAGGTGCTGGATCTTCACTATAAACCTATGGAGTTTTGCCTGCACTCAGCAGTCCACTGAGCGCGCACCTGGTTTCAGACGTCTGTCACAAAGAGGGATTTTAAGTTGTAAGTGAGCTAACTACCTTGCTTTAGGGGGAACCTTGGGTACTTTACAGGGTATACGAAGAAGGTGCTAGGCAGCTGATTTAATCTAATAGCATGGGTGTAAGTAATAGTCTGCAAGCAAGAGTGGTTCACTACGAGTAACCATGTGACTGGTATCCTACAATAGCCTTATCTATGCATCATACCAAGTGGAGTGACTGTCCATCAGTATTTTGTTAAACTACCACCCCATAGCATTGTGGTTCCTTGGCATGCTGCTGAGAATTGGCGACTGGACCTGCCTTCGTATTAGTTGATGTGCCTGTCTTCTGTGATTTTAACAGTACACAAAAAAAACGTGATTTAGAAAAAGGCAAAAAGAAAGAGGCCCTTTAAAATTATTGGCATGAAAAGTATCACAGTTATTGAAGAGCTAGCAAATTACAACCATCTTTGAGCATATGGCTAGCTAAATTTTTAGCTTCCATTCCTTCCCAAGTCCAAATAAACTCAGGTTCAAAGTCTCAGTCAGTGAATGCGCTTTATTCCTCAGGGAAAGTTAATGTCAAATAGGGCCCTTTTAAACAGCAAGTTTCTTTGGCCCCCTTCCATTAAATGTCTATTACTCTCTGCCGAATGGATATATTTAAAGGCACATCAAATACAGTGCCTCTTTTTATATAATTGGGGGAATTCAAAGCCCGGAATTTGGGTTTCTTATCTAATTCCAAAGCCCCCAGTTTCCAGAAACAGAAAATTTTTTCAAGCAATTCAAAAATGTTCATTTTATGCAAATTGAACTCTACTAACTTTATATTTTGTTTGAAAAAACTGTTTGAACAGATTGTTTCAACCCCCCAGAGGGGAAAATAAATCAACGAATTTGAACTAAAATTATCCCTCAAAAAGTCACATCATCTCTCCCTCAGCTTTAGCTTTTCAACTAAAAAAATATGATTTTCTACTGAAAATATAAAGTACTTAGCAATCCCCTCGTTCAGTAGGTTTATTGATGTATATTTACATTAGTATCTTCATCTATTTTTTTTTATTGTCTTATTACAAATTTTTCATTTCCATCGGTGCTATGTCAATACATAGAAATATATTTTCTCTCTGACATAGGAACAAATAAGCAATTTCACATAAAAGGTTCCTGTGCTGCAAATATCATTCAAAGCCTATTACAGGAATCTAATAACCAACAAAGTTAGAATATACTCATAATGAATATTTGGAGTATATTCCCGAAAACTTTCTGGGTTTGTACCAGGCCCGGACTGCCCATAGACCTAACCGGGCATCCACCCAGTGGGCCGTCTGGGTCCGGGTCGCAGCGCCGGCTCGGAGCCCACCGGGGGGCTGCTGATTCTGTGGCACAGTTAAAGGGGCCACAGCAGTCATATATGCAACCGGACCCCCGTGCCAGGGGGCCGACAGGCCCTCCCCCGCCACATTGCTGCATGGCTGGGTCACAGACCCTGCAATGGAGAGATTACGGCCACCGCCTGATCCCGGCCATTTAGCCCCCAGGAGGCCGCGGCACAGGCAGTGCAATGTGATGCCTGCACCGCGGCCTGTACTAGGCTGTGAGTACGGCCCGCTCCTGAAGAGGAAGGAAAGAAGAACAGCAGGTGAGTATTTAATTAGCCCTACCTGGCTAATTAATGACACTATCTGGCTAATCACTGGTCCTACCTGGCTAATTACTGGCCCTACCTGGCCAATTACTGGCAATTACTGGCCCTACCTGGCCAATTACTGGCCCTACCTGGTTAATTATTGGCCCTACCTGGTTAATTATTGGCCCTACCAGGCTTATTACTGGCACTGGCCCTACCTGGTTAATTACTGGCCCTACCTGGCTAATTACTGCCTGTACCTGGCTAATTATTGGCCCTACCTGGCTAATTACTGGGGGCAGCTCTAGTTACCTGGCTAATTACTGGGGGCAGCCCTAGTTACCTGGCTAATTACTGGGGGAAGCCCTAGTTACCTGGCTAATCACTGGGGGCAGCCCTAACTACCTGGCTAATCACTGGGGGCAGCCCTAACTACCTGGCTAATTATTGGGGCCGGCCCTAGCTACCTGGCTAATTACTGGGGGCAGCCCTAGCTACCTGGCTAGTTACTGGGGGCAGCCCTAGCTACCTGGCTAGTTACTGGGGGCAGCCCTAGCTACCTGGCTAGTTACTGGGGGCTGTTCTATCTACCTGGTTAATTACTGGGGGGGAAGGCCCTGTCTGCCTACCAAATTAATGGAGTAAGGCCCTGTTTACCTACCCAACTACTGGGGGCCGATGTAACTATCTTCCTAATGGGGGTCCTATACAGCTATTAACTGTGGGGGACCATATATACCTACCTACAGAGAGGGTCTATATAGATGGTGGACTATATAATTCCCTACCTACTGTGGAGCCTTTATATTTATCTGTCTACTTAGGAGACCTATATACCCACTAAGGGGCTACCTAATTGGGAATCATATACCACTTTACCTGCTGAATAAATCTGTCTGCTTACTAAGGGGGCCTATTTACCTATATTCTGAGAATACCTATATATCTACCAGCTTTGGGAGGTCTATATGCTTACCTGCCTACTGAGGGAAGGGTGGGAGCTTGAATACCTACCTAATGGGGGTCTAACTATTTACATGCCACTTATCTGACTTTTTTAATCTCTAATTTTTAGGATCTATCATACACTGTTTGGGGTACAATTACTGTGTGAGGCACCAAAGGGGGCACTATTACCATTTGGGCTCTATGGATGGGGAGTTTGTAGATGGTTGGGAATTGATAGGAAAGTGCTGGAAAAGAGTCTTAGATGTTTTTTGTATTAAATTCTACAGGGACGAGTACTGGTCGGGAGAAGACGTCGTTGCATTCTGTACCGGACAGAGAAAAAAAAGGGAAGAGAACGACTCATCAGGGAAGACATCATGGGGTCAGATGGAGAAGAAAAGGAGAAGAGAACAACCCCATCAGAGATCACATCTACTGTGAGTCCCTGATGTCAGGGGTAATTTTACTTCTGTGTTGAATCAGAGCTGTATTCATGTGATAGTGACCTAAATACTGGTGATCTGATTGGTGGTGTTGTAGGTTATGTTGGTGCTTATATAGTGGCAGTGTAGGCTTGTCCCTGATTGTAAAGCAAATGCACACATGACTCTGTGATTAGGGGTATCTTTGCACCACGTTTTCTTTCTTGCTTGTGTTTAGGGTACTTTCACATGGAACAGTTTTTTGTGCGTTTTTTTATGCATTTTTTTGTGCAGACATGTACAGCAAAAACGCACCAAAAATGCTCCGTGTGAATGCACCCTTATAGTGTAGTTTATTTTAGAAAGTGGTAAGGGTGCGAGAACAAGGGAAATTTTTTAAGCGGATATTGTATGTGGGCTGGTGGGGGCTTTGTGCCAGGGCTGATTTTTATTCCCAGTCCGGCCCTGGTTTGTACATATTAGAAGGATCTGTGGACTTTTATACGTCATGCATGTTCCAAAAGAGTGTCCTTTTAGAATACAGTTTTTACTGCACAAGGCCACACAAGAAGGAAGGCAGGGAATCAGATCCCATTGCAAGCCTCAATTGTGTCAGGGAAAAAGAAACCACATACACAATGGGCTTAAGGGCAGAATCCTTCTCAAGCACTCACTGAGGTCCCAACACCCAGGGGTGGCTACTGCACAGCTCAATCTAGCACTTGCCCCTCACTCACGATACACCTTGAGTACCACATGTACCCCCAAATGGTCACACCCCCACGAACACACACACTGCAACCACCTTTCAAAGGACTGAAAAGACTCAATGCTATATGTAATATGAACCAGCAGCCACTCAAATTCTAAGGTGCATTGCTTAGTTACAATAATTACAAAATAAAAGATATACAAAGAAAATGTTCACGACAGCACATAAACAAAAAGGGATAAAACAACGAAAAAAAGACCTCAACAAACTGGACTGGTGCAAGCTCCTCTGAGGAGCACAGGTAGAAGACAAATGGACAGGCCTACATTTAGTGGTAACTCCTGATTTTACTCACCTCACGATGCTTTAAAGCAACTGCAGACCCCCTCAGCCCCTCCTACTGAGTAGGTCAAAGATGGGAATGGCGACTAAGGGCGACATGTCCCATTAGGGCTGCTCCATTTCTTGGTACATTTTGTGGCAAAAAACTGTTGACGCCTTTATTCTCTATATAGATGAACTGTAGTACACCAAAACTAGGTGCATTATACGGCAGGCATAACACATTTGAAAGCGCCTAAAGCATCAAATATGCTAGCAATGATATGCTAGGTGCCTAAATCATGCTATGCACCTACATAAGACATATGAATTATACTATGCAAGGTATTCCACATGCCAGATTTTTGACAGGTTCTTTCATTCAGATGCACTATACACTCATTTAATGTGGATTTAACATACCATACAAAGTATTAGAAAAAAGATAAAAATTAAAAATTATTTATGGGGTGGAATAGGAAAAATGACTCTACTGAGCCACTGATTCTTGGTTTTCAGAATACAAGTCACAACGATTCCAGTAATACAAAATTTATATAGTTTTTTTTTATGTTTTACTGCTTCTAAAAAATAGAAGCTTAAAAAATTTGCATGTATTACCATTTCCTGAGAATAATAACGTTTACTTTTCCAACAACAGACCTGTCTAAGGGCTCATATGTTGCACAGCCAGCAATTGGTACTATTTTGGAGTACATATATGGTGACATGTATGAAGGTTGGCGCCAGACCATAGCTTTCAGGTAGTGTAGAATGTGCCAGAATGTATGAACCTGTTCTTCTGCAGTTCACACATACAGGCGCATTGTAGTACCAATACGACAACTCAGACAGAACATCTTTAACCAAGTCTGGCTGTTCTGTTATACGCCTACGTTTGGTGTCAAAGAATCATAAATGTGCCTAATTCTATGAATGCGAATGCTCCCAGAATGCCCCAAACTTTTGCCGCATTAAAAATTGTTGCTCCTGTGCTTATCGCGCCAATGTTTGGAATTTGACTATTCATACATCTATAGAACAGGTCTACTAAAGCTTTTTGACCCATAGTTTTTTTTTATCACTTTTTATTTTAATTTATTAGGGGAATTGAGGAGACCAAAAATGCTGGTGTATTTTCATCGTATTTAATGGTTAGGAAAAACAAGGTAATATTTTGTAAGCTCTTGAATACTTTGTTTGAATGAGGCACTTAAATGGGTTGTAGATGTCATAAAAAAAATCAAAAAACTTAAGATTTGAACAAACTAATTTTCACCTACCTCTGGTTCCAATGTTGGATCTCCCTGGTCTTCTGTTTATATTGTCACTTCCAAACAGGGACATCACAACTGCAGCCAGTGTTTAGCTGCAGCGATTACGTGCCTCTTACTTCAGAAGTAAACAGCTCCGAATGGAGATGTAAGTAAATGCACATGACCGCTGCAGCAAATCAGTGACAATTCTACAAATTCAGTGTTTGGCAGCTTTCATTTAGAGTTATACATGTCAGTAAAGTTACAGAAGGTAGTTCTGTTGCAGTAATGACTCTTACTGACGCAGTCTTCCTCTGAGCAAGAGCAGACCCAATTTAGGAACAATATTACACGGTCTCTGTACTGCACCAGCACTACTCACTCAGGTGTCACAGATAACGCATGTGTTGCAGATGTCACGTTCCCATTCCCCGAGTCCCCTGGCCTTAGCCGTTTATCTGACTCCTCTCAGTGTCTCAGTTGTTAGGTCAACCAAGTGCTTCCAATTTGTCGATCCATCTTTAGTGCAACAGTTGCGACTTGTCACACAGGCCAGGGACGCTGCTGTCATTCTCTGCACAATCACACTACACGTCTAATGGTGAGAACCTACCTATTTTTGGGAGCCTGGGGAATTGCTTAATTTGTGACCACTTGAAATCTCAGTCACCATACAGCCCTATCTGCAAGGCTCCCCATGTTAGCCCTACCTGCATACCAATAGCATCCATGGTACAGGAGGACAGAATTATGTAACACCATGTTGCTAAACACATGCATTACAGCAGAAAAGTGCAATAACAGTGCTATACAGTATATCCACAAAATTACATCTCATTTTGACATATCCTGCACATCTAGAAATGAAAGGCATGCTAAACGGTAAAATATAACAGTGAAAACATTAGATTAGTCCTAATATTAGTGGCTATAGTTTAATAAGGGGAACACACAGTCACAGTTCAATGGTTACCCCATTTCACCTCCATTCCAACACACACAATAAATGGATTCGAATGAACACTGTATAATGCGCGTGATCTCCCCGTGATGGCTCCTCAGGGAAACTGAAAATTTACTGCCAAGTTTCCCAAAATATTACAGCTTATCACTGGGGTCATAGCAAAGGAACACTTTGTGATCTGCTTATTATTAAGATACAATTAAGATGTAAGTTTTTCTTAATCTTTAGTTAGTGTTTTTGCCTTTTTAAAGTAAGATGCTCAGTTTCTGGAAAGATAGATGAATGAATCTAAAAATCTCAGCAAATTGTTACGTAGAAATCATGGTTGGATTTGTCATATGTAAAAAAAAACATCTTTAGATATCATCCTACAGTAGATTCTATTCTACTATTATTTGCCTTTTTATTTCCCCTTTATTCTCCAAAAAATAAAGAAACCTATTGGTTTATTTCGCTTATTTTGTTTACACGCTTATTTGTGAATATTATTTGTAGTAGCCTGAAATCTGAACTAAATTTCACTTTAAAGCAGTGATGCACTGGGGGAAAAAAATCAATATATGCTTCTGCTATCCCAAGCCTACAAAATCAGTCAATCAAGGCAACAACAACCAAAACATCACAATTCATTACACAATAGAACCCATGAAGTGGTGACATCAATCTATAAAATTATCCTTTACATTTTCTTTGCCTTCTCGGTTCTCCGTTGTATTCTTTTCCTTTATAGTAATTCCTTTAACCTCTCTTTATCCAGTTTTTTATATGACCATATTAAACTGATTTACACATTTAAGACTCTACTCTAAGTCAGTAATGTTTATACATATAACTTTCATGACAATATTGCTTTAAAATACATGATTGTACTTAAAGAGGTTTTGCCACTTCACAAAATCCCTTTCTAAGGCCGACCCATAACTTACTACAAGACGGTCTCAGGGAAGGTAGAAAAGGCTGCACTTGTGTAACTCTCCCCTATTCATGTCTATGGGAGTTCTGAATATAGCTGAGAACACTTGCTAAACTATATGTGGAACTGCCATAAAAAAAGAATGGGGATCACTGGACAAGTGCAGCCGTCTCCCCATTCTGGCGAGATTGCCTCAGAAAGGAATTTTTTGAAGTTGCAAAACCTCTTTAAGAAAGCATCTTGACAAATAAGGAAATACTTATGTTTAAAACTCCCTGTTCTTACATAGGAGTGGGATGCTTGTAATTACGAGGCAGAAAGAAGATGATGTTCCTATAATTATACTTTAGAGATTGCTAATTGCAAAAGGGTTAATACATGCTAAATGGAATCGGATGTATTATTTGTAGACATATCATGCTGCATGAACTCTTATTTTGTGTTGCAAAGGTCTGAAACAAACTCAGTGCCTGGTTTTCTTATTTATAAAATGGTTAGCATAGATCATCTTTTCAATGTGAATTTACTTTGCTTTGGTCAATACAGTGTGTTTTCTATCAATTTGGTTATTTTATTAGGTTTGGCTGATGCAGTGGTTTAGACAGAGTACATGTCAACATGGCAAAAGCTAGCATCACTTCAGCAGAATAAGGTAGATTTCTTATCTTAATGGGCATATACACATCCAATCGGTAGCCCTGGCTGTCTAATTGTGTATGCTACATGCCACAAACTGAGTGACTGACTTCATGAAATGGAAGCTTACAAGAAGTAAGGATACTATACATATTTATGATGATGACTGTGTTGGTAAAGCAAGAGTAAAACAAAATTGTAGTCTCCAATTTTGCATTGGTTTCATTTTATTTGTTGTAACATAATATTGTGCCATCCAAAAAGTTAATGTTAAATTTATGCCCTGTTTTAACATGGTAGTCTATAACTGATGCAAGTCAAACAGATGCCCTGTCATGACAACAGACATACAGTGGGTACGGAAAGTATTCAGACTTCATTTTTTTGCTCATTAATGTACACTCTGCACCACATCCTGAAAGAAAAAATACTGAAATGTAGATATTTTTGCAAATTTATTAAACAAGTAAAACTGAAATATCACATGGTCATAAGTATTCAGACCCTTTGCTGTGACACTCACATTTAACTCACATTCTTTCCGTTTCCTTCTGATCCTCCTTGAGATGGTTCTACTCCTTCATTGGAGTCCAGCTGTGTTTAATTAAACTGACTGGACTTGATTAGGAAAGGCACACACCTGTCTATATAAACCTCACAGCTCCAGTGCATGTCAGAAGCAAAATGAGAATCATGTAGGTTTCTAAGGAACTGCCAAAAGAACTGAGACAGAATTGTGGCAAGCACAGATCCTGCCCAGTTAAAAAAAATTTCTGCAGCACTTAAAGGGTTCCTAAGAGCACAGTGGCCTCCAATAACCCTTTAAATGGAAGAAGTTTGGGACGACCACAACTCTTCCTTGATTGCCGTCCAGCCAAACTAAGCAATCGTGGGAAAAAGTCTTTGAGAGGGGTTTAAAGAAGAACCCCAAGATCAGGGTGGCTGAGCTCCAGAGATGCAATAGGGAATGGGACAAAGTTCCACAAAGTCAACTATCACTGCAGCCCTCCACCATCGGGGCTTTATGGCAGGTGTGCCAACAAAGGGGACTACCCTCAGTGAAAGACATTTCTGGTCTGTTGAATGAAATTAAAGTTTTTTGGGTTGTTAATTGTAAGCGGTAATGTGTGGAGAAAGCCGGCACTTATCACACCTGCCCAATACAATCCAACTGAAACATGGTGTTGGCAGCATCATTAGGGGGGTTTGTTTTTCACTGGAGGGACAGGACCACTGTTGCAATTAAAGGAAAGTGAATGTGCCAAGTACAGAGATATCCTGGATGAAAACCTCTTTCAGAGTGCTCTAGACCTCAGAATGGGCCAAAGTTCATCTTCCAACAAGACAAGTAACCTAAAGACAGCTAAAACAAGACTAAAGCTAAAATAACAAAGCAGTGGCTTCAAAACAACTCTGTGACCATTCGTGAGGCCCAGCCAGAGCTTCACCGGGAAGACCCTTCATTGGAGAGATTGAAAATGGCTGTCACCAACATTCACCATCCAACCTGAGGAACTGGAGAGAATCTGGCAAGAAGGAATGGCAGAGGATCCCTAAATCCAGGTGTGAAAAACATGTTGCATCATTCCCAGGAAGATCGTGCTGTCCCTCAAAAGGGTCTTCTACTAATATTTGAGCACAGGGTCTGAAACTAAGACCACATGAAATTCAGTTTCTTCTTTTATACATTTGCAAAAATATCTACATTTCCGGTTTTTTTTTTCTTGCAAGATGGGGGGGCAAGTGACTTAATCAGCAACAATGAACTTTTTTGATCTTACCAAATAGGTGCAATGAAAGAAAGAGTAAAAAATTTAAGGGGGTCTGAATACTTTCTGTACCCACTGTATATATTTTTTTATGTTTTGTTATCTCACACTACATATCTTGAGAGGGAACAGTATAAAACAGTTACTTAGTATTCATTAAAATTGACTTAAACGTATTTAAAGTTGTAAGGAATTATACCTTGCTTCATCTTAGTACTTCTATGGTGTGCCATTTACCAGGTCCAACATCTTAATCATCAGGCTTTTGCATTTTTATCAACTTTCCTTATCAGGCCAACTGGATAAAGCGACCCTAGCACACAAAGCCCACCGGTATGGTATCACAACCACGCCCTTGAAGTCATGGCTAAAAATTTTGCTGTACATGGTGTGGCAGAGCAGCTTCAGGAGGTCACATTTCTCTGCCACTAGACTGGCTAAAGCAGAGTAATGCTGCACATTTTGTTTGATCTGCAGAAGGAACAGCGTGGAGTGAAGACAAGATGAGATCCACTCCAGATTGTAAATTGTTTGGGCTCAACAGACGACTTCTGGGAGAACTCATATAAAATCTGTGAGCTCTTCAGACAGGGTTGAGTGCTGAGCTGTGGATAGGGCTCTTGCTCCCAGACTGGAGAAAAGTAGGTGTTACAGACCTGAAGAAGATTGAACCAGAGAATACTGGTGTGAATACTGCTGTTTGTGGTGCTGAGCAGTAGGCTCAGGCCATATCTAGTAAGAGATATTTGTGTTAAGTGGCCAGACGGCCTAGGATCTATGTTTTGGATTTGTACACCGACTTGCTTGAGAAATTAAGAAGGCTAAGGCCAGTTTCAAACCAACCCTGTGGTCTGAGTGACATAAATTGGTGTGCCATAATCCCTCTTACGAAAAGGCACCAATCCAAAGAGTTTACAGACCACTGGACTGTCCAATATAATGGCTGAATGTATAGGTCATGACCCCACTACTTACTTAAAAAATACATACTCACCTTTTCACTCTTTGCCTTTCCAATGCTGCCGGCGGTGCCTTGTCTTTACTTTTGGCTGCTGTGAACAGCATGTGACCTTTGCAGGCAATTGGTGGTTCCAGCAGTCACATGCCATTCCCTTGACACCAACGCTTGCAAGCTATTAACTTCTTAGTGCTGATGTGGAGGAAACGGCATGTGACTGTTGGGTTCATTGATTGGCTGTAGAGGACATGCACTGTTCACAGCAACCATAAGTAACAGCAACCAGTGAATATCCACATAACCTTACTCTTCATTGAACCTGTGCAGTTAACATGCAGGAAGCGGTCCCCCAAAATGTTCCACTAGTATACTGAAAAGCTCCACCACTTCCTGCAGTGTTCTTTTGAAAAGTTGCCCACTGCTGCTGTTCCAGTACTGCACTGGTGTCCCTCGCTGGTCACTCAGCAGTAATGTCCCATTACTCATGTGACTGTAAGCCAATTACTGGTCACCCTTGACTTATTTTTGTGAGAGTTAAACCGACTGAGGCCAGTATTTGGATCAAAGTCAAATGAGTGATGGACAGAGTGTACCTGCTGAGTGACGCATCTTCCCTTGTGCTGACACCATGGTGCACAGAAAGTGCTGCTACTAAATCATTGCCTGCACTTAACTAGTGCTAGAGCTTGTCACTCCCATCCTATCCCACTGCTGCTGGGGGATACAGCGACAAGAACAAGTGCTGCCTGTGTAGATATACATTAGAATGGACTACTGTGCAGAGGGGTGAGCGGCATAAGGCAATCCCCCATCCTTCTCCATAGCAGACGGTCACTGACATACCCAACCCATTGTGAATATCACCTGTCCAAACCCCTTTTTTTTTTTTTTTAGAGGGTATAGTTTCAAAGAAACATAAGTCATATTAACAGCAAGCTTTTCCTTTAGGGTGGATTCACATAATGGACAATAATGGATTTCTGACAAAAATTAAAATTCTCTGTTCATGCGGTTTTTTTTTCCCCACAATTTAAGACAGGGGATTGCCCCATCCGGGGGGGTTTTCTCATAAAAACCCTGGCTTCCTTTAAATAATTGACAGGGGAAATTAGGGTTTTTTGACATGATATAAATTTAAGATTCTTGTCCATAAAAATATGAGTGCGGGTCACAATATGAGCTGCTGAGCTATTCACAAGGTAAACACTGAGAAAGTGTAAATTTATTTTTTGATAATATTTTTTACACAGACCAAAATTTATGTTTTCTTTGCCCCAAAATAGAATATACTAAGGTTGAAATTTTTTTATTTCAAAAGGCATTAGAAGTAAAGGGGAAGGAGGGGGGGCATAAAGGTGAAATTTATGGGGACCAGAGTACTTTTTTTTGTTAAATTTCATTTTTGGGGCCGTTTTCCCAGGCTTTTCCCGACTTTTTTTGTACCCCTTATTGAGTCACAAATCCCCGTAAATAAGGGGGGGGGACGGGGGGGGGGCCCGGGGAGCGCAGGGGGGGGGCCGGCCCCCGGGCCCCATAACAATGCATTTTTTTACTCCGCGCCGTAAAAAATGTGAAAGTCACTTTCTCCCCCCGGGGCCCGGATTTCCCAAGCGGGGAAAAAAAAGGAGGGATTCCCCCGTTCTCAAAGAGACAGGGGTTTTAACCGAAATTTACGGGGGACGGTTTGGGCCCCGTACTGAAGCGCGAAATCCGGCGCGGAGTACGGCGCCACCCTCCCCAAAGCCTTGTGAACGAGGCCTTAATGGGGACCGTAGAATTAAAAAAAACCCAGAATATCAATTTAAGTGCGTTTTTTTTTTTTTTTCTATCATTATTTTTAACCCTTAAAAATTTATTAAAAAACAAAAAAAAAAATCCCCTAAAATTTAAACCCCTTAAAAACCCCAAATTTTTAAATAACCAAAATTTTTTAAAATTTTTTCCAAAATTTCAAATTTTAAAAATTTTCCAAATTTTCCCCCCCCTTCCCATTTGGGAGTTTTAAATCCCCTTACAGAATAAAAATTAATTTTTTCCCCAAAAAATTTTTAATCTTATTTTCTTTGGTTTGGGGGAAAAACCAAAAAACCTTTCCTTTTACAAAAAACCCTTCCTTTATATTTTTTTTCCCCCTGTCACTTAAGAAAATCCTCTCCCGTACCAAAAAATTCCAAAAGAACAAAATTAACTTTTATTTTTCCAAAAAAAGCTTCTACTTTTTAGGTTGTAATCCTTAAAGTTTTTTAGAAGGATTTCTTTTGGTTTAAAAGGCGTTTTTTAAGGAGATTATCGCCGTTTCCGTGGGTTTCATTTTTGGGGGCCCCCCCCAAAAAAAACAAAAGGCTTCTATAAAATTTAAATTTTAAAAACCCCACCCCCCAAAACCCTTTTTAGCTTCATTCCAAAAATTAAGGATAAAAGATTTTTCAAAAACCTGGAGTTATTTTTTTATTTTTCCAAACTCCCCCCAATTACAGATAATTTCCAAATATTTTTTCCCCCCAATTTTACCCCCCCCTTTTTGTTGAAATCCCCCTTCATTAAAATTTTAAAAACAAAAAATTTGTACCCACCCCCAGGTTGAAAGTCCCCCCCAAAAAAATTCCTTATATAACCCTTTTTACTTTCAGACAGGTTTTTTTTTTCATTTTTGGGCCCCAGTCAAGCTTTGTTAAAGATTCTACTTTTGCAGTTAAATTTTGGGGAAATCCAGAAAATTTTTTAAAATCCCCACAGGTTGATAGGTCCCAAAAAAAATACCCCTTTTAATTATCATTTATAAAATTTTCAATACGTGTTTTTTTTAAACCATTTTTGGGGGGCCCCCTTGGGGTTTGATAGACCCCCCACCTTGCATTTTAAAATTTGAATACAGCAATTTTTTGATTTGGGGAAATTTGGGAATACTTTGATTTGCCGTTTTTTAATAAGAGATTTTCCAAAACCCCTTCCCATCCTTTTCCTAAAATTTTTTTATATTTAAAAATTGGGGAAATTCGGGTGGTAAGCGAGAAAAGAGGGGGGTAAAACATGGAGGTAGAGGTACGAAAAGGGTATTTCCCAGTGCTGGCGACAACACGCATGCCAGCGATCTTCAGTTCAGGACCATCAGGCCTGTCATCGCGGGGTCGGGGCCCCTGTGAATCTAAAGTAACGAATAGCGCCCGAAAATCTTTTTTCAGTGGTTAATAAACCCTTTCCCCATCCGCTCTTACCCCCTCTTTCCCCCCAGTCAGGGCCCAAATGTCATCAGCATCATCAGCACCCTTTCCAAATAAAGGGCAGCCCAAATGTAAAATCGTGTCCCCACCCACTGTGGATAACCCCATTTTTAAAAGACCTCTTTGTGAAAAATGCTTTTGGGTCAAAAGGTTGTTAAAAGATAAAAGGGGCCCAAAGAGGATGTTTTTTCTCTGCTCGACGCCCAGTTACTATGCCATCAGGGGAGGAGAAGGAACCCGGTTTCAATTGGTAAAAATCCCGGGCGGCCCGGAAACGCCGGGCATCCCTCTTGCTTGTACCCCGCAGCTCCGGGAGCAAAAATGTCAGGAGGGACGAAGTCACTGTTTTGATTTTGATGATGCCCGCCCCTTTGTGGACCAACGGGGTTTCTTTTCACGGGAATTTTTTGCGAGCCCCTTCTTCACTGGAAAAAGGGGGAAAAAAAAAACGAGGGGGTAGTGCCCAGAAAGGGTCCCGCCTCAAAAAAGGGAGAGGGGGGTGGGCAGAACCCCGCTATTGATTCCCCCAAGCCACTTTCAGCGGAAACCCCCCCCTTTCGCTTATCGCCGTCAAAAATTTCCAGGACCCCCAAAAGCCGGGGCCTTTTTTGGGCCCAACCCCTTGTTTCCCCCAGCGAAGTCATATGCCCCCCTTTGCCGTAAACCATAAGTAGAGGCAAAACCTTAGGTGTTTAACCACCCCCCCACCATTTTAGTCACATCAGCAAAATGAAAGGAGTTGAAATGGGGGGGGGAAAAAAACCCCATTTGGGAAAAAAAAGGCCCAGATTTACCCCGGGGCCCTTTCCCAACCATGTCACACCCTCTGTCCCCGGCTCCTCCTCCTCCCCCACCCCCAACCTTTCCTCAGCTCCCAAAGCTCTCAAAAGTAAGGATAAAGGGATCAGCCTCCGCTTCAGCCTCCCCCGTCGCCCGGTACCCCCACACCACCAGGCCCATCCTACCCCTTTCCTTCCGCATTTGAGGGACCTAACGCTGGGGCACAGCCAGTCTAGAAACCCATTTTTTTTTTGGTCTCCCCGGTTTTGGGGAGCAAAAGAAACATTTTAAACCCAAAACCACCCCAAACCCAAAAGCCTGAATGTCGGCATTCCCAGGCTTTTGGCCTTGGAAATGTTACCTTTCCGTCTGGGTTTGGACACAATGGGTTCCGCCACGTCTCCCCCCCTTGCCTCCCCCCCAAATCCCAAAGTTTCCCGAGCAGGCATTTCTTTCCCAAAAAAAGCCGTCCCTCCCCTGGGCGGGCCACGGTCATCAAAAAATTTTAAACCCGCGTTGTCTCATCTTGGCCGGGAAAAAAGCCCATCTGACCACCGACAAAGGGGATAGTAAGCAGGGCCAAAGGGGCCGCTATATTTTCTGTGCGCTCACGGGGTGGCTGGGGGGATGTTTTGGGGGGTGACGGTGGCTTCAGGCTGGCGCCGCTCTTAAAAAACCGGGGGGATGGGCAGGGCTTTTTCCCCCAAAGGTCCTCTGGTGCATCACTCCCCAGAAAAACCCAAAGGCCCGTTTTAAATTTTAAATCTGTCTTGGAGACCGCCACACCCAGGTTAGGAGCTGTGGGGGGGGCCTCTCCGAAAACGAGCCCAGCGCGGGGGCTGGGTGCCCAAGAACCTTGTGAAGGCAAGGTGGTTGCGATAAGGGGCAAAATCTGCTGGCCGTCCTTTTAAGACCCGGTGGGCTGGGCCCCATCCCTTGCCTGGCACTTTCTTTAAACCCTTGTTTTCCAGAAATTTCAAAAAAAGCTCCCCCGGGTTTCTGGACTGCCTGCGGGAGGAAGGCTCGAAGTCTAAGTTCGCATTTTCCGCCGTTGCACCCTGCTTGCCCCCGCCTGGCTGCATTGCAGCGTCACTGGGCCCCTCCCCGTAAACCTTCTCTTTGTTGACTTTGGGAAACCCTGGGAATTCCCCCCCCAAACAGGGCCCAGGGGTTTTTTTTTTTTTTTTGGCCCGCAGCGCAAATGCCATTACGCAGTACGAAGTGCCCACAGGGCCTGACAAGCAGGGGTGCGGACCTCGGGGTTTTTAGCCCCCGAGAGGGGAGGAAGGTAAAAGAGCTCTGCCCCATCCTTGCCATTTTTTGAAGAAGCCCCCAAAAATTTGGCCCAGGGGCGGATGTTTGCCTTGTCAGCTTTAAAGCATTGGGGGGATCTTAGTTCTGGAAAAGATGTTGGACACTCTGAAACAACAGGTCCCCGACGCGGAAGGGGGGAGACGGCACAGATTTCGGACACGGAGCCTTTCGCTCCGTCAAATCCACAAAGGGCCCCAAAATTTTAAAAATTTCATCGGTCTTCATTAGGCTGGTTCGGGGTTTCCCGGCTAGTTTCAAGGCGGCCCTCAGCTCTCAGGGGGCATCATTTTAGGCAAGGGCGGGGTGTGTTGAAGCTGTTTCCCAGGGGAAAACGGAGGAGGAAAGGGGAAGGTATTCCTAGACACCACCTCCCCGCCCCTTGGGAAAAAAAAGGGTTGGGGCGAATTTGAGGCGGAGGAGGAAGATGAGGAAAATCAGTTTGTAGTGCTCCCCCGACCCAGAGGCTTGGGGAAATTTAAGGGGTCCATCCCCCCAAAAAGATTTTCTTGGAAAGCCCCTTTTCCCCCAACATTTATCCCCGCATTAAGGGCCCTCAAAATGAACAACAGTTACGGGTGGCCCCCCCTCCTGGATCCCCCGGTTTCAAAAAAAACTAGCACTTTCCTTCCACCCACCCAAATAGAGAGAAAATGCAGGAAAAGGGGGACCTTTCTGATTGGGTTTAATGGAACATCTGTTTTCGTCTGCTTTAGTTTCCTTTAAACAAAATCACTTTTGGGAACCCAAAATGCGACGTAAGCAGTAGAGTGCCAAACAAACCGTAGCGGGAGCAGCAGGCCCAAAGGGGGCAGGGAAACCTAATGGGTGACCTCGGCATTCTTTATTTTTCCAAACCCCACCAACGGATGCAAAGCGGGCACACATCCCAAAACACAAGACCAGCTTAAGAAACATGGTGGGAGACTATCTGCGTCTCAAAACCCATGTTTTTGGATGTATTCCGGGCCCAAAAAGGCCTTTTTGGGTAAACCAAAATGGGCGAATGGGCCCCAGCTCGCCGCCACGCCATAGAGGTGTTTTTCCTCCCAGCACCAGCGTCATATTTTGAGCGGACCCTTCAGCACCCTGGAGGAGTCATTACAGGGCAAACGCTCCCCACTTTTCCCCAGATAATGTGGGTCATTTGCTTTCATCAAGATGAAAACAGGCCCGGTCTCTGATGATTTTGTGGCCCCAAAAACCCAGGGCCCCCGATTAGTTGCCGGGTTTTACTTCCCATTCCTCTTCAAACAGAAATGGGCCCCTTTAAAAAATTTTTTTCAAAAAAGATCAAATTTTTTTACTGCAATTTTTATTCTCTTTTCCCAACGTTCATTTTGCTGGTTGTGCTTGAAGACTGTAAAAAACGCAAGGTTTCATGACAATTCCCTATTCCCTTTATCCTTTAAACTTTAGAAGTTTTCGCATTGCAATGGTTTTGAGGTCATGTTGCTGTGAGATACAGCTATAATTTTGGTCCCCTTTTGGGGGCGAAAAGTGGCTTTTTAATGGCATTTCTCCCTCACAAATTTTTTAAAAGTGGGTGAGAAGTTTATTTTTAAAAATTTTTTTGGGGCATGCTGCTTTGAAAGCAAACAAACTACCCGGGCCTATTATAAAAAAAATTTTTTTTTCTAACAGACATTTGGGTTTTTCACAATTGGCCAAAAAATGGCCCCAAGGGGGCATGGGTTTTTAATTTTTTGGGGGGATTTTTCTGTGACATGCAGCTATACTACAGGTCCTTTTTAAAAAAAAATTTGGGTTTTAACAGAAAAATTTTGGGGTTTTTCACAATTGTCCAAAGTGGCTTTAAAGGGGCAAGCTTTGAATTTTTGGGGGGAAATTTTTCTGTGACATGCAAACTATATACAGGTCCTATTATAAAAAAAAAAGTTGTTTCTAACAGACATTTGTTCTTCAAATTGTCAAAAAAATGGCTCATGGGTCATGTTTTGAATTTTTGGGGCCCTTTTTTTTGACATGCAGCTATTTCAAAAGGTCCTATTATAAAAAAAAAGTTTAATTTTAACAGACATTTGTTCTTCCCAATTTTCACGAGTGGCTAAGGGTGATGGTGCTGTCAGAAAAAGGAATAGGTAGGACACTGTTTTAAAGGACCACAATTTTCAAAAAGACTTTTTTTTTTTTTCAAAATCTTTAAAATAGCTAATTTAATCCCCGTATTGAGACAACCCATTTAATAAATTAAAAAAAAGAAAAAGACATGGTGGGATTCCATCCTTTTTTTTAAAAAAGTGTTTTTTAGAATTAAAAATACTAAAAAAATTGATGACAAAAAAAGTGGTAAAAAAAAAATTTCCTCTGAATTGTTTAAAGGGGGGTACAGGAAGACTTGACCCGATGTAGGTTATTCAGAGGCCTTGGGGTAAAGGGGAGGGGGGTTAAAAAAAGGGCAGAGGGCAATTTTTCCCCCAACGTTGATAAAATGAAAAAAGAATGCCCAAAAAAAAGGGCCCCCGGGGGGAAAAGGAAACGTTAACCACCAGTATTTCCAAGTGAAGCTCAATTGGTCCGCAATCATAGGAGGGGGAAGCCCCTACCCCGGTCTTGACTGTGGGAAATGAGGGAGGGGGGAGGTCTTTTCCTCACACTTTTCCCCTTTTGCCCTCTGCTTCAGCACAATGTTTTTTGTTGCTGGAAACATAAGGGCATTTTTTTCCGTGTTTTTTAGATGACGGTTTCCACCCGGGCTTCACCCCCACCCACGGGGGTCTGGCTGGGGGACCTGCGTTTTAAAAAGGGTGGCTGACGGGGAGCACTGGCTCTCAACCCTTTTGGACAATAAAGGGAAAAACTTTAAATTTCTCTAAAAAATTTTGATTTTGAAAAAAAGGGGGATTTCGTGAGGTTAAGTAGTGTCAAAAAAGGGGGCCCGGGCTGACACAAATTGCAAAAATTTTTAAGCTTAAAAAATTTTTGGGGGCTGGAGTCATATGGAGTCGATCATTTGATTCCAGGGGGGGTCTGTCCCCAATCAATAAGAAAGGGTTTGGGGGAAAAATGAAAAACCCTTGAATTGATTGGTGAATCTTCCCCAGAAGCCAGGAGGGGAAATGTCTTTCAATAAGAAGGTTTTTGGGAAAGACTAACATTTTTTTTACTTATGGGGTGTTTGGGGGAATAAACACCAATCAACCCCCCCTTAAAAAATTTCCCTTTAAAAAATCAAAACCCCCCCCCTTAAATTTTAAAAATTTTTCACCCCTTAAAAAAAAACAAAAAAAATAATTAAAAACCCCCTTTTAAAAAAAACTTTCCCAAATAAAATTTTAAAAAATTTTCATTACCCAAAAAAAAAACCCCAAAAAAAAAACCCAAAAAAAAAAAAAAAAAAAAAAAAAAAAAATTTTCAAAATCCCCCCCCCCCCCTTTTATCTTTTTATAATATTTTTCCCCCCCCCCCCCCCCCCCCCCCCCCCCCCCCCCCCCCCCCCCCCCCCCCCCTTTTTTTTTTGTTTTCCCCGGACAGGTATAGTAATGTCAGTGAAAAAAAAAATGGTGGGTTTAAAGACTCCTTTTTCCGGGACTTTTTAAAAGTGGGGGTCATGCAGGTTGGGGCACTGTGGCCCCGGACAGGTATAGTCAAAAGTCCCTTTAAACCCAAAAGGGGGGTTGAAAGACTCCTTTTTCCGGCACTTTTTAAATGGGGGGTCTGCAGGTTTTTTGGGTCATGCTGTGGGCCCCGGACAGGTATAGTCAATGTCCCTTAAACAAAAAAGGTGGTTTAAAAAACCCCATTTCTGGGACTTTTTAAACTGTGGGTCAGGGAAATTTTAAAGGGGCATTTGCAGTACAGGATAGATATTTGTTAATGTCCAGTTCAACTAAAATGGTGGTTCAAAGACTCCCTTTTTCCCGCCTTTTTTTAAATTTGGGGGGCAGACAGGTTTAAAAGGGGCCCTACTGCGGTCCCCCGGACAGGTATAGTTAAAGTCCCGTTTAACTAAAATGGGGTTTTAAAGGGCTCCCTTTTTTTTGCATTTTTTTAAATTTTGGGTCAGCAGGGTTTTAAAGGCATACTGGGTTTCAGGAAAGGTATAGTCAATGGGCCAGTTCAAAATAAATTTTTGGGGGTTGAAAGACTTCCCTTTTCCCCTACTTTTTTTAATCTGGGGGGTCAGGGCAGGGTTTTAAGGGGCATTTCTGCGGTACAGGACATTTTTTAAAATTTAAAGTCCAGTTCAACTAAAATGATGGTTGAAAGAAATCCTTTTTCCGGCACTTTTTTTAAACTGGGGGGCATGCAGGTTTGGGGCTCATGCGCGTTTTCCCGGGGCAGGGATATTTAATGTCCAGTTCAAGTAAAATGATTTTCAAAACAAATGGGCCCTTTTGGCCTTTTTTTTGTGGGGCATGCAGGTTTAAGGATCATGCTGTGGTGCAAGAAAGGGGTAGTGAATCGTCTGTGATTTTTTTTTTTTGGTTTTATAACCTAAAATTTTCCCTTTCCTAAGATGTAGCAAGGGAAAACATTTGCTGTTGTGGAAGTTAATTTCCCCCTTCTCCCTCCTGTTTGGGTGTAAGAATGAAGGGGGTTTTTCCCCCTCCCCCCTAGACTTTTAATTAAACCCCCCCCCCCGGCCCCCATTTCCCAAATTTTCGACTTCGGTTTCCTTATTGATAATTGCCGATATCGACTATCGACCCGATGACGATAGTCAACGTAATCGCTCATCACTAGCTATCATCACAGGTGCTATTACTAATTGTTTCCATTCTTTACAACCTTATCTTTCACCTACTTGCTGTTAGTGCCCCAAAATGACACAAATGATACCTTATCATTTAAAGGGAACCTGTCACATTGAACATGCCATCTGATTTGCTGGCAGCATGTTACAGAGCAGGAGGAGCTGAGCAGATTGATAAATTGTTTTGTGGGAAAAGAGTCAGTAGAACTTAGAATTTATTCATTTAAATCCCTGCTTATTCTGAGTTAAGGAGTCCAATATGCAGTCTTATAAGTGAGTGACCGCTATCTCTGTATGCAGACTCATACAAGGAAGGCTGTCAGTCACTGATAACACCGCCTACTGGACTCCTTAACTCAGAATAAGCAGAGGTTTAAATGAATAAAATACGAATTCTCCTGAATTATTTCTCAGAGAACTATGTATATCAATCTGCTTAGCTCCTCCTGCTCTATAACATGCTATCAGCAGGTTATATAGCGTGTTCAATGTGGCGCCCTTTAAGTCACAGAATGCTTAGCTGTATGTATGATTAATATGAAAATAATCTAGTTTATCACAACGGGACTAAAAACTATGGCTTAATAATTAGTATTTTCACATTTTTCATTAAATAAGACATTTGACAAAATAAGAAATCTAACATATGTCTAATTTGTAGTTTTGCAATAAATACTGTATTATTTGGTAAATAGTAATGTACTCCACAATATATAAAGCTTTAATATTTAATGCATGGTGTTTGGAGGCGAGGAAGAAATCAGCTTATAATTAATGTTTTTTTTATTATGTTATTGACTCAAATTTGACATCGTAATTACTTGCTGCATTCTCCCAGTTCTGTATACCCGTAAGATATACGAAGTTTCAATTTGTTTTACAACAAAATACAGTTTTATTAGAATCAATATCATAATTAACCTCTTCTTTACACCGCCAGTTACAGTGGTGGCCAGAGGTGGAAACAGGGGCTCACTTGAAAGAGTAGATATTTTGGAGTTAATACAACTTCTTTAGATCTTATGAGTATTGACATTCATATGGTCTAATGAACATGGTGTTTTTACAACATAATGCATAACCTTATCAGTTTTCATTTATAAATGTTATTAAAAGATTTTTATAGTGTATTCTAAATATGGACCCTTCGTTGCTATTAACAGAGAAACAAGGACCTAGAGCAGCTTAATTTCGTGACTTTTTTGGGGGATCTTTGGATACTTAAAGGGGTATTTTGGTATTCAGACAAAAAACTTCAAAGTGGGCTATAGGGTCATTACACACAGAGCAATAGTATAACACCAATCCCACATCCAAAACTTGTACATGTTTTGTCACACTGTTGACCTCTATGTGCTCCTCCTCAGCACATCAAGAACGGGCTTGGCTTCAGCAGCAGCTCATGTGGGTAACAGACTACAGCTCCCATCATACATTGCTGACATCTGTTCCTGACTTTTTTTCTTCCCCTGTATTACCCTGGCTGTTGAAGAGCAATTCTCCACCCTCTTGTCCATCTCGTATTGTGCTTCCCAATGCTAAACTATTCACATTAGTACCTAGTTACATCTCCTACCTTCCCCTGCTGCTCTAAAGATATACAACTCACCTTCCTACTGTTCCAGCATATCTGGCCAGAAAGCTTAAGCTGACCTACAGGGCGTATCCCTATAAACATCACATTTTGAGCCACTAAGTTGTAAGTGATTAAGAGAAGAAACTTAGTGAGTAGGAAATTACTGAAAATATTGAATTACTATACAGTTGAAACCAGAAGTTACATACACTATATAAAAATACACATATGATATTTTTCCACTATCGGCATTAAATCAGAATAAAACCTACCTTTTTTAGGCAATTCCCAAAATTATTTCGATTTTCCAAATGCCAAAAAAAAGAGAGGATTTTTTAAAGGCTTTTTTTTACTTTCTGAAAGTCAAAATTTTACATAAACTAGAAATAATAATATAATAAAATTTTTTTATTTAATACGCCAACAATTCCCAGCACTTTAAAAATTCAAGGGAAAAATACAGACATTACCTTTTAAAATACTTACAAAGAGCCCCAAATTTTGGGGAGGGCCCTGCTGGAGAGTTAAAATTATTAGGGTGTAGGGTGAAACTAAGTAAGAATGCCAAGTTTCAAAGTCCGGCCTTTCATAAATAGGGGTGGTTACATAAAAATTGGATGAACCTCCCCGACGTACATCATATACAGAAAGTGCCGGGGGCCCCATTTGGGGGAGTGCAAAGTGTGGATAGAGTTAGGGACTTGGGGCCAGCCCGAAAAGATGTATTTTCAGGCCCTCTTTTAAAAAGGTGGGGTTTTGAATGTGCCTGATCGCCCGCGGAGCAATTCCCAAAAATTGGTGCTGCACTGTGAAAACTTTAGGGGCAGGGGGGGTTTGGATGATTGATGATTGTAAACCTGATATCAGCAGCAGAGGGGGAAAGAGGGGTGGGGGGAACAGAGACGGGGGGATGAATGGGGGGTGCACTTTTTGGAGAGCTTTATGGGGAAGTCGAGTTTTTTCTGTATCCTTATGATGGGCAACCATCAGTGACTGACACAGGGGGGAGGCGCTATAGGGGTGGAAGAAAGATACCCCCGGGGTGGCATTCAGGCGATTTGGGGAGGGGAGAGTTTGGAAAAGAGGGAGACGAAAGAAGGGTTGCCCTATTCAAACAGAAAGAATTAAGCATAAAAAGAGTTTGAGTTGTTTCCACATGAAAATGGGGAGCCTGTAAACAATTTGGGACAGCCCTATGATGAATATGTCTTTGGGAATTTTATAAGTTTATTGGCAACATCTAGTTTAATTTGAGGGCACACCCGTGGATGTCTTTTATTGCACACCAGAAACACACTGCTTCTTTGTTATCACATGGGAAAGTCAAGAAATCAACAAGATATCAGAAGAGAATTGGGGAAATTTCACATTTTGGGTCATCCTTGGGGGCAATTTCCAATACCCGAAGGTGCCCTTCATCTGTACAAAAAATTATAAATTCATAAAAAATACAGTTTATTCTATTTTTGAAAAAAGGGTAAAGTTACGCTAGAAGAAGCTGCCAAAATACGCAGTTGTGTTTGCTCTTGTTTTCTAAAACCATCATTTTTTTCCCCCTTTTGTTTCTATGCTTTTTGATAAAACAAAATATTTAAACTTGGTTTTTACAATTCCCACCTGAAAAATTTGCTTTTGCTTCAAAGGAGTGGGTTCCATGTCTAGAGAAAACGGGTTTCCCTTTTGAATCAAAAAAACCAAAAAAAAGACCTTTTCGGGGAAAAACTGAAAAATTGTTTTTTCCAAAAAAACGAGTATTTCCCTTGCCAAAACATAAACCCCCAAAATAAACAAAAAAGGGGTTTAATGTTCCCCAACGGGACCCAAAGTCTTTCAGAACCTTTGGGGTCTTTGGAAAAAAAATTAATTTTTCCTTTTTTCTTTTGGAAAAAATTAGAACTTGAAGAAAAACAATCCCAACTTTTAAAAAGGGTTAAGAAAGAGATGGGGCGAATTGATTCTAAAAGGGGGAAAATTCTTTAAATTTTAAAGAAAACTTGGGTTTTCTAAACGAAGTAATTTTTGGGGGACTTGGGGTGAACAAGTGTGCCTTTTGATTGATAAAATCGGTGCGATCACATGGAGCTCTACATGGGTCAAAGCCCTCTGGAGGAAAAGGGCCTAGCCTGTCAAGGAACATGTGAAGAGAGTGAAGCCAATTCCGAGATCTGTCGTGGGATTCTGTGACGTATGCTACCGTTTTAACTAGCACTATACAATATCCGTCGCGACGCTGGGATCTTACATAGCCGCTCTCACTGTACTGATCATGGAAGGTTCGCTGCCCGTGAGCATGGGAGGCTGATTATGTGTTATACTTGAAGAACTGATTTTTATACAGCTATTTTTGTGGGTGACTGCAGGCATGTCTCAGAGACTGCTCATCTCTTAAACTTTCCTATAATTTCAGATTTTTTGGGTATTGGATTCTGAAATCCAGTGTGCATCCACAGCAGCCTGAGCATATACATTATAAATCCTTCGCTCACCTGTAGCACAATGAATACATCCAAGGGGGATACGACAGCCAGTTCCTGTATAAACTAATTACATTTATAAAAAGAAACAAGCGTAGATACAATACAAAAACCACTTTCATATTTATAGGCTGCTCAATCTTTGGCGCCCAATTTACAACCAGGTAGGTAAATTAAGCGTTGTTATACAGCTGTAGTGACGCCAAGAAACCGACATTTTATCAACGTCCAAAAAATATAACGGATTTTTACCTGTAGCATAATTCACAAGCGAAGTTTAATTACAATTTATAATCTCTTGTTTTGTGTATGGCGAAAAAAATCCGCCATTGTTAAACACGCTCCAAGCGTACTATTTGTGGTGGCTCAATTGTTTGTTGCGCCATTTACATCCAGGGTTAATAAATGCGAGTTGTTTTTCAGAGCTGAGTTGATCCCAAGAAACCGTACAATTTCAACTCCATAGAATATATACAATTTTCCTGTAGCATAATTTCACAACAAACAGGTTAATTACATTTATATCTCTTGCGTTGTGTGGCGTAAAAAAAGAGCGCGGGCGTGCATTGTAACAATCGCTACATAAGCTATTAGTTATGTGGTTGACACAGTTCTTTATAGAGACGCAAATTAACATCCAGGGGTTAATTTAAAAGCGTTGTTCTGCAAGGTTGTACTCAGTAACAGAAACTTTTGTTATTAGTGTCACACGCACAGAAGAAATTCTGTAGCATAAAATCATATCCGAAGGTTTAAAAAAGCCTTGTTTGTGCTTTTATATTCAGTAAAAAACGACAGAATTTTTTTAAACGGTTGCACATACAAGTTCAATTTATTCCTAGCCCATTTGTGGAGCGCAATTTATAACTTCCAAGAGTTACCAAGGTGCTTTTTACTGTGAATCATTTGGCGTCAAATACAGGGGTGGGGAATTGTATCATATACTAGATGATCTTTATATCAAACAGTGTCCTATACATATTAGAACATACAGATGTCAACAGAGAGGATGGACAGGTATCTTCACCTGCGAGTGGCAGCGAGGCACAAACAGTCCCAGGCCCATGTTCGTCAGTCAACAGCCAGGGACGTACCGCAAGCAGGTGACACTTTGCGGTGAGTGCCACAACTGCATGCAGTCCAACTAGCGGCTGTTTACTGACAATCAACCCAAGGTTCTTGATTGGTTGACTAGGTCATCCACTTTCCTCCCAGATGACTAAATGACCAACCCCAGGCCAAGAGTTTCGTCCCTGACGTTGTTTGGGAACGCATACACAACCCTTAAGGTTTATGTCATGCCCCGGAGCCGGTACAGGCGGCCCTCACCCTGTCCTCAACTTTCCACACCCGCCTTCTGTCCCCCATCCTGGTACTCCTCAGCCATATATCTACTATGTGGTCTGGTCTCATGCGCCATCTATATTATGCGAGGATGAACAATTTGATGAGGGCAGTCACAGTTACTTGGCAAGTTGAACAGGAAAAGGGGCCAATACCCCTGCTGGGGGGGGGGGGGGGGGGGAGATAGGTTCGGCATCAAAACTAAGTAAGAGTGTAGATTGAGTGATAGTTGGCATAATGGGGAGATCATGTTTTTGTGAGTGGGGGGTGGTCAGAGTCCTCTTAGGATTGCAAACCAAGACTCGCTGTAGTAAGAGTAGTAGCCTAGACGATGAAACCCAAAAATAATGATGATGTATCCGACCGCCAACTTGGAGTGAGCAAGGCTTCATCAACGTCAGGAAATAGGTGCGATCAGCTTGCGCGTCAGGCAGCGGCGCAGCCAGCAAGTAGGGTCCGTGTTGGTCAATGATATCAGCAGGTGAATAGCAGCAGTTTGTGTGATGGACGAGAGCCAAGCGCCACTGGGTAAAAAACCTGCTTACGCAGGTCCAGAGAAAGAGCGGCACAGGGGCACAGCGAGGGCAGCTGTGCGGCAGTAGTCTCTCCTGCGGAGGATGGCGGTAAAATCCTATACTCGGCGGTGGTGGCAAGTTCTTTGCTAAGACACCAGGGAGAGCCGAATATGGTGTAATATAGAATCTGTAAGCATGAAAGGGGGTTTGAAGCGTGGGCCCAGGGAGCTAAACATTGGAGCCACGGCCCTGCGTCAACACATGCATCGTCACCACCGGTGGCCTGGGAGAAACGTTGGCTCAGATGTTTTAGTGTTCCATCCTGCCGCCAGTCAGCAGCATGCGCCCAGTGTCCTCGCAGCTGCCAAGGCAGCCAGGTGCAAGGCACCACCTACCTCTGCAGAAGGGAGCTGTTTCTCTTTGACATTTCATCTCCGCGGTCCCAGATGCTCCTGCTCCTCGCTACTCATGGCGCCAGCAGGTCGTTCATCGAGGCGATTGCAAGAGACAACAGAAAGGCCGTCCAACCATCCAAAGGTCAGTCACAGACCCGTCTCACTTGTCCAAAGTTGTTTTGGTACTTCGCATCCCCCCTTCCAAATGGTGGTACTCTGCAACCGGTTCAGAAGAACTAATGGCAAGTGCCAAGCCGAGATGGAGAGTTCCATAGCCGTAAATTTCTTTTTCCAAAAGGCAGACCCAGCACTCATAAATATGTAGAAACAGAAGGTATGGCCAGCACTTGAGCTTATCGGTTTTTTCCAAGGTGCACGGCAGCGCGGACTTCTGGAGCTGTAACTACGGTCAGGCCAGTACAGTACCTTTTACGGCCCACCTGTGGGTGATGTGCTTCCGGCCCAGTCACACTACCCAACAATTGTAGCAGGAGTACGCCGCTTTCCCTCTCCTCAACGTGTCCAAACTGAACTGGCGGGCTCCTGCGCCAATGTCCGCCTCCCCTCCTCCGTCCACCATCCACCATTCTCAGGCCACTACAAGTACTGCTCCATCATACCACATGTGTAGGCACAGCGGTGTCACGCAGTCTACACCTGCTTGCCTCGGCGAACGAAGTCCACACAGGGAGTGAACTGCTCCGCGTCAATGCAGCAAAGAAATCGATTTGTGCTTTATCTCCCGCGCCAACTGCAAATTGGAACCATGGTGACCGGACAATTGGAGGAACATGGGGCAGGCCGCGCTGGCAATGATGGAGGGATGGTCCATGCGCCCTGCATGGGCGCACGTGATCAAATCTGGTTTGAAAAAGGTTCCTGAAGTCTTCCTACCGATCTTCAGAACATTCTGAAAATTGCCAGGAAAACTGGGCATGCACTTTATCCATTCGTACAAAGCCCGGAACACCCTCCTCGAGTGCAAGCGGCTAGAAACGGCCAATCTGGCGCCCACACACTCTGATAGCGATGTTTCCCACCTCATGGAATTCCAGCCTGCACATGTAAGGTCATCCGACTGTTATGTAACATGAGAAATGCAATTAACTATTTTTTGATGAAACCATGCAGACAGAAGTACTTCCCTGTGGTGAACTTTGATGACAGCCATGTGGCAGCTCATGCGTGACACTGCCGTAGTTAGCGCCTATTTCGAAGGGAGAGCGACCGTTTATGTGTCAGTCGCACAGAAACTACAGGGGAATAATAACGTCCATTCCACTGCATCATTTCCCTGGATACAAGATGCTTGAAAAATCTGTCGGAGCAGTGGGACGAGAGACGTGGCGACTTAACATTCTCGCTGCCACATTGAGTTCCGTGGTTGTGGGACAGAAATGGAGGAGGAGGACATTTGGAGCAGAGCATTGTCTTTGGTGAAATGAGATGGATTTGTCTATATATCCAGGTGACAAGAAGGAGGAGCATGAGTCAGCTGGAGGAGCTAGATGGAGATGAGAAGACGAGGCAGATGACCCGCAAAGCACCGTGGCAGTATACAGGAGATAGGAGGCAAGGTAGCCCCCTCGGAGTCACTTTGTTCAAGAGGCCCGGCAGCATGCTGATTTGCCTGGCAGTGCACAAGCCGAATAGTCAGCAAGGGATGACTTCTGGCTCTCACACAGCTAATTGGACCCCACCGACAGCTTAACACGGTCCAAAATGGGAGCCTTGTTTCCCAGCTATTGAAAGAGGGAGGACCAAACTCAAATACTATAGGGAAAGTCCTCCGTAGTCAGTTTGAAACCGCTGCCCCATTGCGGCATCTGCCTCCTTCTGAAGGTCTGAAACATGTATGTATAAGGGTTTCTTCAGCACAAGAGCTCGTCAACTGCCGCGGGCTGCCAGGGAAAGGTGAGGGGGGGTCGGAGCAGTACCTTAGTACCATCAGCGCCAGACCTGAAGTCCTAGAGTACACTGAATATAACAGCAGCTTTTCCTTCACCCCGCCTAGTTAGGGTAGGTGCAGGTCGCACACAGCAATGACCTGAGCAGACCCTGAACAACAGGTGGTGGCCTAGCTTGAAACACTCTGCTGGCCACCCCAGATAGAAGAATCCAGGACTACTTTGGCCAGGCCAAACTGGAATGTGTGTCCACTAAGCTAGCCGAGGTTTGCCGTGGAATAAGCCTGTCCATCCCAGGCCATGTAGTGTTGTATCAGAGACGGGTTTTCAGTTGCAGCGGGGCCATGCGTTAACCCCAAAGAGGAACCCGCTTGTTCCACGGTAAATGTTGGAGACCGGACATGAGCCCATAATGTCAAGATGATAACACTGCTTGTTGACCGGGTGCCAGGATATCCACACACCGAATGCCTTAGGGTTCAGACTACATCAGCCATGACTGCCTCACCCAAACAGTGAGTAAATGATTCTGGGTTAAAACGAAACCTCTGCCTCAGTCCACATAGTCTGTATTGCCTGCCACAGCCCCTGATCCCACACATCTGGCTGACATGTTTCATCTCCATCTGCACCAACCCACTTTACCAGGGACTGGAATTGCCACCCACAACCACACTGTGACATTGTGCCACTCTTCGGACTCAATGCAGCTTGCTCCTGCCGCCCAGCGTCAACCAATCCCCTCTCTGACATTGTGCCACACTTTGGCCAATTCCTGTTTTTTGCCACCTCCAGAATTCATTGTGTGTCCACTGTCTGTACCTCCATGCTTGCAGGCTGAGGCAGCTGCCACGGTGACCTACACAACCGTCATTGTGCCACTGTCCCTGAGACCTCATGCTGCTGTTGAGTGGCTGCTGTCGTAGACCTACACACTGTTGTCAATGTGCCACTGGGTCTCTGACCATCAGCTGACTCTGATGCAGCATGTCCGTGACCTAACACACCAGTGTGCATATGTGCCACTGTCTGAACCTCTGTGCTGCGTGGGCTCATGGCTTGTTGCCATGTAACCAACACACTGTTTCCTTTTCCCACTCTGTGGCCTACTCCTGTTATTTGGCCACCTCCAGAAAGCCATTTGATGCCACTTGTCCATAACCTCATGCGTCTGACGTGCGAGTCAGGCTGCCTCAAAGACCTACACACTGAATGTCCATATGTGCCGACGTCTGACCTCATGCTGCGCTGGTGGCTGCGCAGTGACCCTACACACAGTGTCATTAGTGCCACTCTGTCATGACCTCATGCTGCTGTCTGTGTTGTGCGGCTGCCTTGACCTACACTAATCAGTCATTGTGCCACTGTCCTGACCCTCATGCTGCTGCTACTGGCTTGCCTGCCGTGACCTACACACTGTGTCATTGTCCCACTCTGTGGCCTATTCCTGTTTTTTGCCACCTCCAGAATGTCATTGTGCCACCCCTTGACCTCATGCGCTGTGGCTGCCGCCGTCACCTCCACACTCTGTCACTGATGTTGCCACCTGACCCTCAGCTTGTTTTTTTCCAGCTTGTCGCTCGCATGACTTTATCAGGCTACATTCCCCCTTCATTTTTTGGTCAGTTTTGCCCTCTTAAGTGCCCAGGGAATTTTAGAGTGCCATGCAAAAATTGTGCCATCCCTTTATTGTGCCATGCATATTTAAGCATGGCACAACGTTCTACAGCACCCTGCAGGCTCTGTGCAGCCTGGAAATAGCTGTTTTTTAACGTGATTCGTGCCGAAGTAATTCGGAACGAAGTTATTTTTTGCCGAGAAATTCGGCGAAGTGAACGTTAAACGAATTTCGGCAAATTCGCCCATCTCTAGTTGGCAGCATCATGTTAAAGGGGTTGTTTTGCTTCAGGAGGGACTGGTGCACTTCACAAAATAGATGGCATTATGAGGAAAGAAGATTATGTAGCAATGCTGAAGCAACATCTCAAGACCTCAGCCAGGAAGTTAAAGCTTTGGTGGAAATTGGTCTTCCAAATGGACAACACCCGAAACATGCCAAACTGGTTACAAAGTGGCTCAAGGATAAACAATTCAATGTTTTGGAGTGGTCATCACAAAGCCCTGATCTCAATCCTATTGAAAATATATGGGCAAGCTGAAAAGGGAGGTGGAGGGAGGGTGACCTTTCAAACATGGCTCAGTTACTTCAGTTCTGTCAGAAGTAATGGGCCAAAATTCCTACACACAATTGTGAGAAGCTGGTGGAAGGATATCCAAAACGTTTGACCCAAGTCATACAGTTTAAGGGCAATGCTAGCAAATACTAATGAAATGTATGTGAACTTTTGACTTTGCAGAAAATAATAAAAATTCTCTGTCACATTATTCTGTCATTTGGCAAATATAAATAATTTTGGTAATCCTAAATGACCTAAAGGTTTATTGTGATTGCATGTCATATATTGAGAAAAACATATATATGTCTTTTTATGTAGTATATGTAAACTTCTGGTTTCAACTGTATATTGAAGATTTATATATTTATTTTGTACCACAGATTTTCAACAGGAGTCAAGTTTCAAATACCTCTTTAATATGACTAGTGATCCCATTAGTGACAAGAAGCGAAGGGAAGTCCAATGCCCATGGAAGGACTTATAACATTACACAGGATTTCAATAGCGTTGTAGCTCTTGTACACTGAACAAAACCACTATAAACATAGCAAATGCCTATGGGTCACAATTATATATTAAAACATAACATTCATTGCAAAATACATTAAAATAGAAAATATCCTATACCTAAGTATGCAAAAATTATTAATTAATGGAGCACCCGCCCTGAAAGGGGCGACCCTGCACTGAAACACCCTCCCTAACACGAAGCAGTGGGAAACAAAACCTAAAAATAACAAACACAAAATAATGCAGGACTAATGACAATTACAAAATACTAACCAAAAAATAAATATACAAAACACAATATACAAACTAAACCAAAACTAAAAATACATACTATACACAAACTATAACACAATTACCACCTACACCAATAATAGAACACCTATGCTGAATATGGTATACACACTATCTTACAACAATTATAACCGCTATCCTATAGCAATGATAGAAAACCTATGCTGAATATACAACCTCAATTCCAAAAAAGTTGGGACACTAAACAAATTGTGAATAAAAACTGAATGCAATGATGTGGAGGTGCCAACATCTAATATTTTATTCAGAATAGAACATAGATCAAAAGTTTAATCTGAGTAAATATGACATTTGAAAGGAAAAATATGTTGATTCAAAATTTCACAGTGTCTACAAGTGCCAAAAAAGTTGGGACAAGTAGCAATAAGTGGCTTGAAAAATGACATTGAGCATATAACGAACAGCTAGAAGACCAATCAACACTAATTAGGTGAATTGATAACATGATTGGGTATAAAAAGAGCTACTCCGAGTGTCAGTGTCTCTCTGAAGCCAAGATGGTAAGAGGATCACCAATTCCACCATTGTTGCACAGAAAGATAGTGCAGCAATACCAGGATGGTGTTACCCAGCGTAAAATAGCAAAGACTTTTAAGTTATCATCATCAAACATACATAACATCATCAAAAGATTCAGAGAATCTGGAACAATCGCTGTGCATAAGGGTCAAGGCCGTGAAACTCTACTGGATGCTCGTGATCTCCGGACCCCTTAAACGTCACTGCACCTCAAACAGGAATGCCACTGTCAAGGAAATAACAGAATGGGCTCAGGAATACTTCCAGAAAGCATTGTCAGTGAACACAATACATTGTGCCATCCGCCGTTGCCAGCTGAAACTCTACAGTGCAAAGAAGAAACCATTTCTAAGCAAGCTCCACCAGCACAGCCGTTTGCACTGGGCCAGGGGTCATTTAAAATGGATTGTGGCAAAATGGAAAACTGTTCTGTGGTCAGATGAGTCACGATTTGAAGTTCTTTATGGAACATTGGGACGCCATGTCATCCGGACCAGAGAGGACAAGGACAACCCAAGTTGTTATCAACGCTCCGTTCGGAACCCTGCATCACTGATGGTATGGGGCTGCACGAGTGCTTGTGGCATGGGCAGCTTGCATGTCTGGAAAGGCACCGTTAATGCAGAGAGCTATGTTCAAGTTCTAGAACAACATATGCTCCCATCTAGACGTAATCTCTTTCAGGGAAGACCCTGCATTTTTCAACAAGATAATGCCAGACCACATTCTGCAGCAATCACAACATCATGGCTACGTAGGAGAAGGATCCGGGTACTGAAATGGCCGCCTGCAGTCCAGATCTTTCACCTATAGAGAACATTTGGCGCATCATAAAGAGGAAGGTGCGACAACGGCGGCCCAAGACTATTGAACAGTTAGAGGCCTGTATTAGACCTGAATGGGAGAGCATTCCTATTTCTAAACTTGAGAAACTGGTCTCCTCTGTCCCCAGACATCTGTTGACTGTTGTAAGAAGAAGTGGGGATGCCGCACAGTGGTAAAAACGGCATGGTCCCAACTTTTTGGGGATATGTTGACGCCATGAAATGTTGAAACAACATATTTTTCACTTAAAATGATACATTCTCTCAGTTTAAACTTTTGATCTGTGATTTGTGTTGTATTCTGAATATAATATTAGATGTTGGCATCTCCACATCATTGCATTCAGTTTTTATTCACAATTTGTTTAGTGTTCCAACTTTTTTGGAATTAAGATTGTAGTATACACACTATCCGACGCGTTTCTCCCGTAGATAACACGGGTTCATCAGGGAAAGAAAGAAAACCAACATAGGATATACACAATACAGGAGATGATATAATAACAATCACAATTAGAAGATAACAGGAGATGGTATAATAACAATCTCGATTAGAAAATACCTAAGATAAACAAAAATTTGAAAAACAGATACATCTTACGTCCCTTAAATGGATAGAAAGGGGGACATCATCCTGCGCAGATAGTCAGCGCCACTGCTCCAGATAGCGAGGCAGTACGAGGCATGTAAACGTTCATCCATAAATACCCGCTCACAATATCGGCATCCGGAAGATACCATAGCGCATGCACGAACTACCAGGCTGCATAGAACTACAGGACTACTAAACTACAAAGTGACGTATTTCTCACCAAGATTGAACAAAGAACCTATGCTGGCGCCTAGAAACTCTAGACATATACTGGCAATTACACTCACAGAGATAAATGTATAAGTACCCACAACTTGTATAACTATACTAAACCGCAGCAGGTAACTACAGTATGATGCCTTATTGAAGATACCCAAAATATAAAACATATTGATAATAAATAAATGGATAAAGTAATTACATAAGATAACTTAACATAATACAGATATACAAATAATTCAAAAATGCAACGTATATACCACAGACTCCTATTCAATAAATGATGTGCAAGAAAAATAATCATTCAAAAAAAAAAGTTTTTCTCTGAAGAAGCTTTCTATCAAAGTCCCCTTTTCTTGGAGAGGGTGTAACTACCTCTATTACTGAAAATGTAACAGCTAATGGATTCTTTTTGTGGGCATGATTCATATGGCGTGTGAGGGGTGTATAACGTTGATGTTTTATATCGCCCAGATGCTCCAAAATTCTGCATCTTAGTTCCCTCAAAGTCTTACCGACATACATCTGGTGGCATTCACAGGTCGCCTGATACACCAATCCCTTGGTCTTACAATTAGCATACATATTCATCTTAAACACTATTGTACAGCCAAAAAACTTTAGCAGCCCTGGTTGTCACGCAATCCATTTCTTCTCACTGCCAGTCTTGCTCTCTTACAATAACAGCATGCGTCACTGGCGAAATGCATCTGTCTGATGCCCAACCTGGCTACTGATTACGACCAAACTCTGTCAGCCTTGACCTGTGCCATGTCCAACTATGATTCCCAGGCTGCTGTCTTTGTATAATGTCCTAATGTCTACCCTGTATCTACGCACCACCCAATGTTAATCAAGACTGTTCTTGGGAGAGAGACCAGAGGATTCCTTGTGTGAAAACCTAAATCTCCTTGTAGAGGTCACGGTAAACACATGGTGCGACATGTATGAAGGGGCTTTACGCCAGTTTTCTGGCGTACACTGCGCCTCCCAGCCCGAATCCCCTGTCGGACGCAGCGTTCGGCACTTTCGGCTGCGACCCGCATGAAGGGGCGGGCAGTGGGCGGGCAGTGGGAGCGGTGGGGCGCGGTGTAGGCGTTCCGGGGCGGGACGCGGCGCGCTCGTATAGTCCGAGGCATGTACCATCGCGGCTCGCCAAATCGCGGCGCTCGGCAGCTCCGACAGGCAGACCTGTTTTTTTTTGGTCTAAATCCTCCGGCCGAGGCGAAGTGAAGCAGGATCGGAACATGCGAGGAAGCGGATCGAAGATCGCGACAGAAGTCTCGGCGCTCCGCTCCGTGCAGCAGGAGTGTGATTCCCGAAAAAATCGCCTTTATAAAGGCGGAAAACAGTGTCAGAAAAGAGCTGAATGTACAAAATACACATAATAAAAAAAAAAAACATTTTCCCAAACTCTAGAACGGCACAATATCAAGAAATATGATATTGGAAATTGCCGGGAAATACAGTAATTCAAATTCTGAAACCTATTCTCATTGGTCGGCATAAACCAGCCAATCAGAATAGGAGCAACAGAGACCCATTCTAGCCTATGGAGAATTATTGACCAATCAGAATAGGAGCGACAAAGTCCCATTCTATCCTATGGAGGAGTTTGGACCAATCAGAATCCACGGCGGGATAATTCAAAATACAGTAAAAAGACTGATAAGAGCTGTTTGGCTGAGCTAGCGGGAGCTTGGCTATCCAGCCAATCAGAGCGCGAGCTACTTCTCCCATTATAGTCTATGGAGAGATGGGCGCACTGAAATCTTGGCGCTCAGCGCCGTGCGGCATGAAGTATTAATAAAAAAAAATATTTTTATTAAGTGTAAATACATGATCAGATAAAGAGCAGAACAATTGTATAAAAAATAAAGCAGTTAAAAACCCGAACAACGCGTTTGTCGCCGAGACCGGCGCTACATAGGGAATTGCCATAGAGAGAATTGCCAGGAAATACAGTAATTCAAATTGTTTAAGCTATTCTCATTGGTCGGCATAAACCAGCCAATCAGAATAGGAGCGACAATGTCCCATTCTATCCTATGGAGAGAGATTGACCAATCAGAATAGGAGCGACAAAGCCCCATTCTAGCCTATGGAGAAAAATGGACCAATCATATTCAAAGGCGGACAGTTCAAAATACAGTAAACAGGCAGAAACGAGCTGATTGGTTGAAGCAGCGGGGGCTCGTCCAGCTTAGCCAATCAGAGCGCGAGCATACTTTCTCAAGGTTCTATGGGGAAAAGAAATTCTGAGCGCGCTCTGTGATTGGCTAATTTCAAAGAGCCGCCGTAATTTGGACCAATGGGAGAGCGAGCGACGCTCGTATGTGGCTAATATGTGGCTAACGAAATATAAATATTAATTCCCTAAAATCATGTTTTTTTCTTTATTTTCGATGCACCCATACTATTGATCCTTGGCTAACGAAAATAAAGAAATAAACATGATTTTAGGGAATTAATTTTTTTTTTTCGTTAGCCACATATTAGGATTCCTTTTATATACACATCGTGACAACTTGTGTAGTGTTATAATGTGATTTCGGCCATATACAGTTTGATTTCAGATTGCATTACAAAACCCATAGGAGCGTCGCTCCGCTCTCCCCATTGGTCCAAATTACGGCGGCTCTTTGAAATTAGCCAATCACAGAGCGCGCTCAGAATTTCTTTTCCCCATAGAACTCTATGAGAAAGTAGCTCGCGCTCTGATTGGCTAAGCTGGACGAGCCCCCGCTGCTTCAACCAATCAGCTCGTTTCTGCCTTTTTACTGTATTTTGAACTGTCCCCGCCTTTGAATATGATTGGTCCATTTTCTCCATAGGCTAGAATGGGGCTTTGTCGCTCCTATTCTGATTGGTCAATTCTCCTCCATAGGATAGAATGGGACATTGTCGCTCCTATCTGATTGGCTGGTTTATGCCGACCAATGAGAATAGCTTAAACAATTTGAATTACTGTAATTTCCCGGCAATTCTCTCTATGGCAATTCCCTATGTAGCGGCGGTCTCGGCGACAAAAGCGTTGTTCGGGTTTTTAACTGCTTTATTTTTATACAATTGTTCTGCTCTTTATCTGATCATGTGTTACACTTAATAAAAATTTTTTTTTAATTAATACTTCATGCCACACGGCGCTGAGCGCCGAGATTTCAGTGCGCCCATCTCTCCATAGACTATAATGGGAGAAGTAGCTCACGCTCTGATTGGCTGGGATAGCCAAGCTCCCGCAGCTCAGCCAATCAGCTCTTTTCTGTCTTTTTACTGTATTTTGAACTGTCCCGCCGTGGATTCTGATTGGTCTAAACTCCTCCATCGGCTAGAATGGGGCTTTGTCGCTCCTATTCTGATTGGTCTAAACTTCTCCATAGGCTAGAATGGGACTTTGTCGCTCCTATTCTCATTGGTCTAAACTTCTCCATAGGCTAGAATGGGACTTTGTCGCTCCTATTCTGATTGGCCGAGGTAGGCGAAGCCCCCTAGCTCAGCCAATCAGCAGCTTTGCAGCCTTTTTACTGTATTTTGAACTGTCCGCCGTGGATTCTGATTGGTCCACCCTCCGCCATAGGCTAGAATGGGGCTTGGACGCTCCTATTCAGATTGGTCCAAACTCCTCCCTAGGCTAGAATGGGGCTTTGTTGCTCCTATTCTGATTGGCCGGTTTATGCCGACCAATGAGAATAGGTTGCAGGATTTGAATTACTGTAATTCCCCGTGCAATTTCCAATATCAATATTCTTGATATTGTGCCGTTCTCGAGGTTTGGGAAAGTGATTTTATTTTTTAAGAAGTGTATTCTGTACATTCAGCTCCTTTCTGACACTGTTTTCCACCTTTATAAAGGCGATTTTTTCGGAATCATACTCCTGCTGCACGGAGCGGAGCGCCGAGACTTCTGTCGCGATCTTCGATCCGCTTCCTCGCATGTTCCGATCCTGCTTCACTTCGCCTCGGACGAAGGATTTAGACCCAAAAAATGTAGAACGCCTTTATAAAGGCGATTTTTGCTTCATACTCCGCACCGACATCTGGAATGATTTCTCGCCGCTCCAGCCTGTCTCGCATCGAAACAGATTCTAGGCGCAGTCCCGCACGGCGCCTAAGTCCCGCACTGCACCCCACACACTGGCGAGGCGCGGCGGACTTTTACCCGCATGTATGAGTGCACTTCCTCGGACGGCGAAGCATAGGCGCAGCGCCGCACAGCGCCCATGTCCCCGCACTTCGCCTCATACGCTGGCGAGGCGCGGCGGACTTTACATGATATGTATGAGCGCTGCCCGGCCGCGACATAAATCAGGCGCAGATTCCGCCGGAAAACTGGCGGAAAACAGCGCCTCGACCCGGCGGGATTCATACATGTGGCCCATAATCCCTTAGACTCTGCTGCCTGGTGAAGCCTCTAGCTAAATATGTTTGTGACTTACGATTTATGTAACCAGCTCTCTGCTGTAGAAGTAAATAGGCTCTATACTTAGCAAAGCAAAAACCGCTACAAATCCATAAAATTGGCAAATGAGAATCATGTACACAAATGATTGCACAGAAAATGACTGTGTCGGACTGGGGTGCTTACGGTCTGCAGGTGGAGTTAATTCAGGGGGCCCACCAGTTGAGTTGTCTATAGGCTCACCGGGCCAGCGGAGTTTATTTTGGGATCCCACTCTACAGCTACTGTAAATGGCTGTAGATGCCTCCCATACTCTGTCTCTTGCTTTTTGCCTCTCTAGAGATTGCATATGCAGTTAAAAACCAACTCAAGATGTGCCATGCCCAGGGGTTCAACAGGGGTTTACCCTGTGGGCCAGTCCGAGCCTGGACAGGGATGTTGCATATAACAACCAACTAGATCCTTTCTTTTGTTAACACTAACTTGTTAAATGAGAACTGAAATCTGACTGGTTGACAAAGATAACACAGCTGGTATTCTTAGCACTACATTAACAAATGTACTTTATTAGTTAAAGGGTTTGTCCACCTCTTTTTTATTACTTAATTAGCATAGTTGGGTTAAAAAGTTATACTCAACTATCACCTTCATTCCAGCGCCACACGATCCTCACCGGCTGTTTTCTCCTTTCTTCTTCCGGATGGGCATGGAAGAAAAGAACAGAAGACCAGTGCTGTGATGTGAGGATGGTGTGGGGGCTGGAACGAATGTAAGGAGAGGGGTTAGTATAACTTTTGTTTATGTTCAAAGCGCCCAACTGTGCTAATTAAATAATAAAAAAGAGGTGGACAACAGCTTTAATTTAAAGTGGCATTGCCACTACATAATATTATGGTAGAATGTGCCATAACACTAGGATCAGTATATGGCTTTGTCTCCACGGGATAGCAATACGATTGTATTTTCAGTGTTTTTTAAAATCCTAAAAGAGCCGAAAATGCGATCGTTCAGACAGCACCATAGACGACAATAGTAAAAACAACCTGTAGTGTCCACAGGTCGTTTTTCTCTGATTGCCTTTCGGTGCCGGCATATTATACAACATCTTGTATAATACGCCGCCGCTTTTAGTTTTTTCGCCGTCTTCCCATACAATTCAATTGTATGGGTGACAGAAAAATTGAGAACCGACTGTGGTTTTTGCGCAAAACATGACAAAAACACGGTCATGCATCAGAAAGAAAACGGTCAACTTTCGTCCATTTTTTGTCCGATGCAGTGTAAACCTAACCTATGTCTGACCTCTGGGGCCAAAGCAACTGTGAGAATGAAAGGACATAAGGCCCTTCAGCTTTTTGCCAGCACATTGGTACTCTTACAACCCACTGTTCAGAATTGCAACACAGCTTATTCCAAAAGAATGGGGCCGTGCTACAGTTTTCTGCATAATAGGTTGCCTTGAGCACTGATCCATGAAAAAGACTTGTAATGAGCCACAAGGCTATAGGAGAAGTGCATTCACTCTATTCCAATCCTGGCCGTCTGATCCCAGTCATTAATGGCATTTCCTAGCAATATCCATTAGTTATAATAATGGAAAATACCCTTTAATAACACAATATAACAGTAAAGACAAAGTTAGATCTACTATACCTTATCTTTAGACACACAGCGATTGCAATCGCAGGTAAAGCAGTACTGGCGCTGACACTGCATCTGACGCATGTGTGATGGCATCTTCACATCAATGTAACTTATAGTGAGCTGTATATAAGACAAAACACAATGCACAAGTGTCAACCTCTACACAACAGTAATTGTAACAAAATGAATGACTGATCATTCTCCATGAAATCTACAAATCATAAACATGTAATGTTATATTTTGGAATTGAGCATCATGCAGTTATATTTTTTACATTATTTTTCAATGCAACATGTAATAGACCATGAACCCCAATGTCATATGTACAAACGGCAGTGAATGTCCAAAATACTAACCTGTAGGCACTCTGTATGCTGCCATTACAAGAAACTGTATTCTTCCACAGAAGGAATGATTTTATGGCAGAATACAGCAGCAAGAAGGTATGATAAGGACCATCCAAACATTTGTTTCTGTGATTATTTTTAGAATTTTAAAGAGTTCCCGGGGCAGATGTACCTAGGTGGCAGGTGTGCAGTGTATAGGCCTATAAAACTCTTCAGCATTGGGGTCTTGACAAGTTTTTACTCATGGTGATGAGCTTTAGAACATCTCTGTTAAGTTTCCATATCATAGTAGACAAAATCTTCAGATGCAGGAGGATACACTACTCTTCCCACAATTACTACTCTAGCAGTCAAATAGGGTTTATTTGCTGAATTCAGATGCTAGGTTTAGGTCAGCAGCCAGACCTGGGACTCTTTAGATAACCTGAGTACACAAATCCTGGTGAATGTCTTCTTGCTTTTACAATTTCCTTCTTCTTGACAGTTTCCCCAGACTTTCTTTCTCTCTCAGTTTCTGTCATACTTCCCACTTATTTCTCTATCCCTCCGGTTCTGTATTTTCACACAGGCTGCTGTTACTGCCTTATGCCTCTGGCTAGAGTGCTGGAATAAGCACTCTAAACATTAGCATGAACTGAATAACTGTCCAACTGAACTGCCTAACGCTATGTCTACACGGCAACTGTAACATGCAGTGGCAAATCGGGCAATATTTTCCAATCGCCGTGCTGCGGTTTTGCACCAGGTTTTTTGATTTTGACTGGCCCTACACTGAACTGTAATAGAATCTACCGTAATTATAGAACATGTTCAATCAACCGGCGGTTTGGAAATCCGACAATAGAAAATCCTTGCTGTGTGGACTACAGCTCGGCTTTTCTATTGCGGTCTATGGGCACTGGTTACAGTTGGATTTTTGCGGATTCTAAATACTGAATCTACTTAAAAATCCGACGAAAAACCAGGACAGTGTAGACGAGGCCTAACAGCCCCATTATATGTCTGCAGCTCCTACCTTTTCCTTCCCAGGGTCCCCTAGTTCTCCTTATAATTGGCTGCACGCTGCTGGTGTTGCTTGTGCTTAAAGCACTAGCATCCCAAATACACAGTATTCTAATAGAAGTCCAGTAGTAGGGTGGTCGCACACCCTCACAATCTGGAAGGAGAAAACTTCATGTCAGTCTACGTAAAACTTTTGTAAAATTGGAGGCACACAGAAGTATAGTATACATCCAGAGAATTCTATAGTT
Source organism: Phyllomedusa bahiana (assembly GCA_025379985.1). NCBI lineage: Eukaryota > Metazoa > Chordata > Amphibia > Anura > Hylidae > Phyllomedusa > Phyllomedusa bahiana. Next base: position 188,723 of record JAODAL010001290.1, on the reverse strand, counting down.
GTCATCATTTGAGATCCATGTTATATGGATTCAAAACACATCTGTCTGCAAGAGGGCTCTGATTAAGCATTCAGAAATGCTTAAATTACATACTAAGTCAGTAAAACACCAATATCCCTATGACTGAATTATTAGGAGGGCACCTAAGGCATGTGCTCTAAGGTCTCCATCAAAAAAGAGTAAGTAAAAGGAAGATGAGGGACCAAGCCAGGCACAACAACAAATTGCAAGGGAGTCAGAGTATGTAGAGTTCAGATGTTTACTTGTCTATCCATGCACCATGCACCTGACAAACTAAGCATCTCAGTGTGAAGGATGTTATTGCACCATGTTAACACTATCCACCAGCACACCTGCTCCAACAGCTCAGCCTCAGTGAGCAGAAAAAAAGATAAAGTATTTGGGGTTAATCAGCTTAGTTTAAAGGAGTGCAGCAGCCTAGTGATCCTCTAATCACCAACAAATTTAGATAAGAAAAATAGCAACTGACAGACCAGCAATTCACATAGCAAAGATAATAATAAAAGCAGCAGACTACATTCCATGCATAACAGCATGTCCAGAACATAAAGAATGAAACACAAAAATTTTTAGAAAAAAAACACTGACGCATTTCGGACTAAATAACGTACTTAGCCATAGCAAACTTATGACTAAGGATGTTATTTAATCAGAAACGAGTCCCGCCCTCTTTTTTCCCCTACACTTTTTTGTGCTTCATCATATATGTTTTAGACATGTTCTTAACCAAGGAGTAACATCTGCTGCTTTTATTATTATCTTTGCTATGTGAATTGCTGGTCTATTAGCTGCTATATTTCCAGAAAAAGAGATGGACATTTGGAACCAAGGGATTATTTGGCAGGCCATAACCTTAATCACTGTAAGAATTCAGTGGTCCTAGTTCCCACTGGGCTTTCCTCCTTTTTATACCTTTTACTATTCCTATAGTTATAACTGTAGGCTCTGGAGGTTTCCTTGAAAAGGTTCCTTCTGGTTGCTCCCAAAAAGCACAAGCTGTTGGTAACTGCTCTAGTTACTTGCTGCATCCCCTCTCACATCACAACAAACAGCTGCCTAACTGGCTGAACTTTGGGCCTTTACTCCTTGGCTGATCGCCGTCTCCAAAATAAGACTGATACAGAAGCCCTCCTACCGTGGGCATGGAGCTTCTCAGTTCATCTCTTCTGTGCACAAGTCCAGTAAACTGGAATTTGAAATAGCTTAACATTCACACAACCCGCCTCTATCTACTGTCAGCTGCAGCTTTTGTTGTTAGGTGTCAAAATTCACAGGACAACTTTCATTTTGCTTGGGTCATTAGAGAGGTTGTCTCACCATGCTGTTTCACAGAGCCACAGCCAGTTTCAGACTCACACTTCCTGGATAGGCTGTGGACAGGTATACAGCAGTGATTGGCATATCAGCTCTGCTATTCCTAGCTATTCCTGTTACAGTGACATGACTTCTGGAGGTTTATAATCTGTAGTGCTGAATGCTAAGAAGCTCTAAGGGTTAAACTTGTCATTAACTTAAACAAGCTCATGTGCTAGAGATAAGACTCAGCAGAGAGGAACTCACCATGGTCGGACAGCAGCTTAGAGCATTGAAAGAAAGGAGGGGGTCCATAACCAAGAGAAACACGTGTACATTAAGAATCTCCTTTATCTCCTGAACAAAGCAAAATCTAACAGCAATGTATTTGGTAATAGTGTTCATTTACCTTTCCCTACATGTTGAAAGCTAATCATTGGGGTGAGAAAACCCTTTAATACAGTGGACAGTTTCATGTATGTTTTTATATCAGTTTTCTGACATAAAAAAATTGACAAAAACAAGAGTTTACATTAGCCTGTGTAATGGTAAACCACGGTGCTCACACTAGAAATCAGACTAATCCACTCCAGCTCTTACATTTGACGTCGACTGATCGACCACAGCTCTCACACCTCACTGTGAACTGATCGACTACTGTTCTTATACTAGACTGTGGATTGATCAACCATAGTGCTTACACTGAACTGACAAACTGCAGCACTTATACCAGATCTACCACAGCTCTTGTACAAGACTGTAAACTTATTGAGCACAGCCAGACTATGAGCTGAATGTCTCCAAACTCCTGGAACGCTTGGTCTACTCTCGCCTAATCGGCTATCTCTCCGCTAACTCTCTTCTTGACCCTCTGCAATCAGGTTTCCGCACCCTACGTTCCACGGAAACTGCTCTAACTAAAGTCTCCAATGATCTCCTAACAGCAAAATCGCAGGGTAACTACTCATTGTTGCTTCTTCTGGATCTCTCTGCAGCGTTTGACACTGTTGGTCACCATCTTCTCCTCAGCATGCTCCAGCACCATTGGCCTCCAGGACACCGCTCTCTCTTGGTTCTCATCTTACCTTTCTAACCGCTCCTTCAGTGTCTCATTTGCAGGTTCTACCTCCTCTCCTCTTCCTCTTGCTGTCGGGGTTCCTCAGGGGATCCGTTCTTGGTCCTCTCCTCTTCTCAATCTATACAGCCCCATTGGACAAACCATCAGCAGATTTGGCTTCCAGTACCATCTCTACGCTGATGACACCCAATTATACACCTCCTCCCGAGACATCACTCCTGCTCTGCTACAAAACACCAGGGACTGCCTGTCTGCAGTCTCTGGCATCATGTCCTCCCTGTATCTTAAACTAAACCTCACTAAAACTGAACTTCTAGTCATCCCACCATCTACTAACAGACCTTACCCTGCCCTTTCTGTCTCAGTGTGTGGCACCACCATAACTCCTAGGCAGCAGGCCCGCTGTCTTGGAGTTATACTAGATTCCGATCTGTCTTTCGTCCCATATATCCAATCCCTTGCCCGCTCCTGTCACCTGTACCTCAAGAACATCTCCAGAATCCGTCCTTTTCTCACTGTGGAAACAACTCAAACTCTCATTGTTGCTCTTATTCATTCTCGTCTCGACTACTGTAACTCCTTGCTTATCGGTCTCCCTCTGCGCAAACTCTCCCCTCTCCAGTCTGTCCTGAATGCAGCAGCCAGACTTGTCTTTCTTTCCAGCCGCTATAGTAATGCCTCTACCCTGTGTCAGTCACTGCACTGGTTGCCCATCCAGTACAGGATACAACATAAACTCATCACTCTCACTCATAAAGCTCTCCACAACGCTGCTCCTCCCTACATCTCCTCCCTCATCTCTGTCTACCACCTACCCGCTCTCTCCACTCTGCTGATGATATCAGGTTACACTCATCAATCATCTGAAACCTCCCATGCCCGTCTCCAAGACTTCACACGTGCGTCACCAGTTCTCTGGAACATGCTACTGCGGGCGATCAGGCACACTCAGAACTCTCATAGCTTTAAAAGGGCCCTGAGAATACATCTTCTCACTCTGGCCTACCAGAATCCCTAATGCTAACACCCCCCCTCCCCCCACCCTCCCTAGCGCACTCATCTCATTTTTGGCACTTAACTGTATATAGATGTATATTGAGGGTGGCAGGTTCATCCGAATTCTATGTAAAACAACCCCATATTTATGTCACATGGCTGGACCATTGTAAATCTAGCACTTCTTGCCCTTCGTCTCTCCCGTACACCCTAATAGATTGTAAGCTCTTGCGAGCAGGGCCCTCACACCTTGTGTCTCATCTGTAAGTACTTTTAATGTGTAATGTCTGTATGTTTACCCTCCAAATTGTAAAGTGCTGCGGAATATGTTGGCGCTATATAAATAAAGATTATTATTATTATTACACCGTGTACTGACCGGTGGGCATGTTGATCATGTGCACAAACTAGATTTTTTGTCTAGGAGACTTTACATCTTCAAGTACTGTACAGTATCATTTTTATAGCTACAGAATGCCAGTTCAACTTTACCAGTTCATAACCGGTTCCTATTTTAAATTGTATATGTAATGGATTTAAATTGACCATTTACGTGGGGTAATTTAACAATATTTATGCACTTGTTTCTTGAGAGTAAAGTGCACTGAAATTGTCACATGTTATTGCACGTGCCAAAATTAAACAAAAATCTGACTTTCTGTGCTATTTTTTCTGGTAAACAATGGACACCACTGGTGAAACCCTGATGGGCCCCATATTAGTCAATAGAGTCCATCAGGCGCCATTGGTGTTCTTTGCAAAGCAGATCCAATTTCACCTCTCCAATGGAATCTTTAACGCAGATGTGAACTAAGCGTGATATTTTGAAATTAAAAAACAGTTTGTTCCAATGCATCAGCATAGGTAAAATCTATCAATTTTAATTAGATGACAAAAGAGATTCATAATGCTCGTGTTCAGATCCCACACAACTGTCTACGCTGACACTCAATTCCCAAGCACCAGTCAACATGACCCTCTCTCCCCTCAGAAATAATAAGCTATCCCTGCCTGTGTGCCTATAGTGCATGCCAATTTTAAATTGAAACGGATGTTAGTCTGGTTACCATAGATTTGCAATGAACCATATTTACTATTGTGGTTGCCCCAGAAAAGTTTCTTAAAATGTGCCAAAATGGTACATTTTTGTTGCAACATGGCTCAGTTTGTCGCAAACACATTTATCATAGACAATTTAGAAACTTTTTGCAATCTCTCAGATACATGGGTGTGGCTTAGTGGAAAGTGGGCAAGGATTCACAGGATGGGAGACTGCTAAAATTCTGGGATAGAAAGTAAGCCAACTAATAATTAAAGAGAACCTGTCACATAGTTTATGCCCCCCTTGCTGAGGACAGAACAAGCTAGTGTCAGACCTGCTGTTTCCAGCTCTGTGTCCCTTATTCTGTAAGATGCTGTAGTTTTCGAGTATTTAATGCTCAAATCTGCAGTTTTCAGCCAGAAGAGAGTCATGAAAAAAGTCTGGTTTTTTTCATGCTCTGCCCATCTGAGGCTGCCCCGCACACTTCAACTGATAAACCTATTACTTTGACTAGGTAGAAACATGTGAATAACTGCCAGGTGGGTCTGGCTAGCCTTTGGTGGGCAGGGCTAACACCTTCTCATGAATAAGATTTGAGCATTAAATGCTCTAAAACTACAGCATCTTACAGAATAAGGGACGCAGTGCTGGAAACAGCATGTCTGACACTAGCTTGTGCTGCCCTCAGCAAGGGGGCATAATCTATGTGACAGGTTCTCTTTAACTAAAAAAGCTAGATAAGTCTAAAGAAGTGCAAGATTTATCAAACAGCATAAGCCACTGTCATAAATCTGGCCCATTTTGAGACTGCCTTTCTTACTTCTAGATAACAATAGTAAATGGGACTGTTTACAGTCAATTGCATCAGCCAAATTATATGCATTTACTACCTCTGGCAGAATTTATGGTATCACCACACTTTGTGCTGCGGAATATGTTGTCGCTATATAAATAAAAATTATTATTATTATTATTATTATTTGAGGAGGTTCCCCTAATTTTTTTTTGCAAATGCACAAATGAAACATGTGTATGCAAAATGAAGAATGATTTAACTTTATTGGATAAATGGTCAAAACAATGCAACTACAGATCAATGCTTCCAATTGTAAAATAACAGGTCTACCAGAGCTGCTGGACTTTCGTCAACTGAAAAAATACATGGCAGTCAGATCTACCTGATCTGGAAAAAAATGTTTTTAATAAAAATAATTTACTTTTATTTGTTTAAGATATTTATGACGCCAGAATGTTTAGCTATCAGACATTGTTTTGTGTCAAATTTGTCGTTTCGTGCATTTGCTATTTAGTAAATAACTGAGTGGACATTCAGACATAAATCTGTTGATTCTATAATCTTTGTGAAGGGTTATACAACTATGTTTTAAAATTATGCAGTAAACATTTGCCAGCCAGAAAGCAGCAGACAATGAACAATTAATAATCCCCTGGCTATTTCCATCTCACAAGCTATAAACCTCAAGTGGATGTTTTTTATTTGAGGGACAAAGCATGGTAGTGTTATCTCAATATTTAGCTGTATAACCTCCCACTATTCATCTATTAACACATACACTCACCGGCCACTTTATTAGGTACACCTGTCCAACTGCTCGTTAACACTTAATTTCTAATCAGCCAATCACATGGCGGCAACTCAGTGCATTTAGGCATGTAGACATGGTCAAGACAATCTCCTGCAGTTCAAACCGAGCATCAGTATGGGGAAGAAAGGTGATTTGAGTGCCTTTGAACGTGGCATGGTTGTTGGTGCCAGAAGGGCTGGTCTGAGTATTTCAGAAACTGCTGATCTCCTGGGATTTTCATGCACAACCATCTCTAGGGGTTTACAGAGAATGGTCCGAAAAAGAAAAAACATCCAGTGAGCGGCAGTCCTGTGGGCGGAAATGCCTTGTTGATGCCAGAGGTCAAAGGGAATGGGCAAACTGGTTCGAGCTGATAGAAAGCAACAGTGACTCAAATAGCCACCCGTTACAACCAAGGTAGGCAGAAGAGCATCTCTGAACGCACATACGGCGAACTTTGAGGCAGATGGGCTACAGCAGCAGAAGACCACACCGGGTGCCACTCCTTTCAGCTAAGAACAGGAAACTGAGGCTCCAATTTGCCCAAGCTCATCGAAATTGGACAGTAGAAGATTGGAAAAACGTTGCCTGGTCTGATTGAGTCTCGATTTCCTGCTGCGACATTCGGATGGTAGGGTCAGAATTTGGCGTCAACAACATGAAAGCATGGATCCATCCTGCCTTGTATCAACGGTTCAGGCTGTGGTGGTGGTGTCATGGTGTGGGGAATATTTTCCTTGGCACTCTTTGGGCCCCTTGGTACCAATTGAGCATCGTTGCAACAACCTTGTGGAATCTATGCCACGAAGAATTGAGGCAGTTCTGAAGGCAAAGGGGGTCCAACCCGTTACTAGCATGGTGTACCTAATAAAGTGGCCGGTGAGTGTATATTTACTTTTATTTTGATGTCTTAATGCAAGCTATTTAAAGGTAATTTCCACCATACTTAAAGTGGTTGTTCACCAGCTGTTATGATAACTAAACACACCCCGTGACTACATCACAGGGGATGGGCAGATAGTGGACCACAACGAACTGTGGTCCTATATTCTAATAATTTAGATGCTGCAATAAACGCAACTCAAATATACAGTAGGCCATAATTAAAAACTTGGACAGTGTCCACCATTCTTGCCTATTTGCTAATGACACAAAAGTGTGCAATACGGTTGATATTTCTAGAGGGGTCTATAACAATGGACAATGATTTAGCTTTACTGGATAAATTATCAAAACAATAGAACTGCAGTTGAATGTTTTCAGATTTAAAGTTAAATACAGTCACTTTGGGGAGAAATAATTCTCTGTCTCATATCATATTGCCAGTTCTGTGTTAGTCAAATCCAAATGAGAAAAAATTAGGGGTTCTACTTTCTGGCAGCTTCAAAATGAGTCAATAGTGCAGTCAGGCAGGAAGGGAAGCAAGTAGAATGCTTGGTTACATGGTGAAAGGTATTATCAGGAGAAACAGGTAGATTCTGATCCTACTATTTAGAGCTCTAGTAAGACAACATCTTGAATACTGTGGTAATTTCTGAAGATTTCAAATGCAAACAGACATAAAATAAAGTGGGTCTAAAGACAGGCCACAGAAGTGGTGGAAGGTCTCAAATAGAGATGGGCGAATTTCTCAAAAATTCGATTCGCTGACTTCGCCGAATTTCCAGACAAAATCATTTTCGTCCCGAATTAATTCAGGACGAATCGTGTTAAAAAACAGCTATTTCCAGGCTGCAGAGAGCCTGTAGGGTGCTGTTGAACAGTGTGCCATGCCTAAATATGCAGAGGGAGCTTGGTTTGGTCTTCATACAATGCTATGTTTTAGTATGACACGTACATGACTGCCGCCGCTCTTAGAATCGTTTCACTCTTCAATTCCCTGGGCACTTACGGGGGCAAAACTGACCAAAACACTGAAGCAGGAATGCAGCCTGATAAAGATATGGCAGCGCCAGCTGGAAAAAAACAAGGTGAGTGCTAAGATCCTACAATAGCTTCAAAGAACACAATAGTAGGTTCCTTGAGCCGCCACAGGTCGCAGCAAAGTAAAAGGAAGTCACAGCAGGGGTCACCCTGCGAGGCCAAAGCTTCTGGTGTCATCTAGCGGCCATGTGTTGACCACACACTAGGTCATACACTTTCTCCCAGATGACATCTGACAACACCAGCCAAGAGTCAGTGGGTTTATCAGGCACAACCCTTAGTTGGCATGGCCCAAGAGCAGATGAGGGGCCCTCACCTGTCCTCAACCCACCTCTGTCCCATTCGCTTCCCACAGCCAGAGAACTACTATGTGCTACGCCACTATACAGTGAGGACGAACTATTTGAGGACAGTGGGCAGCAAAGAGGTAGGGAAGACATCCGCTGCTTCTTGCAGAAGCGGGCAAATAGTGATGAGGAGAGTTGCAATGAGGGTTATGTTGTGAGTGGTCAGACGACAGCGACACCGTTCAGGTGGATGGCGGTGACAGGCAAACACTAATCGATGTAGCTGATCGCACTTGGGAGCCGGGTGAAGCAAGCCAGGCTGGGACAAGGTAAGGTGTCCTAGTTAAACAAGGCATAAAGTGCCACCCAAATGGAAATTCAGCCCACTCCATGCCTCTTTGTGCCCCCTTTTCTCCCTGGGATGAAGTGGCACCCTACGTGGTCGCCTACCCTCAACTACCCATTGTCCCGGCCCTGGAAGCATTCCGTTTTCTCTACATTAAGTTTAAGGAGACGGGAGGTGAAGGAGGAGTATTTGGATGACAGACAATCTGGGATCTTGGACAGTAGAGAGTTAATGTCTGGGCCGGAGATGTAAAGTTTGGTGTCATCAGCATACTGGTGGTTTTGAAAGCCATGTGATGCTATAAGCTGACCCAGACCAACAGTGTACAAGGGCTTCATCATTACCATTGGGAGAAGAGAGCGGCAGCTTGGTGTCAGGCAGTGGCGCAGCCCGAAAGTCGTTAGTGTGGCTGGTTGTCAGCAGGGTGGCAGAAGTGCGAGGTTGGGAGACAAACGGCCACGATTTAGACCACCCACTTTGCAGGTCCCAGAAAGTAGCGGCACAGGGGCTCACCAGGTCAGCGACGGTAACAGTCAGTCAGTGCGGAGCTTTGGTGGTAAAATCGGCGGTGTGCCTGTTTTTTGACCAGACAATATGGAGAATCTGTGGGCAGAAAGTAAAGCGTGACCAGGGACCTAACGTTGGCACCACGGCCCTGCATCAACATCATGCAGTGTCACCATACATATTTCAATGTGGTGGTCCATCCTGTCCCAACAGCAGCAGCACCCAGTGGCACGCCTCCCATTTCAGGCAGTCAAGTCTTCACCACCTCTGCCGAAGACAACTCCATGTCCATTACATCATCTACCGGTCCAGAATCCTGCTCCTCGGCCTCAGTGCCAGCATCATTCACCGAGATATTGCCAAGGACGCATATCATCTACCCAAACCCTAATGAAAGCACCGTCCCCCTTCCAATTTTGGTTTACTGCAGTCCCCCTTTTCAATTGGACTTGGCTTTCATTTTGCCATTTAACGACCGGTAGAGCTCCTTGGACCACCACAAGGGGTTGGGTACGCCACCCCAGGGAGGGGGGTCAAGGGGGTCCCGTTTTCCCGAGCCCACCGCAAAAAAGGGGACTTTCTGCGGAAGTCCTCCCATCCTACCCCGGATGCTAGTTTTGGGGTTGCAGCCGGGGCCAGCGAGGTACCAATGTAAACAAAACTCTATCAAAGGTGGGGCCAAAACGGGTCAGGGGCGGGGAGATTTTCAGTCAGTAACGAGCAGAAAGGTAGGTACAGGGGCAGACAGGAACTGATGAAAAGGGAAATTGAACGGAAAAAATATTTTAACAGGGGGAATTTATAAACAGGGAATTGATGAACAGAATAAAATATTAACAGGGAAAATTTATAACGAGAAAGGGCCCATTAACTTTTTTTGATGACCCAAAGGGGACAATATCCCCGGGGCAAAAAAAACCCAACATGGGAGGAAATGTTTGGGGTCATGCAAGATGACTCGATTTGTGCTTTCCCCGGCAACAAAATTAGAACCTTTGTACATCAATGGAAAGAACAGGTGCCCACCTGCGCAGGGGGGAGGGGGGCCATCCCCTGCAGGGCATACATGTTAAATCTGGTTGTTCAAGTCTTACCCCCATCTGCAAGACATTCTAAAAAGGCCAAAACTTTGCATACTTCACTGTTCTTACACCCCCAAAGACCCCTTTTTTAAGCTCATGGCAACCGCCTCCCCAACATAGGAAATTACATTTCCAAACTTTTGGGAATTCAGCCCCATATTTTGGAAATGACTCAAAGAAAGAAAGGAAAAAAATGATTTATTGATAAACCAAGCAACAAGTACACCCCTTGTAATTTTAAGTCGGCCATGGCAGCTCATGTGTGACACCTGCCTTTTCTCGGGCCTTTTTATGGGGAAAACTTTTTGTCATCGCTAAAACAAAGGGGATGAATAACATCATTCCACTGCTTCATGTTGTCACGGACAGCGGTATGGACCCACGGGACCCCGCAAGGTGCAATAGCCCCCCAGGAAGCGACTCTAAGTGGGTCCCGGTTTTTAAAGGCCCCCGCACAGCGCGATGATTGCTGCGGCGGGATTTCCCGGGTCCTCCCCGACAGAATTTTTGTGTTCACCAAGGTGTAGCATGGACAAAATGTAACGCAAACTCTGAGTCGGGACAGGGGGTAAGGCGGGACAGGCGGAAAAGGTTTCGGGTCAAGGGACGGAGGCAAGAGGTACGGTACACGGATATGACAACGGGGCAAAGGGGAAAACGCTTTCTCTATGCCTAAAGAGATTATTATTTATTTTATATTTGGGAGGCGGTTTTTGGAGGACATTTTCCATTAAAAATGCAGCTAAAAAATTTTCCAAACAGCTTTCAAAATCTACCCGATAATATTCCAAACTTTTCCTTTATCACCTGTGCAATCTGTTCATGAACAAATTAACATTTATCAACTTGCTTTCTTAAACCCTAGAAACTGCGTGGGGTGTAAATTTGTTCCCCCAGAACGGGAGGGGGTCCAGAAGGGCTTGTTTTTACTTTCTGTAAGTAGGACATACGTTTTACATTCTTTATACTGAAAAGTTTTATCCCCAAAACCATTTTGCACATTTTTTTTTTGCTTCTTTTTTGTTCTGTCCCCTTTTTAGTTTTGTACTTTAATTTAATAACAATGGCACAAAAAGCAAAATAAGCACCTAAAAAATTCCCTGGGTTTTTGGTTCCTTCAGTTCAATTCCCTACCTCATTTGAAAAACTGGTTAACGCAGAAACTGGATCAAAACCCCCACGTTTATACTTTTATGAGTTTGATCATCACGGTCCTCCTCAACATCTTGGTATGCAGAGGTGACCCGCCCCAAAAACCCCCCCAGCCCCCCTCCCCCAACAAACTGCAGAAGCAGGGGGTGCTGGCCCCAAACCCTTTTTTGCCCAAATAGCTTTGACTGTCCCAAAAAATTCGTCCCGCGTAAGGGCGCTGTCACAGACCACATATAGTTTTTCTGGCGAGGGACCTGAAGGGACAGAAGGGGTTTAGACAGGTAGGGGGGCTGACCCTTTTTCCGGGGCCCCCTCTAAGATTGTATCTGACAAACCCACGGGTGTTTGGAAGGGGTTTTCAGAGCACGGATAATGATGACCTAACCCCCAATCAAGAACCCTTGGGTTCTACAAAAACACGGCCGTACTGACACCGCATTCTGGCCTTACCGAGTGACTCCCTGCGACATCCCCCTTTCTGTGCGTGACATGTGCCTACCCAAATGTTTTTTCCCCTGCCACCGCATGTGAAAGCCCCCACCCCTCTGTCTGACATATGTTTGCAAAAATTTTCAGAAGAATTTATGAAAAAAAAGAAAAAACCTTTAAATTTAAACCCTTTAAATAAACGCGCTCCACAACCAAAAAATTTCTCGTATTTGGGTTTAAAAACACGTTTTTTTTTACGAATAAAAGTACAAAAACCGTTAAATTTAACCTTTAATATAAATTGTGCTCCAAATGGGCCAATGGGGAAAAAAAATGAAAAGGGGCAAATTAACCCACCCGGGGCTTTAATTACAAAAACCCCCCAAATGAATCAAAATGAAACGGGAAAAGGAGATCTCTGATAAAAGCAGTGACACTCCCCCCCAAATCGCTGTTAAAAGATATTTCATTTGTATGAGATCTCTGCTGCTAAAGCAATGAACATGGCGTCCGTACTTATAGTGCTGTGACATCACAGAAGCCCGCCCATCTCTGATTGGCTTGATGTCTTCACACGTAATTTAGGGTCTTCCTTTCTTCCTCCCAGAATTCTCTTCCCCATGTCACGTCATGTGCTTGTGGCCATTTTAGCAATACAAAACACACTTTGTTCCCGCGAAGTACCCCAAACTTCTATTTCGTGCAGAAACAAAGTTTTCCTGAAATTCTAAACGAAGTCCATTTCGTTAGAATCAATTCGCCCATCTCTAGTCTCAAACACTAAACTTATCAGGAAAGACTTAACGCTTGAAGGATGCAGCTATTTCCATAGACATATGAGAGCTTGTTTTTGCGGAACAAGATGTACTTTTTATTGGTACCGTGACCATACTATATAATGAAATGGAAAACCCAAAAATATTTCTTTGTGGGGTGGAACGTGAAAAAAATGCAATTGCGGCATTTTTGTTGTTTTTCATTTTTATGAAGTTCACCGTTCAGAATAATATAGTTTTGTTTCAGCGCTAAAAAAAATATGCTTTACATCACCATTTTTCTAAATTCAATAACATTTTTAAACTTCCTTTGCTAGAGCTGAGTGATGGTTAATTTTTATTCCCAGGTGGAGCCTAGTTTTATTGATTCCAATTTGGAAAGTATTTGATTTTTTCACTGCATTTTTTTTGGGAGGTAGGTTGGCCAAAATACCCACAATTCTGGTGTAGGGTATTTTTTTTTTGGTCTTCACTATGGGGGATAAATAACTTGATAATGTGTTAGATCAGACTTTTAATGGATGATACGTTTACGATGATACCAATTATCTTTATTTTTTTTTCAACTTTTTTATTGTAAATAGAAAAATTTTTTTTTTATTTTAAGTATTTATTTTTATAACTTTTTTCTTTTTTACACTAATTTTCAGCCCCCTAGAAGACTTGAACACGAAATCACCTGTACTATACATGGCAGTAGATCAGTTGCTATGTAAACCAGAAGTTTATATACACTATATAAAAAGACGCATATATATGTTTTTCTCACTATCGGACATGAAATCAGAACAAACTTTACCCGGTTTAGGTCAATTATGATTACCAAAATTATTTATATTTGCCAAATCCTAGAATAATGAGAGAGAATCTTTTAAAGCATTTTTATTTTACTTCTGCAAAGTCAAAAGTTTACATACACTAGGATTACTATGATTACTTTAAACAATTTGGGACAGAACATATGATGATGTCATGTTTTTGGAAGCTTCTGAGAGGTTTATTGGCAACATCTGAGTTAGAGACACACCTGAGGATGTATTTTAAAAGCACACCAGAAACACACTGCTTCTGTGTGTAACATCATAGGAAAGTCTAAAGAAATCAGTCAAGCTATCAAGAAGAGAATTGTGGACTTGCACAAGTCCGGATCATCCTTGGGTGCAATTTCCAGATAACTGAAGGTGCCTTGTTCATCTGTACAAACAATTATATTCAAGAACAAACAAGATGGGAATGTCCATTCATCATACCGCTCAGGAAAGAGATGGGTGCTGTGTTTCAGAGATGAATGTGCTTTGGTGCGACATGTGCATATCAACCCAAAAACAAAAGCAAAAGACCATATCAAGATGTTGGCAGAAGCTGGTAAGATTGTGTCATTATCCACATAAACAAACCTATCAATGGGCTGAAAGGCACTCTCCCGGGAAGAAGCCTTTACTAAAAAAACATTTAAAAAGTTGAACAAAAAAAAAAAAAATTTTGGGTTTTCCGGGGTTCGCCAAAAAAAAGTTTTGGTTTCTATCAACATTGGAGGAAAAAGGGAGAACTTAAACCAAAACACCATCCCAACTTGAAACAAGGTTCACATCAGCTCATGGGGACGGAAAACCCACAAAAGAGGGCCTCATGGGGAAAAAAACATTTGGCAATCTGAAGAAACATTAAACCATCAGCCAAAAGTTAAAGTTTGGCGAAATGATCTCCAAAAATGGACAAAACCTAAGCATCGCCAATTGGTTTACAAAGGGTTTAAAGATAACCCATCAAGTTTTAAGGGGTCACACAAGTCCTAATCTCAACCCTATTAAAAATTAGGGGTAAAGCTGAAAGGCAGGGGAAAAGGGAAATCTACAAACAGGGGGCCATTACACCATTTTGCAAAGAAAGGGACAAAATCCTCCAACTTTGTGAAAAACTTGGGGAAGATTTCCCAAAAACTATATCCAAGTCATAGAGTTAAGGGCAAGCTCCCAAATCTAATAAAAAGTATTAAACTTTTGACTTTGCACAAAGAAATTAAAACGCCATAAAAAATTCACCTCTTTATTCGGGCTTTTGGGCAAATAAAAAAATTTTTTGATAATCCTAACAACCTAAAACGGTAAGGTTTTTTTTCTGATTTTAATTTGATACAAAAAAAACATGCATATGGCCTTTTTATATGTATAATATAAAATTCTGGGGTTTTAACTACAGAATTTATTTCTTTTCATAGCAAAGTCCCCAAAAAAGTACCAACACGCAGTTTGGGGCCCCATTAGGGGCCACTCACCCCGGCAACTGAACAGCAGCGCTACCCTGTTCCCCAAAAAAAACAATCTTTTAATAAAATTTAGAGTTTGGCTCTTTTGCGATTTTTGAAAAATCACTACAGAATTAAAAACATTGTTTTGTTTTGTTCAACAATAAATGTAATTTTTGTTCAAAAAAAAAAAAAAAACACCCCCCAAAAATAAATCCTCGCTCTCTTCCGAGCAAAAAAAACACTGTCTTTTTTTTTGGGGGAAACAGGTACTCTCTTAAAAACCTCTATACAAGAAACAATATCTTTGAAAAGGAAACACCACTCACATATTTCAAATTTATTTTATTTTTTTCATGGGGGGCACTGAAGATAAACCTTTTATACAATTAAAGTAGTCATTTTCAGTTTTTATACATGACATTTTGGGTCCCTCAAAAAACTAACAAACACCATCAATGTCAAACCCGACAACAAAAAAGTCACCCTTAGGAAAAAGGGCAAATTCCTTTTTCCTTTCCCATGTCAGGACTCGTTAGTGTTCAAATCCCAAATTGGGAATGGACAGGTTGTTTAAATTCGCTCTCACAAACCTCTCAAACTAGTCACTAAAGTTTTTACGTGGGAGCTATGGGAAGAAATCTGAAATCAAAAAAAAAAGTTGCTCACAGTAAAGGGCCAGGCTACAGAAATTGCCAACACCCTAAACTGACTGCACAACTGGCCAAACCATCAGTGGTTTCACAAACGGTTCCATCAAACAGGGCTGCACCAGGTTGAAAAAAAAAATTTTATGCCGCTCATTTTTATATCCATTTCTGCATGGGGTTTAAAGGGGGGGGCTTATCTTGCAGACCCGGGTTTTAAAAACCCTTTTTCACCGGGGGGCCCCATCACCCCCACGGTACCTTAAAGGGCCGACATAATTTTAGAACTACTTGTAGGTAGATAAGTGGCTATAAAGCCCTCTGTAGATGACAGTTATATCTGCCCATGTAGGTAGATAGGTATTTTTGCCCCCTGTAGCCAGATAGTAATATGCCCTCTGCAGCCAGGTAATATGCCCCATACAGAAATGGAGATGCCCCACATAACCCCCCGGTAGCCAGGGAGATGCCTATAGTCCCCCAGTAAGCCATGTAGATGCCCATATAGTCCGCCAGTAGCCAGGCAGATGCCCATGTCCGCCATAGCAGGCAGATCCCAGTCCCCCATAGCCAGGCAGATGCCCCATAGTCCCCCAGTAGCCAGGCAGATGCCCCATAGTCCCCCAGTAGCCAGGCAGATGCCCCATAGTCCCCCATAGCCAGCAGATGCCCCATAGTCCCCCAGTAGCAGCAGATGCCCCATAGTCCCCCAGTAGCCATGCAGATGCCCCATAGTCCCCCAGTAGCCACGCAGATGCCCCATAGTCCCCCAGTAGCCATGTAGATGCCCCATAGTCCCCCAGTAGCCATGCAGATGCCCCATAGTCCCCCAGTAGCCATGCAGATGCCCCATAGTCCCCCAGTAGCCATGCAGATGCCCCATAGTCCCCCAGTAGCCATGTAGATGCCCCATAGTCCCCCAGTAGCCATGCAGATGCCCCATAGTCCCCCAGTAGCCATGCAGATGCCCCATAGTCCCCCCAGTAGCCATGTAGATGCCCCATAGTCCCCCAGTAGCCATGTAGATGCCCCATAGTCCCCCAGTAGCCATGTAGATGCCCATTGTCCCCCAGTAGCCAGGCAGATACTCCATAGTCCCCCAGTAAGCCAGGCAGATGCCCCATGTCCAGTAGCCACACAGATGCCCCATGTCCCCAGTAGCCAGGCAGATGCCCCAGTAGCCCCCTCAGTAGCCAGGCAGATGCCCCAGTAGCCAGGCAGGGGGGTGCCCCATAGCCCCCTCAGTAGCCAGGCAGATGCCCCAGTAGCATCCCCTCAGTAGCCAGGTAGATGCCCCAGTAGCCAGGCAAATGCCCGATAGCCCCCTCAGCAGCCAGGCAGATGCCCCCTAGCCCCCTCAGTAGCCAGGCAGATGCCCCCTAATGATTATAAAATTAAAAAACAGCTACTTACCTCGTGTCCGTGCAGCGCGGTCCGGTCTGGGAGCTGTGTATGGTGTAAGCGGCGTGACGTCACGCCGCTTTCGCCCGCACACAGCTCCCAGAGATCTCCTCGGCGGCAGAGGCTGCCGACCGAGAAGACCTAGCGTCACAGGGGGCGTGAGCAAAGCGGCGCGTCACGCCCCCTGCGACCCCTATGTACAGCGCTCACCGACGTTCTACATACAAAGGGTGAAGTGGGAGGGAAACGATCCCTCCTGCCTTCTCCCTGTACTGACTGACTGACTGCACGGCTGTGGTAAAACAGCTGTGCGGAGTCAGGGAGATCGCGGGCCGCAAAACACAAGGCCGCGGGCCTTGTGCTCTGATGAGACTGAAATACTCTTATTTGGTTAAGATGGTGTCAAGCGTATGTGGCAGCAAGCAGGTGAGGATAAGTATGTCTTGCCTACAGTCAAGCATGGTGGTGGGAGTATCATGGTCTGGGGCTGCAGGAGTGCTGCTGGCTGTGGGGAGCTACAGCATTGAGGGAACCATGAATGCAAACATGTTCTGTGACATACTGAAGCAGAACACGATCCCCTTCGGAAACTATGCCACAGAGCAGTATTCCAACATTATAATGACCCCAAACAAGCTTCCAAGATAAACACTGCCTTGCTAAAGAAAATGAGGGTTAGGGTATGTTCAAAAGGCATGTTAGATCCATTTTTGGATCCTTTTTGGATTCAAAAGCGCTGGGTAAATCGCATCCAAAATGCATCCAACAAGCAGATGCGTGTTTGGATGTGTTTTTGCTGCAGCAAAAACACACCCTACAGTTTTAAACAGGGTGCCTGCTATATCAAATGGATAAAAAATTGACATGTCAGTTCGTTGAACGGATCCAAAAGACGCATCACAAAGACGCATGTGAAACACGCATTGGCGATCACTCGTTTGAACACCGATGTGTGTTCTACATTGAAAGCTGTATAAAATCACACGGCATGTTGTTAGATGCGTGTTTGGGTCCGTTTAGGGCCCGAAACATGGATCCGAACACGCATCTAAAAACAGATCCAACACGCCATGTTAACATACCCTAAAGGTGCTGGACTGATCAAGCATGTCTCCAGACCTAAACCCTATTGAGCATCTGTGGGCATCCTCAAATGGGAGGTGGAGGAGCGCAAGGTCGTTAATATCCACCAGATCCGTCATGTAGTCATAACGAAATAGATGAGGGTTTCAGTGGCTGAAACCTATGAAGCTCTAACAAACTCAATGCCCAAGAGAGTTAAGGCATTGCTGGAAAATAATAGTGGCCACACAAAATATTGACAACTTGGGCACAATTTGTCCATATTCACTTAGGAGTGTACTCACTATTTCTGCCAGCAGTTTAGATGTTAATGACTGTGTGTTGAGTTATTTTGAGGACACACCAAATTTACACTCTTATACAAGCTGTACACTGACTACTTTACATGGTCTCAAAGTCATATTTTCAGTGTTGTACAATGAAAAGATATAATAAAAATATTTACAAAAATGTGAGGGGTGTACTCACTTTTGTGAGACACTGTATGTCACGGAACATTAAGGGGTTAACTTGTATTTCTTGGTAGACAAAGAAAAAGAGGGAAGGGGACACAATGGAAAAGTACATACAAAAACGAGGGGGCACAATCTAAAATTAATTGGAGGTGAAATCAAAACCAATGTCAGAAAATATTTTAGATGTGGTTGGAGAGTAACAGTAAATTAATTTAAACATGTCTGGGATGGATACATCTCTAGGTTTTTATGTTAATTACTGTCAAATTATAGCCGCTTAAAGGGGTGTTATCGTTTCATTAAAATGGTCTTCAGAATAAGGGGACAGTTAAAACAAGCACCGGTGCCAGTGGAAGTCATTCGCAAAGCTGCCTTGTTCTCACAGTGTCCCTTATGGGGTGTTTGTATTTACACTGAGATCCAGGTTGGGTCTAATCCCTCCTGGTCCCTCCTCCTGGCAATTCACTAGCTGAAGCTCATTTACATTCTGTACAGACCCTGGGTCGATTCATGGAGCTGTGTCTCTGACTCAGAGTTAGGGGCCGTAGCCAAAATTTTTTTTGTTTCCACACCTAGCAGAAACAGACTGCAGCAGATTGTACAATGAGAAACTTGACAGTTTTTTGTCCCTGTGCCTAACTCTCCTGCATACAAGCAGATCTGTGCCGTTCTTAGAAAGCTGTAAGAGATCAGTGCTCAGATTAGATTGAATGCAGCCTGTGGTATGTATACAGCTCTTATAAAATAAGACTGATAGGGAGAGACACAGTAATATGTGGACTCAGAGGGGAGGGGGGGGGGAGTTTCAGGCCAGCAGTGAAGGGGGGATGATGTCATCCAGCTGGGAGGGGAAGAAACGCCCCTGCATTCACAGAGCTGGGAAGCTAAGAGAAGTGTGAATCAGCCGAAGTAAGGAAGCGATACATCCCCTTTAAGATATAGAGTGTCAGAAGTTGAAGTTGTCTGGAACTCTGGACAGACTCCATAGTCTTATTTTGCAGACTTGTCCATTGTGTTACCGAGAGTCTTGTTTGTTGTAGCCATGTCTCAGCTGTGTGCCTTCTATAGCTATTGATTTGTTTAACGTTTTACCAGGTTTAAGGAAAATCACAGTAGTTGTTCCCCTATATTAAAGAAAATTTATTGTATACATTTTTATTAATTAAAACCAATTAATGATCATATTCTTTTTTTGATAGTAGATTTTTAATTCTATTATCTGTACATGGTTATGGGGCAGCTATCTTGTTTGAGCTGCTTTTAACAGCATACAGAGATATGCTTTCCAGCAGTCACACAATATCAGAGGGTGTGAAACAAAAATGACCCATTGACTCCATGGTGTTCTAGGCATGCTGTATGACTTGTACTGAGGTCATTGTGCAGGGAGGGAAAAGAGGTAAACTGAGAAAATATTCTTTTATTCACTCATATACCATATGCTAATAAATCCTAATGCTAAAGCGTCCAGCCTCCACAAAAACCTCCCTTCCTGATTGAACTATATTGCAGTCTACTTCATCATTCAATATCCTTTCCATCAATCAAGGCAGCAGCAGTTTGGTAATGGTTACTGCCAATTACTCAGGACAGTTCACAGATGAAGAAAAGCATAGTACATACCTGATGATTAATTAGGATAAGGCATATGAGTGAATAAAAGTTCATTGTCTCAGCTATGCTTGGTTTATATGAGAAAACATGGGAATGTTTCAACTTGTTTCCCTAGCACCTATTTATCCCTTTTGTTTGGTGTCAGAACAGATTCTCTTTAATTCACGGAATTTCCTAATACAGAGTCATAACTAGGAGTGACTGAACCTATTGCCGGGCTTCCAGAGGAATTAAAATTCCTTTTGGTTACCTGCAAATTCCAACAGCTAATTTATAGTCTACCTCTGGGACACAGGCTAGAGACTGTCATAAAAAGTCTATTGACAAGCTGAAAAGAAACTGGGAATGTTAATTTCCCACTGCTGTTGTACCAGATTGTGTAACTTGCTTACTTCTAGGCTGGATTCACACATCCATATTTTTCTGTGAGTTTTTTGAGGCAAAGCCAGGAGGGAAGGCCTATTGAGCATCCAGAAGAGCTGGGAGATACCGCCAAACTGTGCCTTAACCTAAACCATTACACTACAATCAATATTTTCACCATACAGTGATGATACAGTGGTAGAAACCAGTGTAAACAGGCTCTGCAGACATTTAAGTGGTTACAGTGCAGTTACATTTAGGGACTCACCAGAGACATCTTCTCTTTCCCTTTTCTTCCATCCCGTTCAGACCGCTAGACCACTTCTCCTGGCCATGATTCGTCCCTGCACAGCTTATCACATAAACATCTTAGAATTCTATTTTTTTCAGCACTTCCCTAACTGTGCTCACCTCTGTACAATATCCACAAAGGGTGATAGGTGGGGAGGTTATGGGGTGATAGGTGCAGGTGGGAAGGTTATGGGGTGAAAGATGGAGGTTAGACGACTTTGGGGTAATAGGTGGAGAAGTTACAGGTAGATGGGAGGGTTTTATTTTGTGTTGGCACTAGGATGCATAACACAATGGTGGGGAGGAGTGGAAGAGAGGAGTGGAAGAGAGGAGTACAGAGCACAGCTTACAATCTCTTTGCGGGGACAGAGGACTATCCCCTATGAAATTGTGCTGCAGCTGTGGTCTGCACCCCCCAGATTCATATTGTGCAGGTTGAACCCCATACCCTGTAACCACAGAAGATCAGCCAAAGGTATAATCTTTAGAGGATGCAGGAGATGGAGTGTAGTACTGTCATGTTTTTTTTTAATGTTCTTAAATTCATACGGGTCTCCCCTTTGGACTATGTTGGATTGGTTTATTTAACCAACGTTGGATTATTTTTTTAATAAAATGGTAAAAAGAGGGCTGATTGGGGAAGTGTTTTTTTAAATAAAAGTTTTTTTGTGCAATTTTTGCTTTTTTTTTTTCCATTTTATTTCTTTTTGGGAATGGGGGATCGAAAGACCCTTCATTACTATCTTCGGCTGGTGTCAGCCACATAGTTTTTGTCACCCCAACACACTAACCCTTTATACTTTTCCCCCAGACCAATGCCCATAGGGGGAAGGGGCGTAACCGCAAACACCCTCTAATTACGGCCGCTTATGGGGGGGTTTGGGGGCTGGTATTTTTTAAGGGGGAAGGCCAGTTTAAAGGCTTTCCCCATTCCTAAAGGTCGGGCGCACTGTGGGTTTTACTTTCGGTTAGGGAAAATGGGGGCCCCCCACTCATATATTTTTTTTTCAAAAATCATTTTTTATGAAACCAAAGCGGGCAACTCTTGAATCATTACAGGGATGCCCATTTTTAAAATTTCCATTAAAAAATACTTCTCAGGAAAAAAAAAAAACAGGGGTCCCCCCCATTTCCATAACCAGCCAAGGGAAAACCGCAGTTGAGCCTGATACTATCAGTAAGAATCCATTTATACGCCTTTCCCCTTTTAAAAAAAACCAGTCTGCAGCTGTTCCAGAACAACCATCACATTTCCCCATTCCCTGGGCGTTGGGACTGGGGGGAAAAAGGACACAGGTTAGTCCACCTTGGCAACAAAAAAACACCCCTGCTAACACAAAGCCCGAGTGTTATAATGAATGTCAGACACCTCTTTACATCACTAACATTGGAAAAAAAAAAACCAATACACAGCAAAAAAAACCTTTTTTTTAAAAAAAAACCCCCGACACCCGCCCCCTTTAACCTTTTATTTTAAAAACAAATTGATCCAAGTTGAACCCCGGGGTTTTAAACCCATTCCGAAGAAAACCAAGTGGAAACCTTAAATAAACAAACTTACACACATACGAAAAGGGGGATAACCCCATTCAACACCCGGGAAAACCAGGACACCCCATGCCCACAGGGAAATCCGCTTTCCATATCGGAAAACTGGGGGCAACCCTTTGGGGGGTGGGGGGCACCACTTTCCCCGATTCAAACGGGGTATCCACAGGCAATTGCCAGGGTCTGTCTCCTGCAGTCTTTCGCCTGCAACTACTAGAGACAGTCCACAGGGGGCATAGAAAGGGACGGGAGAAAAACTTCGCCCCCGCAGCCTGTATCCCACCCCTGCAGCACCAAAGACAGACCAAAAGGGGCAACAGACCCCTGCAAAGAATTCTTGACAGTCCAAACAAACAAATTTTTCCCAAAAACAATTCCCCCCAATTATTCCAAAACCCAAACCCAAACTGGTCACAATCTTCAAAATATAAAACAATCAAAATCAGTGACAAGGTCCTTCCTTTTCCCATTTTGTGTTTTTATTTTAAAGTTTCAAAAAAATTTTGCAAGCAATTTCCCAGGGGTCGTGCGGGATTTTCTTCAAACTTTTAACACCGGGCCTTTACGGGGAACCGGAGAGCATTTGGGAACGGCGGGTACCCACGGGAAACCACCAAAGACAGACCACAGGGGGCAGGAGAAAGGAGCAAGGGGCAGAAGACTCCTACTTCCTTGCACACTCCAATACACACCCACAACTCCCCAGCACACTCCAATACATACACTCCTCCCCCTACACACCAATACACACCCCCACACACACACACACACACACTGAAATACACACGCACTCCTCTCCCACACACTCAAATACACACAGTCCCCGGTAATGCACTCACCTGCCTGTCTGGGGACCGGCCTTTCACGCTGCTCTGTGGGAGTGGGGGGAACTTTTTTGGCTCCGAGAAGCCCGCCCCATACCCCCCATTCCTGGTGCCCCTTGCTCCGACAGCAGGAAGCTATCAGAGCATCGCTTCGGTGGCTTCAGGGCAGCGTTTTTTGACGTTGTTGCCGCTTAGAAACAAAAAACCCTCCAAAGGGGCTGTCCCCCGGGGGGTTTTAACCAACCCTTCCGGGGGGCAGGAGGGGCCCCCAATTTGCGGGACCCCCTGCCCAACCTGGGAAGGTTAGTAAGTATGTACAATCCTGTATTTGACTCAAAAATCTGACAAATGTGTGAGTCTGGTCTAGAAGTAAGCAAGTTTGAAAATGTGATGCACCAGAAACTGCATATGTAATTCCAGCCTTCAAGTAAATCAATTAGACTATGGGAAGGGTCTGCAATGAGCTGTATGATATAAACTAGAAATACTGGGCATGTGATATTTCAATTCCACAATTCTTACACTTATCTGCCTACATTTATCTTCATCCATTGCTGGACATTTAAAAAGATACTATAATTTTCTTTATTGAAAGTGTTGGGCTTAAAAAAGCAAAGAGCGCGTATTATAAATATCTTCATCCCAAACCTTTATCCACCTAAAAAGCAATCTAACCGACTTACTTAATAAAAACCATCTAAATTGTTCCATAAAAACTTGTATGTTACAGCATCGTCAAAGAGATTTTTACAGGGCGCGCTAGCGGTTTTATCCGGGGCTTGTGCCCTAGATAAAACTGCAGGTGCCCTAAACCCCAAACGCCGCAGGCAAATTTTTATTTCCCACCACTTCTGGATCGCTACCGGGGCCAAGACGCCTGGTCTTTGAACTGGTTTCTGCTTCTGGGGCATCAGTCATCACTTTAAGGCTACCCCGATACCCGGGGGGCCAACCCGGGTGATGCGCGGATAAACATTTGCCACCTGCTGGGAAAACAGACAGCAGAAGGGTTTGTCAAGGGGGAAAAGGACTAAAAAAATAGATAATTTTTATTTTTTTTTTTTTTTCAGGCCTATATTCAACTAAATATAGGGGCCCTATAACCTATGGGGGGCAATATTTTTACCTACAAATGGAGGCCCTTAATTTACTGGGGGACATATGTCCTACCTAATAAGGGGGGCTAACTTACAGGGGTACATACATTCCTACATACATACTGGGTAAATATATTCCTACCTATATACTGGGGGCCCTATAGTCCTATCTACATACTGAGGGAAATACATTCCTACCTGCATACTAAGGGTCCCTATTACCTACTGGTGAGGCATATATATCTCAAGGCCTTACTCCTACAATATAACTTTTAATAAAGCTCTATTAAATTCTAAACCTTACTATTATACATACACATAAAAAACATAGTAAAAAGCCATAAAGCAATGTTTTCATCACGTCAGAAAAATTTTATAATATTCCTCGTATGCAAAAACTGATAATTATGCCATAATATAAAATGTAAGAATACACATGATATGTCATTATGAAAGATCCAAACAATATCGTCCCTATAAAATGAGCCACCTCATATACACATAGGCGAAGGTCTCACAATGATCAAAATCTTCCCTTTCAATCACCCTAAGCTAATACCTAAAGAAGGATAGAGTATTCGTCCCAAAAGGAATGGCCCCATCTACCGGTGGCTCACCCTATTATGGTACTACTTCTAAATGACAAAAAAACAATGAGGAATATTACATATGATATACTTAACTACTCATTCCCAGTTCTTCAGATGTTTAAACGCCACTGGGACCCTAGTACCATAATAGGGTAGATTTTAATGAAGATTTGTTAAAAGTTATATTTTAGGGGTAAGGCCTTGCTTTGTTTTCTGTGATTTGATTTTTTTGTATGGGCTGCTGTTTCTAACCGCTGGAAGACTAGTGGTATCTACCTACATACTGGAGACCTCACATAACTATCTTATGTCTTACTGGGAGGGGAGGGGGGGCATATATATCTACCTACATACTGGGAGTCCTATATAACTACCAATCTATTGGGAGGACATAAATATCTATCTACATTCTAGGAGGCCCTTTATAACTACCAACATACTGGGGCCCTATATAACTACCACCCTACTGAAGGTCTATAACCTACTGGGAAGACAAATACATACCTACATACTGGGGGCCTCACATAACTGCCAACCTACACATACACATAGATAGATAGATATAGATAAATAGATATATTCTTTATAATATATTATATAATATAAATTTATAATATTTTTTATAAATATATATATATATATAAATATATATATATATATATATTATATTATATATATATAATATAATATATCCACCAAAAGATTGGTATTATATGAGGCCCCCATATGAGTATGTATTTATGTTTGCCATAGATTATATCCTTCATAGGGTGGTAGTTTTGTAGGGCCCAGTATGTTGAGTTATAAAGGGGCCCCCACAAAAAAATATTACTATATATATATTATATATATATCTAACATAATATATATATATATATATATATTTACTACTACATTAAAAATTATAACAACACAATATATATATAAAATATATATATATAAATATATATATATAAACAAAAAATATATCCCCACATATATATATATATATTACACACACTTACTATTATATTTACATTACATATTTATATAAACATTAGCTGCCCAGTGCTGCCCCCTTCTTCCCTAAGTGGACAGCTGTCCAGTTCATCTACCCGAGCTGGGAGCTGCCACAGTTTCTTTGCTTTTCCCCTGGAACGGACAACCCCTCCCACCTCATATAAAAAGGTAGTTTTGAGCGTAAAATTTTTTTCAATAAAAAAGGGCAGGAATATGTATATTTGGACAGTCTATACCCCAATGTATGAAGGGGCTGCCCCGAATTTGGCCTCAAAAAGTGTAGTAACATTCTTTAGTGTATGAAAGGCATCTCCAAATTTTGGCGCAATAAGTCCTTGAACCGCCCAAAGAATTTTTTAGGGCGGAAAAATTTGGGGCGTTCTGGGGGCATGCACCCATTAGAAAATAGACACTTTAAAGATTCTTTTGCCAAACCTTTGGAAGAAATTTAAACAGCCAGACCAAGTTAAAGGGGCTGCCGACCCTAATTGCGTTTTACACTAGACGCAAATTTATGTATGAACTGCAGAAAACAGGTTCATGCATTCTGGCGCTTTCACACTCCCTTTAAAAGCATTAGAACGTCCCCCATATTCTTTTTTTGCCCTTTTTTTTTTTTTTTTTACATACACACTGGTTAAAGTTCGTACTGTGTACCTCCATCAGATTAGTGGGAGTCTTCAAAAAAAGAATGTTACAAGGCAGATACTGTATTTCTTCTTTTTTGCTCACTGTAAATCTTTCTATGCAATAGTATCGTCTACTACACCATTCCATAC
This sequence comes from Phyllomedusa bahiana, assembly GCA_025379985.1. Classification (NCBI taxonomy): domain Eukaryota; kingdom Metazoa; phylum Chordata; class Amphibia; order Anura; family Hylidae; genus Phyllomedusa; species Phyllomedusa bahiana. Next base: position 162,269 of record JAODAL010001290.1, on the reverse strand, counting down.
CTATTTTGCAATGTATCAGTGTACTATTTACTGCCCTGACCGAGGGCTGATATGCTCTTTGATTCTTCTGTGAATAGAACCAATCAGACACAGTTTAGTGTGTTTGTTGGGAGCTTTCCTATCATACACATTTAGACGTTATAACATGATTTGCTGTAGTTTGTTTAGCTTTGGGTTTTTGAATCCCAGGGGGGGACTTCCCGGGTTCCCGGGCCCCAGTCCGGGAACAGGTAGCGGAGGCCCGACCCCCGTGCTCCCTCGGGGCTCCAGAGGGGGACCGCACATGTAAAGTGGCCGGGGGGTAGCGACGGTGCCGGGGACCAGGGGGCCGAAAGTACAAGGGGGCTGCGGCACCCGGTGCGGCAATACCAACGGGGGGGCAGGACCACAGGGCTTTCCGCCATCTTGAATGCATGGAGGAGGCTGGATCTATGGACCCCCAAAACTGTACCAGCACCCGGCTGATAGTGGGATCCCTTTCTGAGCGGGGGCCCATTCTACTCCAAGCGCAGTCTAGGATCCACCCTAAAACGCTGAACCTGCAGCTAATCTGCTTAGCCAGTGACATGCTGCACCTTCATGACGGGCCCTCTTAAAATTTAACCCCCGCAGGCTGCGTCCCCCATACAATTGGACATTACATTACTTTTAAAATGGTCATTAAAGTTATTGAGCCTATGAGCGGGCATCCTGAAAATATAACAGAAAGCAATCCCAAACTGTGATTTACTCACCTAATTTTGCTCGTTCATCAATATCTACTGCTCCTTTTGCCCTCCCACACTTCTAATCGCCTGTAGTTTATTTTACAAGTGTATCCTGCAGTATAAATGGACAAATTTCTGGTAAAAATATCTGCTAAAATGAGTCACTAAAAAATCAAAAGGTGACATGGGCCATCTAGTGTCAACCTGAAACGACAAATTTGACACTCAAATCCTAAAACCCCCGGTTTACATGGTCTGATGCCCCCCAAAAATCCCACTTTGCCCTTTCAGATTTTAAAAAAATCGGTAAGGGGGCCAAGGTAAAACTACCTGTCTTAGGCTTCTTTTAAAAAACACCATTGGTCCACATAAGGAACTACAAGGGACTGTTCCCAACAGACAAAAGCAACGGACGCTGAGGGAAGGGTTCTAAAACGAAAAGCATCGAAGATCTTCGTTTCAATTAAGGAAGGCTAAGGTAACAGGAAATCAGAAAAATTGATGACCTGGAGAACGGTCGCGGGGAGCAACCTTAAGTTAATCGGGGGTTTTGAGCCTCTATCTGCGCCGATTTATTTCACTTGGAAAAAGAAATACCACAAAACCGGGGATACTCAGAAAATGTAAGGTGGAGAGACCCACAGAATGGACCGGGGGAAGGGGAAAAGGGGTTCGGAGGTGGGGAAGGACCCCTCAAATAGACCCAGACCGCTAATGCAAATTTTCTGGATTATTCCGATAAAGCAAAATCTTGTTGGCAATTTGAGCAAAAAGTTAGGAAAGAATTGCATGGGACTAAAATCCTGTTATTTTCAGACTTTTCCAGGGGGTATCTCGCGGAGGGAGATTCTTGCAATCTGCTAGAAATTACAAAATCCAAAGGAAATTTACTCTCCGTATCCTCATCTGAAAGTTTTTTTCCAACAATGGACCCCCCCCTCTTTTTTCGGATCCCCAATCAGCAGTAGATGGGGTTGGTCCCCCAGGGTTTTCTAGTGGATGGCTAGTCAAAAAAGGGGAGTCAGGGTATAATCCAGGTTTTGCGGAAGAGGGGAAGAGGCAAAAAATTTGGATGCGGAAAAATGTTTCTTTAAGCCACCTACAACATCCAAATCATGACGAGATTTTTCGGGGGACGGGCTCTACGGGTTTCCGTTGTTTTGTTTTTTAACACAAGTTGATTTTTTTGTCTAATGGTTTAAACTATTTCAGTTAAAGTACTAGATTCTTTGTTTTAGGCCTCGACATGAACTGTTGAACTTTTTAAAAAGGAAAGCTAATTTTGGTCTGTGATGGGAAACATGAAGCAGGTCGAGGTATGCGGGGGTGGGTATGGAAAGTGAGGTGATGACCCTCTCGCGGAAAAAAGGGGAAACTTTAGCCTTTTTTCTTAGGGGAAAGGGCCCCTTTTTGGTTAAGATGTGCATTTTTTTTTGTTTACATTGTTGGGGGGGTTTGGGGGGTTTTTTTCAGCAGTTAAACCTTTGACTTTAAATATAATATGCAGCACCATGGAATGTGAAGGGCTCCGTCACCTCTAAAGAATGATGGTTTTTTAGACATTTTTAAAGCGTCTAAAGGGGGATCCGCCTTCTTTAGGGAAAAACACCTGGGGAGACCAAAATTTTTCCCATGAAAAAGCTTTGGGGGGAGGTTTTGGGGCCCCCTGCTAAGGACTGAAAGCGGGGTCATAACGCTGAAATAAAAACTGAAAATCAAATTTTAGCCCAAATCAGGGATGACAGGGCAGACAGCCCTTAACTATCACAATATAGGAAACCCACACTTTTATAATATCATGGCCCAAAATGAGAATCAATCGGGTTTTCCGAGGAATTTTATCCGATACCCTTCTGACTGACAGACATCTTTAAAAATAGTGGGGTTTTTTAAACCACAGTTTTAAATACCCGGAAGACAAAAGAACCTAGAAAGCGGGATACTCAGGGGGAGAACACCCCAATCTAGCTCAGTTTTAAAAAGAAAATTTGGGTTGACTCCGGAGATACTTCACCGGGAGGGCAAATTCACATTCTTTTCTCCAGTACATGATCTGTCACAAAACGATTTTTGCTTTTTGCCCCTCGGGGGCTAAGTCCGGATCAAAAATTGGAGACACGGGTTCGGACCACGCCCGGTGATTTTTGTCATTCGCGACCCCCCAACCTGGGGGTAAGCACTACTGCAGGTTCCCAAATTATCGGCAAAAAATGCGATTTTCTATTTTACTGCAAAATTGGGGGTTAGACTTCAAATCCTTGAAGGGTAAACATTTGGAAGACCGCAACTTTTCGGGGGATACTGCAAAGGCAGACTGGGGGGTCCCTATCCCCCATAAGCCCATGTCAAAAAGGACATCCGCGGGGCTTAGAAAATTTTGTAAAAACCTACGGGGGGCCTAAGGGCCCTTAAAGAAAAATGTGATGCGACAACTAAACAGGCATGGCAAGACCCAAGGAAACAATATGACCCGGGCTGGAAAAGAAAGAAAAAAATTCTCGGTACAAGGAAAAAAATTTTCCGATAGGAAAAAATGGGGAAAATTGCTTGCTTTTGCCAAAGGGGGTCAGAATCGGACTTTTCCCACCGTTAAAGATCATCGGGAAATTTTTAAAACACCCCTAGGGACCCAAATCAATTTTCTCAATTTTACAAGTCTTTATATGAAAAACTTAATATATCGGTTTTTGATTCTATTCTACGGGTTTTGAAAAACCCTACTCTCTGAAACGATAAGCCCCAAACTTAATTCCCCGGTTACTTCAGATGAACTGCCCGGGGCAATTAAAGTTTTAAAAAAATAATAAGGCTCCTTCCCAGAGGGTTTGACTGGCGAATTTTTAAAAATTTTTACGGGATAGATCCCCCCTAGTTACGGGTTATTCAAAGTTATTTACAAGGGGGGATCATCCCAAACCTTATAACACAGCGACATTAAGCTCTCCCAAAGCCTAAAAGCCCTGTCTTTGGGGGCCCTTTTCAGGAAATTTTTTCCCGATCAATGTGGTTTAAAAAAACGATCTAAAAAATTTATGGAGAGAGATAGCCTAAAAGCCAAAACTCACTCCCCATTAAAGTCGGATTCGTACAAGGCCGGTCGCGCCTAATACGTGGGGTGCTTACAGTTTTAGACGAGATAAAAATTAAAACCCACATTACACCCCCCCCACGATAGTCTTTGACCCAGAAAAACGTTTGAAAAGTCTTTTGGGAGGGGCTGTACAAAGTTCAGATATAGGGGATTTTGGGGAGCATTTAGGTTTCTTGAAATCCTTAAAATCCCCAAAAGCGGAACTACACCCCGGGATTTTTGTCCCCAGTTTTTGATTTTCAAAAGGGGAACGCGTCAGGGTTTCCCATTATCCCCCTTTTTATTCAACACTCTAAAAACCTTTAATAAGGGCCTTAAAAAGGGACAAAGTACTTGGAAATTAAAATTGGGGAATCAGCCCCCTTAAATAAATTTTTGGGTTCGCCGACACTTTTTTATGTTTATGTCGTCCAGAAAAGGATTTGGGGACCCAAATTTAGCTTATTAAAAAAATTTGGCGGGTCTTCGGATTTTAAATTAAACAGTTCCAAAAGTGATATACTGGAGTTTCCCCTACAGGAGTCCTATTAAATTGGCGGGGAGACACCTTTTCCCGGTGAGGTTCTGGTTTGTATAAATATTTGGGGACCCAAATTTTGGGGAATATCCAAAACCAATAACCTAAATTTATCCCCCCATTTTACATAAAATAAAAAATGAATTAAAGAAAGGGGAACAATCTTCCCCTCCCTGTCAGCGGGGTTTAATTTGAAAAAAAGGGTAACTTCCCTAAATCGTCTACCCCATAAAACCATACCTCGTGTGAAGCATCGGATTTTTAAAAAAGTAACATTTTTTTTCCTCATTTTAGGGGGCCATAAACTCAAAAAAATAGCCTGACTACCCGATGCTCCGAGAGATAGAGGTGGATTAGGATTCCAATGTTAAAAACAAAAATTTGGGCTGTATCTCGAATTCATAGTTTGGATTCAGAATTCAATTTTTTTTTAAAATTTTTAAAACTGGAGGGGGGCTGTCCCCCCGTGGAATCTGAAAGCTTGCTTCAACAGGTTCTTGTCCCTCCCAGGCCCCTCAGAAAATCTTTTAATTTAAAAAGAAAAATTCTACATGGAAGGCAGTAGAAACTGAGGGGCCTCCCCTTCCGGCTCAAAGCACTGCTCTCGGGGGGCACCCGGAATTCTCACGGGCCCCCCAGGAGAACCAGAATTCGGAGTTGGAAAGGGGGGAGTAAAAAAGGTTAAACATTTGTTTTTTTAGGGAAAAATGATTCCGACCTCTCAGGATTTCAAAGGGGTATGGAACACTAAAAATTTTGTTTCGATTTTTTGCCCAGATTTCGGTTCCTTCAGAAGCTTTGAGGAACAGGGGAAAGAATTCCAGATAATAGATTTGAGCTTTTAAGGACATCCCCTCGAAAAAACTCGCTCTCGGATTCTAAAAGGTCCGTGTTTTTTGAAAATAAGAATACTCTATTTAGGAAGGGCCTGGAAATTTGAGGATGGGAGCTGCCTGTTAAGACTCTGGGGAAGGGTGGAGTTGGTAAAAAATTTTCCATGTGGCCTGAAGAATCTCAATATAAATGATACTCATGCTATTTTTTGCTTTGATACCCCCCCCACCGGCTGCCCCTGACAATTGGTGGCTTCCCTAAATGTTTGCAGGCAAAGCGGATCTGTTCACGAGCTTTGGGCCGCCCAAAATCACGGAGTTTTGGGGAAAAAGTGGAATTTAGCTTAAAATCACCTGAATTAGTTCTGGAACATGCGCCCTATCCTATGCTTTTTTTATGTAACCAGGAAGAAAAAAATTTTCCCCTTGTTAGTTCATATTTTTTATTGATAGCCAAGAGAGCCTGTGGGTCTCTGGATAAGCACAAATTCCCCATCGTTGGTTATCGATCAATAAGAATTTTTTTTCATGGAAAGACGGGAGTAGAAAGTAATAAAGAGGCGCTCTCAAAGAAGTTTTTTAAAAAAAGGAGAAGCTTTTTGAAAAAAGTCTTTCCAAACAAGAAATAAGAGAGCAATGCTCCCATTTAAAGACATACATGGTACATGCATAAAAAACGCTGAGACTTAGGGGGTTCTCAAAAAAAAAAGGAGATGACCATAATAACTGGGGAACACAATGACGTTAAAAAATTGTTTCGAGGTGACCGAGGAGCGCGTTTTTATTGAAATTTCTTGGTATGTGAAATTTATTAATTAACTTTGGGATCGCGGAGATCTGTGGCAACGGAGGGGGTGGGGGGGTGTTTCGGGAGTTTTTTTTGTTTTTCCTAGGGATGTAAAAAATTGAAAATTAATGTATCTAATATGGATGCTCTGTCAGCATTAATTTGGTTTTCAATAAAAATTGTTTAAAAAAAAAAAAAAAAAAGAATCCGGAGAAATCCAACTGTAAAACTCCCCATGATCTCAATAAAATTTGCGCTGAGTCTACACGCACGATTTTCTGAGGTCAAATTTAAAAAAACGAAAACCGGCTCAAAAAACTTAGACAATGTTCTATAATCCGCCGTATTTCACTTGAAAACAGCAGATTATAGTACTGTTCAATTGAATGGGACTGCCGAGATCTTAGAGCCCACAAAACCAGACAAAAAAACGAAAAACCGAGTAAAATAACTTTTAACAAAACAATTAGAATCCCATAGTTTTTTCCTTGGAAGTGGACTAGCCTACCCAAAAGAAAAAGAGTTTTTGAGGTTTCCCTTCATTAAATTTTTAACCCCATTAACAAAAAATGTAAATGTAGAAAGGAGTCTTAACAGCTGGAATCATCTAGTTCAGAGAGAAAACTTATGTATGGCAGGGCAGACTAATCTCACTTTACTTCAACTGCTATTTATTTCTACATAGTCTCATTACAAATAGTAGGTAATGACAATTATTTTTCTATTAATCTCTCCACATGGATAGATAAGATTATATAACTATGAGCAAAACAAAAAGGAAAAAAGGTTTAAAAACTTTTCATTCCCCTTTAAAGGTTATTTCCGATTTTTAAAAAACACTTCCAGACCAGAGCGACCAAAGAAGCACCATCAAGAAATCCTCTTACTGCTGTGCTTTTAGAGCTCACATAAGGGAAGTCAGAGAGGGTAATGTACGAAGGGGAACTTTAAAAACTATACAGAACAACCACCCAATTAAAATAAAAATCTATATACTGTAACAGTCACAAAAGCTTTTCAAAAAGTGAAAAAAAAAAATTTTTTATGGTAGTCCCCCTTTTAAAATTTTGGTAGGGGTGTTTTTAGTGGCAATCACTGTGATTGATGAAAATAACCGGCTAGCCCCATAAACAGTCAATGTAGTGGCAGTGCATACACAAGAACAATGCTCCACTCAGGATTCAGGATCCCTATTTTTGTGCACACTGGAGACCAAACATTGTAGGGATGATTAATTATACAGTTTTTAAAAACTTATAGTCAATAATTCTTACTGAAATTTTCACCCAGTTTAGATTTTTAGGCAGTACATGTGACAATTATGTTGTGTGATTTTTTTTCTGCATTAAAACATTTACTAAAACTTGACTTTTGCTTACTGTAAAAAAAAAAAAAAGTCAAGAGGGCAATGTTAAGACTTATTTACATCATGTTTCAGTCCCGTTCAGGCCTAAAAAAATATTTGAAGGGTCGCAGCAGATCCCAAGGGGGAATAAAAGGGCAACTAAAAGATTTAGAGGACGGCTGCTAAGTCTGTTAAGCATAAAAGAATTCTCTCGAAGTCCATTTATACCACAGCATATATTCAGGAAATAGAGTAGATATAATCAAAATAAGATTACGTTTGACCCTTTATTCCCTACAGATCCATCGGAGTATCTGGCGGGGTAGTTTTTTCTAATTTCCTGAGAATACCTCAATGGCAAAAGAACATGAGTGAATCCATCTAATTGCACTTGTAAGTAATAATGACACGCCCAAAGAAAAAGCATTACATCATAGTGGGCTAGAGGGGCTTGAGTGTCAGAGCTGTTTTTGGTCCCAGTCCGCCCCTCGGTAGGGAGGTATATAAACCCTATCCAAGTAGGGTCTGTAGGTATATAGGTGCTAGAAAAGTGAGGTTTCAAAAATGTTTGTGTGGTAAATTCTGCAGACACGAGTCGTGGCCGGGAGAAGTCATCATGGTGATCTGGGTCGGGTAGAGAAGAAAAAAGGAAAGTGAACAACTCTCATCAGAGATGTCACCTCTGAGTCAATGGATGTGACTGCACTGTAATCACTTATATGTCTGCAGAGCACCTGCGTATCTACCACTGTATGGTCACTGTATGGTGGTAATATAGGTCTGCGGAGCCTGCGTACAACTGATAGTCACATGTGGTGGTCACATTTGGTCACGGTCTGGCAGTATTATTTGGTCCTTAAGTAGGAATGTTATTAGGTCTTGGAAGTGTAGAATTTTTCTTCAGTAACAATCATACTTATAGTATATTTGCTCCATGTATAGGTGTATTATTCTGTAAATGTGGGATGTTATTTATAAGGTATTATACTATCTAATGTAGGTGAGAAGTTTTAAATAAGTAAATTTGTGAACGCTGATTTTCATTGTACAGTACAGTGTACTGCTGAGGTGACAGACAGTATCTATGTGAAATTCACGTAAAAATTTGTGACAGGAACATACATTTCTTTCTCTGTAAAAATACATGTCGCAGTTCACGATGTGGTGTGAAAAATGCTGTGTGAACCCAGCCATACTGAGCAAACGTGACACAGAGAACCCATGCTCCGGATGTTGTAAGACCCTAGCAACACCCCTGATTGATAAACTTATGAATTTTTTCAAATTAAGTCCAATTAACCAGTAAATTAATGATGGTTGCTAATGGTGCTCATAAATGTCAACTAAAAAGGAAGCACACAATGTTCTCTCTAACTTTTTGTAACTGAAGCAGGGCAGTATGGTAACTGGGTGCTGATCCCTCTAAGCCAGACAATTCAGAATCATCAGATACATGTGACCAAACAGCACCCTAATAATTAGCTGTAAAGCAGATAAATATACAGCACCACATAGTATACACACAAGTACTATCACAGTGCATCCAGGTCTAGCATAGTGAAGGTTAATGTCTGCATTCCTGTTGGCCTGAGGCAGTAAAGTAGTCAATTCCCATATCACTTGTGACTTGGGTGCCAAAAGGTCAATACCTGTATTCCTGGTAGTCTAGGGCAGAAGAGGGAAAGAAAAAATAAGAAAAAATAGAGGAGGCTCACAATAGTGAAGTATGTAACCACCAATGTATTGTGGAAAGGGTTAGGGAGGTATGCTCACCTTGTCAGGTTGTGCTAATAATGTATAGGCACAACTCTCTTACTAGCTCACAGGGCTCTCGTTATGAGCCTGTTACACGGCAGCCGCCGATCCGAAGTGGTAGTCTAGGGCAGTGAAAGGCGTTTATGACTTTATATTTAGTAGTCTAAGTCAGCAAAGGTGTAATGCTAGCCCTTCTGGTGATCTAGGACTATAAAAGGGTTAATATCAATATAACTAGGGGTTTAGGGCAAGAAAAGGTTAAGATAAGAATGTCTGGTGGTCTGGTGCAATAAAGGGGTTAATGTCATATACCTGGCGTTCTAGCGCAGCAAGGTGAGGATCATGCCGGTTTCTTTAGTGGTCTGAAGTTAAGAAAGGGTTAATGTGAGAAGCTGTTATTGTCAGATCCCTAATTTTAAGATCCCTGGTAAACAGCATGGAAAAGTTATTGCTGCATAATATGGTCCAGTGTTTAGGCAACTCTCCAGGCTCTTTGTTGTCCTGGCAGTGACAGTGGAAGGAAAACCACAATATGCAATTTTATATATGTACTGCTTACATTACATATAAAGGAGGAAATGAACTAACTAAAGGAATAGCACTTTAAATTTTACAATGCTACAGTCAAAACATGTACGAACATTTAGCAACAGCAACAAATGGTATTTTTTGTTTGTTTTCTTACAGATCTGCGCCTTTTAATTTTTCAATTGGGTTTTTGCTGTAGCTATTAAAGTGTGTATTATCATCTGGTAATTTTGGTTTGATCAATTATGAAGTATAGTAGTTAAATGAATGCACACTTTTTAGCCATAAAAAACAAAAAGACAAAGGCTACATGTAAGTTAAACCAGGCTTCACATGCAAAGTGGCTGTTTACAAGGCTAGATAGCTTTATTGTTATTTCATACGCAGTTTCAGGAATGTAACCACATCAAATGAACCATTTTGATGTCTGCAGCAAATGAAACACATGTAATACTAATAAAACATCTACTCATAATAAAGAAAATATGCCGCAATACTGTGAATTTCATTCCTTTCAAAACATTTAAAGATTTATTTCATTTGTTCTATTTATCCCAACAACAGTAGTTGGGATTGTTCTGAGTGGCTGGTAACTTAGACATGATTTTAAGGGTGCGTTCACACGGCAATGGACAAATACCGGTCGGATAAACCGACCGGTATTTGTCCGGTTTGTGTGCCGTGAACACGGCCGCGGGGGAGGGGGGGTCTTTTCTCCACGATGAGCGGAGAAAAGCCCTCCCCCTTTACATTCACTTGCACATATTCTGTTCGAAAACCGCATGGAAGAATGTGCATGTAGAATGTTTTTCGGTCAGCCCACGGGCTGCTGCATGGGTTTTCCCATAGGAGCCTGTTTTGCTCGTTTGCAGCCGGTTTTTCAGACGGTCTGCAAAACCGCAAACCACTTGAAAAAACGGCTGAAAACCCGTGCCGTGGGGACATGACCTAAGGCTCTGTTCACATCATGTTCACTTCATTCGGCATGCGGCTTTAAAGTGTGCTGCCAGACAGTATGCCTCAGAAGTATGAAACAGTACTGTTCTGTTGCTGCATATAACTAAACTTGATTTCTATAGTAAAAAGAAGACAGAAACAAAAATAATACATCTACTCTCTTTTAGGACCCACTTTTTTCAAAATGTAGTTGACTATTTGTTAACAAAGTTTAAATATAAAAAACAATATACTTAGGGAAAAACTACTGGTAGGAGAAATCCCAATAGTACACAGAATATTAGAAGAACTCAAAATAACCTTGAAAATCTGTGTTTAAAACCTAACTTTTAATATTTTTCATAAAAAACTCGAAAAATTGGGGATTAGTGAAAACAGACACCAAACAACATACAAAAACTACAAAAATTCCAAATAAGAAAGTGTAGAATAGAAAAAAAGGCTAGTTGGCCAATAGATAGTTAGGAGCAGCCTAACTTATCCCTATTGGTCCTATTACGCCCTAGCCTAGCACAGGGTAGTCGCCCCAACAAGGGCGGTCCTGTCAGGAACCTAGCCCTGAGATATGCTAACCCTTACTTTATAGTTTAGAAAAGTCCCGCCATGTTTCGATGTCCCTAAGTAGCATCGCCTCAGGGGGCAGTAAGGGATAGTATATTAAACAAAAAAGGATATATTCAATTATCAATAACATATAAGAATTAAGGCAAGAGATCAGTGATAATAGCGTTCGTATCGGAGGTAACAAAACTGCGGTATGGTGTTCACAAATACTTATCCAGATACTGGCATAAGGTTTTCTATATAGAAAAAAATGCCAAGAGATCAGAGGTAGCAGCAAATGTATCGGAGGTTACAGTACTGGGGTATGGTGTTCCCAATACTTATCAAGGTACTGGCATTATTTGTTGATCACAGGCAAAGTTCGACTATAGTGGAGTATGGTTTCTCCCATATAGTCATGTATAATGGAGTATAATATCTCCAATCAATATGATCACTATGTGCCAGTATCTTAACCCACTGCTTAGATGACAGGTGATATCATCCCAGTTAGTGCATGGTCTATTATATGTAGCCAACCATGCCTATCATGACCCTAAATTCCTATGGTAATAGGGTTAAGCGTAGGTTAATAACATATCACTATCATCCCATAGGGATACAGGGAGAGAACCACATTTATTTAAAGCATACGTTTCCCCAAATAGCCCCCAAACCTGATAACTCAAGGTTAAGCAGTCCTTAGTGTAGAGTGTCGCACGCCCAATTCGTAGCGTTCTGCTCGATCGCTTGTGGGTGTAACTGGTGAGCGGGTTAAGCCGGTAGTGGACCCACTGGACCACCGCCGGGCTTGCTCCGAGGGGGCGTAACTAAGTGGCCATCAGGCATGGGCATCTTCACAGAGCCTTAGATGGTAAGGTTGACTGACCCCAACAGCCACCAGGTGCTACCGCAGAGCAGTCCCCGGCAGTGGCAGCTGACCAGACAGGCCAGAAGTGCCTAAGCCAGGCACCAACAGGATAAGGGACCAAAATAAAGCAGACTAGAAGTAAATATGTGCAGGTACAGAACAAACAGACAGACAGGACTAAACGGATGCCAAACAAGAAGGTTAAACAGAAGCCAAGGCACAAAACATAGACTGACTGGAAACAACACCCAGAGCATGATCAGAGACTAAGACTAGGACTCAGGCAAGGAAACAAGGCATGACCAGGGCACAAACACAGGCAGAGAACAAGGCAAGGAAACTCACAGATATGGAAATGGGCAGCAGAAACAAGCTAGTATCTAAGGCATTAACATGGCAAAGAAGCTCACAGACAAAGGTGCAGACAGACACATGGAAAACAACATGGAGACTAACCAAACATAGAGGATACCACAAGGACACAAACAAGAAGACAACACCCAGCAACAACAGCGTACACCATGAGACAACATAACACAACAAGGATCAGGCAAAGAGTGTGAGGAGAAGCAGGCTTATAAACCCACAGGTGGAAGGGGATTGGCAGAGGAAGCCCAACTCCGCTGCACACTGTGGGAATAAAGGAAGGGAAGATGTGGACGCCGCTACCTATGAGACTACAAGGAATAGGCAGCAGCCAAGATGGAGGAGCAGCATGGCCAGCACGAGAAAGCCGCACAGCAACCACAGGTGAGTAAGCAGCGGCTACAGGAGCGCTCACAGTGACACTGCAACAGGAACCAGATCTGCGATAGGAACATAGGTACGACTGCGGTTCGCAGCAGAGGCTGCAGCGTAAGGACAGGAACAAGGCACGGACCGTGACAGTGGGCTCCTGAGTCCTGTACCATTCGCGCGCTATATCAGCTGCGACAGCCTTCGGTACCCTGCGGGCGTCACCGGAAGTGACGCGACGGGCAGTGGTCCCGTGCCTAAGCACGGAACCTGCTGTTAACTATTAGTTTACAGCATAACAAAGAGAAGCAAGTTTAATGGCAAGATCTCAAAACATAGGCAGTAAGGCCAAGGTGATGACATTTTCGTAGTGTTAAAAGGGAGGTCAATAGCTTTTTTGGAAGCCACACTTGCACATTCCTATGATTATTATAATCCCACAGTGAGATATAGATATGGGAAGAAAATGTTCCAAACTAAACCCAATCATATCCCTACTATTGTCCAGTACAATCATGTATTGATATACAGTACAGACCAAAAGTTTGGACAGACCTTCTCATTCCAAGAGTTTTCTGTATTTTCATGACTCTAAAAATTGTAGATTTACACTGAGGGCATCAAAACTATGAATTAACACATGTGGAATTATATACTTAACAAAAAGTGTGAAAACACTGAAAATATGTCTTAAAATTCTAGGTTTTTTCAAAGTAGCCACCTTTTCCTTGATTACTGCTTTGCACAATCTTGGCATACTCTTGATGAGCTTCAAGAGGTAGTCACCTGAAATGGTCTTCCACATCTTTAAGGAGTTTCCCGAGATGCTTTTGCACTTGTTGCCCTTTTGCCTTCACTCTGCGGTCCAGCTTTCCCCAAAAATATCTCAATTGGGTTCAAGGGCTGGTGACTGTGGAGGCAGGTCATCTGGCGTAGCACCCCATCACTCTCCTTCTTGGTCAAATAGCCCTTACACAGTCTGGAGGTGTGTTTGGGGTCATTGTCCTGTTCAAAAATAAATGATGGTTCAACTAAATGCAAACCGGATGGAATAGCATGCCGCTGCAAGATGCTGTGGTAACCATGCTGGTTCAGTATTCCTTAAATTTTTAATAAATCCCCAACAGTGTCACCAGCAAAGCACCTCCACACCATCACACCTCCTCCTCCATGCTTCACGGTGGGAACCAGGCATGTAGAGTCCATTTGTTCACCTTTTCTGCGTCGCACTAAGACATGTTCTTTGGAACCAAAGATCTCAAATTTGGACCCATCAGACCAAAGCACAGATTTCCACTGGTCTAATGTCCATTCCTTGTGTTCTTTAGCCCAAACAAGTCTCTTCTGCTTGTTGCTTGTCCTTAGCAGTGGTTTCCTAGCAGCTTTTTTACCATGAAGACCTGCTGCACACAGTCTCCATTTAACAGTTGTTGTAGAGATGTGTCTGCTGCTAGAACTCTGTGTGGCATTGACCTGGTCTCTAATCTGAGCTGCTGCTAATCTGTGATTTCTGAGGCTGGTGACTCAGATGAACTTATCCTCCGCAGCAGAGGTGACTCTTAGGTTTCCTTTCCTGGGGCGGTCCTCATGTGAGCCAGTTTCTTTGTAGTGCTTGATGGTTTTTGCCACTGCACTTGGGGACACTTTCAAAGTTTTCCCAATTTTTCAGACTGACTGACCTTCATTTCTTAAAGTAATGATGGCCACTCGTTTTTCTTTACTTAGCTGCTTTTTTCTTGCCATGATACAAATTCTAACAGTCCATTCAGTAGGACTATCAGCTGTGTATCCACTTGACTTCTGAACAACACAACTGATGGTCCCAACCTCATTTATAAGGCAAGGAATCCCACTTATTAAACCCAACAGGGCACACCTGTGAAGTGAAAACCATTTCAGGTGACTACCTCTTGAAGCTCATCAAGAGAATGCCAAGAGTGTGCAGAGCAGTAATCAATGGAAAAGGTGGCTACTTTGAAGAACCTAGAATATAAACATATTTCAGTTGTTTCACACTTTTTAAGATGTAATATCACATTTTATGTCATAGTGATGCCTTCAGTGTGAATCGCAATTTTTAGTCAGAATACAGAAAACTTTGGAATGAGAAGGTGTCAAACTTTGTCTACTAGGTGATAGTACATATCAGGATAAAAATAATATAGTAAAAAATAATAATTAATATATATACCATATAATTAATATTATATAAAATATATATTTATATGTAAAGATAGTGAAGAATAGGTCAAATCCTATCATTTATCGGAAACATCAAAATGCACTGTGTGAAATAACTCTCATAATTGAAAAAAGCATGTGAACTCCTAAGATACATAGCGTTTCAGGCCTGCCACATAATGGCCCTTAGTCCCAGAAAAAAACAGACAACATAGAACCCATATAACCCAAATAATTAGAAAAAACATCTTAGGGAAGGGGAAGGGGGTGTGACTAAATAAAAGAACGACATAGTAAAAAACAAAACGGATAAAACAAAAAACAGGATACATGGTAACACAAATGAAACTAATTGAAAAATTAAATCCTGTCCTTTTGATCCAAAAGGTGCAGGGGTTTTTAGGTAAAGATCCAAAAAGACTCGCGATTAGAAGTTTTTTCTGCGATGCCCCCCCTTGTGGGAAGATAACCCTTTCAATACCTGTAAAAGGGAGTAAAACCCCTTTTTTAATGATGAGAGGGGAACATCCGTAAACCGCAGAAACGCCATGTGTGTGCAGTGTCCTACAGTCAGAAAGGTGTCTTCTGATGCGTTCCTTTAATTTACACGTGGTACAACCAACGTACTGTACATGACATTGCAAACAAGATACCAAATAAACAACAAAACAGGTGTTACATATATATTATTTGATAGAAAAATCGAAAAGATTTTAAAAGAAGACTGACCGGAACAGGCACACACACACTAGAGGGGGGCCCGCTTTTTGACACCAAGTGCGTAACCCGGTGTAGTAACAAACATCCGGGATTGGAAAAGAGGGGTTTCGGGGTTTTCCCGGGATTCCCCTCTCAAAATAACCACATGCTTTTGTCTTTCCAATAAATGAGGATTTTATGCTTCACTCTTCATGGACATTCTTGATGTTTTTTGGATTCCTGCACCTGCCAGTGCGGTCCGTGCTGATTTGCTACCTCAGGTGAGCCGGTGTATGTTTCTCATTTTCCTCAATCAGGTCAGAACTCCAATATATAATTGTACAGTGGTAAAGACATGTATCAAGATGGGGGAAAGCAGATAGTGTTAGATATTTATTTCAGGGGCTACAATCATAGTTACAAAGACATGAAGTTCCTTAGTTGTAGGGGTTGCCAGGTATGATGCACACAACACTTTCTCTTTGTTATGCTGTAAACTAATAGTTAACAGCAGGTTCCTGTTCACAAGGGGCGCTGCTGCCGTCACCTCCCGTGACCCCGGGGAGGATACCGGAAGCTGTCGCTGATAAAGCGCGCGAATGGTACAGGACTCAGGAGCGCACATGCGATGGTTCAGAGGTCTCTCTCACCCATACGGACAGGTTTGGGGGCTATTTGGGGAAACATATGCATTAAATAAATGTGGTTCTCTTCCTGTATCCCTAGGGGGGATGGAAGTTTTAAACCCACACTTAAACCCCATTACCCCCTAGGGGGTTTTGGGGGGCATGTAGGCATGGTTGGCTAAAAAAAAGACCATGCACTAATTTGGAATGAAAACCCTGTCATCTAAACTGGGTTTAAAAACTGGCACACAGTGATCATATTGATTGGAGATATTATACCCGTTATACATACTATATGGGAGACACCATACTCCATATGCGAACTTTGCCTGTGATCAACAAATAATGCCAGTACCTTTAAAGTATTTGGGAACACATACCCCATACTGTAACCTCCCCTACATTTCGGACCCCCGATCTTTGGCTTTTTTTTATATAAAAAACTTATGCCGTATCTGGGTAAGTATTTGGAACCCATACCATTTTTTACCCCCATACAAGCTATTACTCGATCTCTTTTATAATTCTTAATGTTAATGTGTTTTTAAACTACCCTTTAAACCCCCTTTGTATTGAATATATCCTTTTGCATAATATACATCCCTACTGCCCCTGGGGGGATGCACTAGGGGCATCGAAACAGTTTGGACTTTTTAAATGATAAATAAGGGTTACATATCTTAGGCTAGGTTCCTGACAGGACCGCCCTTGTGGGGCGATTACCCCCGTACTAGGCTAGGGGTTTAAAAGGACCAATAGGGGTGAGTTAGGGTGTTTCCCCAGCTATCTATTGGGCCAAATAGTTTTTTTCTATTCTCACTTCTATTTTTGGGTTTTTGTAGTTTTTTTAGTTGTGTAGTGTTGTTTTCACTAAACCCCCCTTTCTCGGTTTTTTTTTGAAAAAAATTAAAAGTAGGTTTTAAACACAGATTTTTTAAGTTAAAATTTAGCTATACCCGGAAACTTTCAAATTTTTACAAATAGATGCCTGGGGCATTTCCTGACAGTGAAAATAGTACCCGAACATGATATAAACATAGCCAAAAAAGTCTCAATTTAAAAACAGGAAATCATACAGGAGTTGCAACATCATGCCATAGCATATTCATTGGCAATAGCACCTGCCATAATTGTAAATTTTTTCAGTATTTAATCTATTTTGAGTAATTCATTATTCAGATTTTTTCCCCTTAACTAAAAATTTTAGGGTTGAAAAAAAAACTTTTTTCCCATTAGTTCAACCAAGGGGGGGAAAAAATTGGGGGTAAAAGGGAGGGAAAAAAAAGGAGTTTTTTAAGTTTAGTTGTTTCCCCTATAAATAAAATGTTTTTAAAACCCCGAAAGGCAAAAACCCAAAATTTTGTTTTAAAGGAATATTTCCTTTTAAACCCGGGATTTGCCTTCAACGGGTTAGAATTTTTTTATGGCACATCCCGGTATTAATTTTTTTTTAAATGTCCTCTTGCCCTTTTGGGGGGGTTTTTTACATAAAATTTTTTTTCCCCCCAATCCCTTTTTGGGAAGGGGACATTTATATACTTTTTTAAAAATTAAATTCATGTCTCCCCAGAGCTGTTTTTTTCTAAAAACAAAATTAAGTTCAATTTTTTTAAACCTCCCCCAATAAACAAAGAGCCCTTTTCCCCTTATAATTTTGGGTTCCTCGTTTTTGGGCACTCTCTTAGCCCACACACCCTTTTTCTTTTAACGGAGCCCAAAAAAAGGGGTATTCCAAGTGAGGCCGCACCAATGTTTTTAAATCAGCAATAACGGAGCTAACTCTTTAAAAACCCTTTTGGGTGTAAGCCATCTGGGCCGGGCCCCCCGGGTTTCACATAAAGTTTTTTTAAATTGGTTTGGGACCATTTCTAACCCAGCCAATTTTATTTATTATTTGGGATGATTAACGTACGGGTCCACCTATCTCCGCACGGGGGCCTCCCCCCCATAAGCTTTTGAAAGGCACCTATTGGGAAGGGACCCACCTAAATCGGGTTTTTGGGGCCCGCTCACATAAATTACTTTGTAGGGTTTTAAACATAAAAAAGCCCTGACATAATCATAAATGTCATTATAAACCAAATTTTTTTTCACTAATATTAATACCGGGTAATTAACCTTTTCTCTCCCTTCTTTTCTGTTTGTAAGGTTTTATTCTGTAATTGGGGGAAACCCTTAAAGCCAATGTAACATGGCAAGCAAAGTCCAGAATAACATAAGCAGCTGCATAAGAACACACAACTAACAAAGTAATATACTTTTTAACTCTTTTATTAAGAGTTCTTATTCTCTGTATGTTAACAGGTCACGCCAGGTTCATACCATGTTATTGCATTCTATTTTTTTTTTTTAAACATAGAGGACTTTTTTGAAACGTCCTTTTTATGTAATTAAAAAAAATTAATCATTCCCCCGGCTGTCATAGAGGACTTAAAAATAATTTTTTTACTAAATTTTTTCCAGTAAAATTTTTGTTTTTCCCGGGTTAAAATTTAATTTGGAGTTTTAATTTTCTTAGGGTTTTTTTTGTTAAAATTCATCTCTTTTTTCTTTTTAAAAAAATTTTATTATTTTGGCGTTCCAGGGGGGCCCTATCAAAGGGACAATGCCAGACTGATTGGATAATGTTAGACTGTGCAGGGAAACCCCCCCAATTTAAAAATTTTCCCATTTGACTTTTTTAGTTTTAACAATTTCTAAAAGGATAAAGGAGAAACCATAAAAAATTTCCGAAATGGAAAGATGCTTTTTAAAAAAGGGGCCCTTTCACCTTCCCAAAACCCCTGGTAACAAAAGTTTTTTTTTTAAAAACATTTCAAACACATTTCCTGTTTTTTAATTGGCCCTTGAAAAAAAAGAAGACTGAAGTTGACCAAGTCGTCTTTCAAAAGCTTAACAATCACTATTGTTGACAGCTTTTTTAAGATTTCCTGCCTTTTAGCGGGGGAGAGTCCACGGGGAAGGGAAGGGTTAACCTGTGTTTTAGCAAGTTCTCCCCTATTTTTTAAATGCTGCATACTGGGTTTCATTATATTAGCAGCAATGCAATATGGATTACTGAGAAATTATGAAGCAGGGAGGGAGACTAAAAGAAAGCCCCATCGGGAGCCTACCTATATTCTATTGGCGGCTGCTGTTTTAATAGAAAATGAAAATGAGAGACCTGTTTAAAACCCCCGCAAATGTCCTAAAATTTAGCAGTTTAAAACCCTTTTTTAAAACCCAGCTGTATCAATTTGTGATTTGCTGGTTTACTGTCAATTGGGAGGCCAGGGGTTTGAGTTAAAATTTTCCCAGGTTTTTGGAAAACTTGCCCATTTTCTTATAAAAAAAAAAAAACTGAAAGTCCCACCAAAACAAAAGGGGCATTTTTTAGGGGGTAGCTTTGGAAAAATTTGGGTTTTTGCACCAAAAGTAGGCGCATTAAATTTTCCCTTAGAAAGGGATATGCTATGCCCTAGATGAATGCATAAAATTTTTACTATAAAAGGGGTATACCAAAATCCAAATTTTTTTTAAAAGGTTCATTCGGGCCCGCACTATACACTCTTTAAAAATTTGCCCCTTTAAAAAAGGGCGGGGGTGGGGGCTCTTTTCTGACAAGCCCGCTTTTGTGACCCACTTTAAAAAGGGGAAAGGTGAACAGTTTTTTCCCATTGTATTTTAGGGACCAAAAAAATAAAGCTAAAATCTTGGTCGAACCTGAGCAAAAAAGGCCCCCTTTTTTCCCATTAAAATTTTTTTTTGCTGAAAAAGAATCAGAAAACCCTCTCCTCCCACCCCTGCACATGTGGTATTTTCCCAAGGAAAAGAAACCCTCACCAGCCCTTGACTTCTCTTTTCAAAAAAAAAAACCATTTGTCCCTGAAAACCCTGAGGGAAATAAACCAATTTTGTAAGTTATTTTTTAAAAAAATTTTCTTATAATTGTATCTGTCATTTTTTTTTTTTCCCCACATAGATAGTGGTGAAAATAGGTCCTCCTTAAATGGACCTGTCACATTGAAAATGCTATATGATCGGCAGCTAGCATAATGTAGAGCAGAAAGAGCTGAGCATATTGATATTTTTGTTCTGTTTTGGAAGATTATTATTTTTAGGTACATGAGCATAGTCCCACAGGGGATCAGTGTCCCGTCTTACAGTGATTGACACTATTTTTGGGTGCACACTGGTTAAAAAGAAAAGGTTTTTTCAATCACTATCAATAACACTGCCTACTGGACTCCTTCTTCTACTAGTATCACGTTTTAGGGGCCCGAAGGCCCCGATGACCCGAAAAAACACCACCAAGCACAGGCATCATCGTTTTTCTTGGTCCCGGGGGAAAAATTACATGGACGGGGGGCCAGTGGTCCCTCTTTGTTTTCAATTTAGAAAGATGATTCACTAGAGCAGAAAGTTGATCGCCAACTTTCTGGAAAATCAGGAAACAAAACCACCCGAAGTAAATGGGTTAAAGAATTGTTGACATGACAAATGGGGGCCTTCACCCCCCTTAAAGACACTGGACGTAAAATTTTTGTTTCCCCGTGTCAGTAAAAGACTTTGAAGTGGGAACGCTCCCCAATCATGTTACACAACCAGCGGGTGCCGCCTACTAACTGCAGCTAACACCCGCCAGTAACCGTGCGGAACGGAGGTTTGGGGGGGATTTACGGCCAAAGAATTCTAAAATTGGGGAATTTAGAACTAGGGGGCCCCAAAAAGGGGGGGAAAAGGGAAGGTTTTTTTTGTTTAAACTTTGGGGGCCCATCTTTGTACACCATATTGCATTGTTAAAAAAAGGGAATAGACTGTAAAATGATCGCCTCCCTAGGGGGTTTAAACAGGGATAGGGGGACTCAATGTTAAAGTTTAAAAAAAAAAATAAAGTTAAACTTAAAAGGGATTGGGATGTCCGGAAAAAAGTAGATCTATTAAAAAAAAAACATAAATTTTTCCCATAAATTGAAACCGTAGTAAAAAAAAAACCAAATGTCAAAAAACGTTTGGGGGTTTGGGCATTTCAGTTCCCTAAAAATTGGAATAAAAGTTACAAAAAACTAAACCAAATTTAAAACCAAAAATGTAACATTTAGGCTGCAAAAAAAGACCCCCATTAGAAAACCTTTTGGTGGAAGTGGGAAAAAAGTTATTGGGCCCCAAAAGTGGCGCTTGGGGCCCCAAAATTTTAAAAAAAAAATTTTGCCCGGTTTTTTTTTTTTACCAATTTTTACCCCTTAGAAAATTTTTTTTGTTTTCCTTTTTCCAGGGTTTTTATGGTACGGTAAAGACCCCCCCTAGAAAGTCCCTATTGTCCCACAAAATAAAAAAAGGGCCCCATTTTTCTATGTTTGTTTGGAAAAAAAAAAAAAAGTTATGGGGGGAAAAAAAGAATGGACAACCAAAAAAAAAAACCCCTTGTTTTAAAAGGGGGTTTTCCCGGAAAAGAAGAAAAACTAAATACATAAAATACATAACATAAAAAAAAAAAAACTAAATAACTTTAAATTAGAAAAAATCTGCTCGTTTTGTTAGGGAATAGCCCAAAATTTTGAAAACAAATGCCTGCCGGGCTCCTTCCTGTGCAAGAACCTGTCCTACAGGAAGCATGACAGGTTCCGTGAGTTACTTCCTGGTTAGGCAGACTGACATAACTGAGCTGAAGTGACAGACTTGTGGTATGAGGGAAGGGTCTGCAGAGTAGAAAGGATACTGAGGGCTGTAGAGACACACACATATTTACATATAAATGTAGTGTATATAGAATCTTTAGCTCAGCTGGAGAAAACGGCTTTTGTGAGAAATGTAGTTTTTAAAGAGTGCGCCTAGCAACTGTAGCTCCACCCACCAGCCCAATGAGGCGAAATATCCAATATGGTGATACTATGTGATATAACAGTGTATATAAGTAGTTCAAACACTGTATTGTGACATAGATTTACTGCTTAGCCTTAGTATTCCTCCATTATGTGTTCTTATTTTTTTTGGTTTCTCACACAAACCCTTTAATGGGTTAAATGTGCTTGTCATTCATCATCCGGTTCTGCAGGGCATTGCTTAGTGGGTGTTCAACTCTTTGACTTTCTGTGACTCTTCCAGTTTCTCTGGATCTCTCTTGCAACCTGCTGATGACACTCTGTAACACTTCAAGCTCAGTAGCCACTTCTGTCTGAGAGCATCCTGCTTGAAGCCTTGCAGTGGTGAGGTACTGTTGGTCAATTGTAAGGTGTTGTCATGATGAGGAGGACTGTTTAAATCCCAATTCAAAAATACCCTAAATTTATTGGGCGATTCAGGAATCAAACTGAGCAAAATTTTGCCATTTAGCTCCTTGCTTGAGATCAGCAAGTTGTACAAAAAGTACTGAAACATTGAACAGTTGAAAATGTGCATTCTAAAGTTAAGAAATGGTCTCATTTATTCAAAAAAATTTACGTTCATCCTGAAATTTTAACCAAAAGTCAAATATCCTAAACTTTTTGTGAGAAGTGTATATTAATCTGATCAGGTCCACCAGTTCTATAACATGCTACCAGCAGATCATATAGTATTCCCTCTAAGTAACATTCCTTTTTGTTATAGATTCATTGATTTGGTTTGGATCTGCTTCAAATGGATCTTCTATTTTTTTCCTTTGCAGGTGTTGCTGTAATTAAAATTCCTTTTGGTTACCTGCAAATCCCAACAGCAAATTTATAGTCTACCTATGGGACAGAGGCTAGAGACTGTCATAAAAATTCTAATGACAAGCTGAAAAGAAACTCTGGGAATTTTAATTTCCCACTGCTTTTGTACCAGATTTTGTAACTTGATTACTTCTAAGCTAGGAGCATACCTGTGGAAGCCTGTCTAGAGTACAGGAGGAACGTGTTGTATTTGTATATATATTTAGTGCTAAATAAAGCAAACACGTATATTTTTGGAATAGGATATTCCTAGTGTTTTGTTTTATAAATATATGCACTTTCTTATCCTGAAAGCGCTTATTAACTCCTTTAATAGATGGTTGTACACTAGAAATTATGGGCGACATGTATGAACGGGGCTGCGCCAGATATTTGGCGTCTTTTCAGCCCGATATCAAGCACAGCCCCGTTCGCTGCGCTGAAAACCCTCCCGTGCGGGAGGCGGGGCACACTAGAACTGTACAAAGCTATAGATTTATAGCTTTGCTACAGCATTTCTGGGCGCATTACAGCTGGAACAGGTAGAGCACTTTCAAAGTGGTATACCTGTGCCAGATATGCCGCCCTAGCACTAGAATGCGCCTGATTTATGACCAGCTGTATAGCGGGTTCACAAATCAGGCGCATTCTAGGATATTTTTATGCGCATAAAAATTGTCGCCTGGGCGACAAAAATCATACATGTCGCCCTTTGTAACAACTATCGCATTTTCTTCATATTACTTGTAGGCTAGATTCACACAGCCTATATTTCTGTGTTTTTTTGATGCAAAGCCAGGAGGGGATCCCAAAACTAAGGAAAGTATGAAGGAAAGCCTGACACTTTTCTATTATATATACACCCCTATATTTGGCTAAAAAAACTGACAGAAAAAGAGAAATGTGTGAATCCAGCCTAGAAGTAAGCAAGTTAGAAACTCTGGTGCCCCAGAAACTGGCACTGTGTGATTCCAACCATCGAGTAAATCAATTAAGACTACGGGAAGGGTCTGCAATGAGCTATGTGATGTAAACTAGAAATACTGGGCATGGGATATTTTGATCCACAATTCTTATACTTATATAGCCACATCTTTCATCCTTTGCTGGACATGAAAAAGACAATACAATTTTCTTAATCAAATATGTTGGGCTCTAAAAGACTGATGAGCGCAGTATTATCATTACCCTTCATCCCAAACCTCTATCCATCTGAAAGCATATCTAACCAGACTTACTTAATAAAAACCATCTAAATTAGTTCCATAGTACATTAACTTGTATGTTACAGCTAGTCTGTCAAATGATTGATAAACTTATGAATTTTTTCAAATCAAGTCCAATTAACTAGCAGATTAATGATGGTTGCTACTGGTTCTCAATAATGTCTCTGTAAGAAGAAAGCACACAATGTTCTCTATAATGGATCTTTTTTTCCATTCTGAAATGTTATTGTAAGGCTGTGTTCACTTTACCATAGTGGTTTCTATTATAATAAAAACGATGATGATAGAGCCATGAAACAATGTACAATAATGATGCTGTTACTGATATTTTTTGTGTCAAATTTAAAAGGGTTTTCTTGCTACGAAGTTCATATCTGTAATGATGGAAACAGTAAAAATAAGCAATTTTGCAATTGGTTTGTATTACCTAAATAATTTAGTATAGCAGATATGAGCTAATCTTTGTGTTCTACACCTAAAACTGCAGCCTAAGGTTGGGCCTCTCTGTGCTCACTCAGCTATGTGAAACAGCTTGCCTGTGCTGCTTCTAGTGATAGCTCTAATGGCTGCTCTGCTCCTCTCACAGTGATAGCTCCAATGGCTGCTCTGTTCCTCTCACAGTGATAGTTGTAATGGCTGCTCTGCTCCTCTTACAGTGATAGCTGTAATGGCTGCTCTGCTGCTCTCACAGTGACAACTCTATATGAATGATCTGAGCAATTACTGTGTCTCTTTAGCTGCCAGATATCACATACCCATATAACAAAGCTTTATGCACTCTGCCTCCTTTACCTCCTGCCTGATAACAGAGGGGGAGCAGTTTGCATTTCTCACATTTGTTTCATCATTTTAGGCTGTATGTATAAGGGCATGCTCACATGGATTACTGTGGTGCATATAGTACATGCTGCAATAAGTCAAGTTTTGGAACCATGTGCTGATCAGCGCATAATTCCAAAGCACGGGGGGCCAACCACCGGCCGGCTCCATTTCCATGCATTGTCAGCAGCGCGTAAGCACTGCCAACAATTGAAATGTCAATTCTCCCCCCACACGTACAATATGATCGTATTGTACGCACAGGGAGACGATGCATAAACCATATGAGAGCTATGAATTGCTGTAATAGCGGCGCGCATTTCACCACGGATAAAGCGCAATACGCCGCAAAATGAGCACTGAAACACGTGGCAAAATAAGCCGTGTGAACATACCATAACTGTTTAAACCAATACAGGTGTTCTGGTTACGAGGAGCTTGTGGAAGGAGGTGACAGTTCTCCAGGCATGAGAACTGACATTGCAGAAGGTCTGCAGAGCTGTGACATCCTCTCCCTTCCACTGCTCACACAGAATAATGATATCATCAGTCTTCAAAGAGGGAACACGTGTCTACTGGGAGGAGAGACCTGCCACTGGATTTTAAGTTGTAAAACATAAACAGCACAAGGTGCCTGTGAAAGCTTGTACTAAGAAAAACCCTTTAATCAAACTTCTGATGAAGGCTTTTTTACCGATTGGTTAAAAAATATAAACCTGACATCTGAAAAGAGTCGACATATGTAGTGTCCACAGGCACTTACAGGTAAATATATTTTAATGAAAATAAAGATGTTATCCCATCTGGAATTGCCCTTATGAGTAATTCTTTTACACGTTTTAAACTGCTAGTTGTTAGCAGACAAAGTCCTGGAGAAAGGGACATTTGTTGCTGTGTAGTAAGGTAATTAAAGGGGTTTTCCCATCTATTTATTTCTGGGTCTAAAACCAGCTTGAAGCCTGCTACGAGCTGGCCTCAGAGAATGGGGAAATGGCCAAGCTGGAGTAGTTTTACCCGTCTATTTAAATAGAGTCGAGCATAGCTTAAAATCTGGAAATAACCACACAATAAAACCTCTTTAAGTAGACTTGACTAATCAGATGTGCTTATGTCTCTTTACATGGTGAATTTCTACATATTACTGCAGGACCTCATCAATGCCCCATTGAGTATCAGCTGTATTTCTTTATCACTGCCAGCCCTAATGCCACCATAGGAGCTTGTTACCGTGACACTATAACCACCATCCATGGTTGCACTATTAATAAGAGCTACAGTGTCTTCATGTGCACCAGACACAGTAATAACTCACCTACTTCCCACAAACGTTTTGCTCACAATCGCTAACATGAAGATACAAGTAAGCCAGCAAAAATGAAAAAGAAAATGCAGGTCTGTCTTTACAGGATAAATCACTGTTCTACTGAAAACAAAATTACAATTATTTTTAACAAGTTATACTGGAGCAAGGAAATACAGTTTGCATGTGGTTTGTTCATTGTATCCTTGATTTATTTTCTTTTTTATCCTAACAATATGTACTTTCTAAAAGTCCAATCCATTTTTATTATATTGTCTGCTGTATAGTTTTTTTCTATTTATTCAGCTGCCTAAACTTTGGTAAAGTTTGTCTTGAATTATTCACATCAAACTTTTTATCTGCCCTTCCTTGCAGAAGCTTTCTTTTCCTGGGTTGAATCATCTTCAGCTTTTTAAAAGTTATATACTTGTGTTCCTTATCTGAAGTTTCCATAATGTATTCTGAAAATAACTTGACAGTGCTATATGCACGTTCTTTAGATTATACACATTCTTGGCACGTCTATTTCACTTTACATCACTCATACATTTCCACTTATTCCATTCATTTGAACTTATCATTCCGTATCCACATCCTTACAACAGTAAATGTTGTGTTAGTAAATACCATTTTCTCATTACTGTTCATGTTAGTTAGACACATTCAGGTCCAACGTGCATATGCAGTACTAAATTCTACACAGGCAACCCTCCTGATTATCCTTATACAAGTCCTGTACCAAATCTCCCAGTGCCCTCCCAGCCTCCAGTGTCCCTGCTTCTCTTCTAAAGAGGCAGAAAAGTGCACTAATGCTCAAGCTCCAGGCTACATCTTACTGCACACAGGTCATCAGCACTTCTTACTCCACCTCAAAAGGTCTAAAAAGTCTTTCCATTTAGCACCAAGAGTCCTGCTTCATTACCATGTACATTCCTCTCTCTGGGGCTTATGCTCATAGCTGTACCTTCCCACTGTGGTTGGTAGCCTAGAAGACATTAATTTCCTGTTGTAAGCCACTGCAATGCAACATGGCGACACTGCCAAGCATTGCAGCCCACCATCCAGAAGAACCTACAGTAAAAACATAACACATATGTACAATGCAACAGCACAACATACATATGCAAATAGTCTATCAAGTCAGAACACAAAATATTCACCAAGATGAGGCAACTACTTATCAAATGATATAACAAGAATCAACTGTTCATTCTCCTTACAAACTGAAATCATATTACAATGTGTTACTGTTTTTAGTTATCTGCTGCTTATATTATTAACATATGGCATGGTTTTAATTTATATATCTTTGTGTTCAGTGGATGCTTTCTTATATCACATGGTTTATATCCAGTGGGTTGTAAAGTATTCACACCTGTCCCTAATTTTTAAATGCTATAGCCACAAACTTCAATGTATTTTATTGATCTTTTATGAGAGCAACACAACGTAGCAAGTATGTGTGAAGTGTTAAGAACATGATATGTGCCTTTTCAAATCTTTGCAAATTAAAAACTGAAAAGTATGACGTGCATATGTATTCATCCCTTTTTTTGATACCTGTAAATAAAATCCTATATATAGAAAATTCACGACACTCCTTTGGTAGAAGTAGATGATGAAATGTATTGATTCACATAGTATATCAACAGCTCTCTATATAAATGCAAGAGGAAAATAGCAAGGTAGATATGCCCACGATCCAGTCCTTGGTCGGTGTGCG
Organism: Phyllomedusa bahiana; assembly: GCA_025379985.1. Lineage (NCBI taxonomy): Eukaryota > Metazoa > Chordata > Amphibia > Anura > Hylidae > Phyllomedusa > Phyllomedusa bahiana. The sequence goes on along the minus strand of JAODAL010001290.1, from coordinate 134,376 downwards.
ACACCATTCTTTTTTCCTGTAAATAAAATCCTATGTGACCAGTTGATGTTAGAAGTCACCTAGTTAGCAAATAGAGTACATCTGTATGTGATTTATTCTCAGTATAACTTCAGCTGTTTTGTAAAGGCCTCAGAGGTTTGTTAGAGAACATTTGTGAACAAACAGCATCATCAAAACCAAGGAACACACAAGACAGCTCAGGGATAAAGTTGTGGCAAAGTGTATTGCAGGGTTAGGTTTTAAAAAAAACAAAACAAAAAAAAAACAGCGCAATTCTGAACATCTCATGAAGCATTGTCTGTAAAAGAAAGGAATATGACAACAACATGGCCATCCAACTGACAGCTAAGATAAAGAAAGCACTAATGAGAGAAGCAGTAAATGGGAGGAGCTGCAGAGATTCACAGCTCAGGTGAGAGAATCTGTCCACAGGACAACTATTAGTCATCTACTCCACAAATCTGGCCATTATGGTAGAGTGACAACAAGAAAGCCCTTTTTGAAAGCAAGCCATAAGAAATAGAAAGCTATGCAGGGGACACATCAAGCATGTGGAAGAAGGTGCTCTAGTCAGATGAAAACAATGTTTTACTTTTTGGCCTAAATACCAACGCTATGTGTGGAAGAATGTCAACTCTGCACATCGTCTTGAACACATCATCCCCACCGTGAAGCATGGTGGTGGCAGCATCATGCTGTAGAGATGCTTTGCTTCAGCAGGGACTGATAAATTTGTCAGAGATGATGGGAAGATTGATGGAGCTAAATGCATTGCAATCCTGGAGGAAAGCCTGTTAGAGGATGATAAAGACTTGAGACTGAGGCATAGGTTCACCTTTCAGCAGGACAACAACCCTAAACATACAGCCAAAAACTACAATCAAAGCCTATTACTTTGTTAAACTGGCCCTAAATCCGGACCTAAATCCCATTGAGAGTGTGTCACATTACTTGAAAATTGTGGTTCACAAACATTCATCAAAATAGCTCTAGCTATTTTGTAAAGAAGAATGGGCAAAAATTCCATCCCCTAGATGTGCAAAGCTGGTAGAGGCATACCGCAACAGACTTGCAGCTGTCATTGCAGCTAAAGGTATTCCTACAAAGTATTGACTCAGGGGGGCTGTATACATAGGTCCACCACACACTTTTCAGTTTCTTAATTTGTAAAAATTTGGAAAAGCACGAATAATTTTCTTTGTACTTCACAAATACTTGCTACTTTGTGTTACTTTAAAAAATTAGGAAAAGTTTGAGGGGTATAAACCCTTTAGCAACCCATTGTTAATAAGGATTGGAGGTATCCCAACACTACCATAACATCCATCCTAAAGAAACCATCTCTTGATTCCTCCTCTCTGTCCAACTATCATCCCATCTCACTGCTTTCATTTGCCTCTAAACTGCTTGAATAGCACATTTTGAACTGTCCTCTCACCTCTCCTCCAAATCTCTTCTTGGAATCTGGCTTCCGATCCCACCACTCTACTGAAATCACACTAACCAAAGTCAGCAACAACCTAGTAACCGCTAAAGCCTCCTCTCACTACTATGTGCTTCTCCTCTTTGACTTGTCCTCTGCTTTCGACACTGTCAACCATGCACTTCTGCTACAAATCCTCTCATCCCTCGGCATCACAGAGTTGGCCCTTTCCTGGATCTCCTCTTACCTCACCAATCAGACATTCAGCGTCTCTCACTCCCGCACCACCTAATCCTCTCGTCCGCTCTCTGCTCGTGTCCCCCAAGGGTCAGTCCTGGGCCCACTTGTCTGCTCTATCTACACTCTTGACCTGGGTCAGCTCATAGCATCACATGGCTTTTAGTACCACCTGTATGCTGACCACACCCAACTTTACATCTCCGGCCCAGAAATTAACTCTCTACTCTCCAGGATCCCAGACTGTCTACTGTCCTTCCTCTCCTCCTGTCTCCTAAAACTAAGTGTGGAGAAAACTGAATTCATCATCTTTCCGCTGTCCCACACTATCCCCCTACCTGATCTCTCTAGCATTGTCAACGATTCTACACTCCCTCCTGTCCCACAAGTCCACTGCCTTAGGATAACCTTTGACTCTCTATCTTCCAAATCACACATCCTAGCCCTTAACTCTGCCTGCCACCTCCATCTGAAAAATATCTCCTGAATCCGTTCATTTCTTAACTTCAATACTATAAAAATGCTTGTTTATGCCCTTGTCATCTCTTACCTAGACTACTACAACATTATTCTCTGTGGCACTCCTGCTCCCCTCCCAACCATCCTCAACTCTGCTGCTCATCTGATCCACCTCTCTCCTTATTACTCCTCTGCCTCTCCCTCTGCCAATCCCTACACTGGCTACCTATTGCCCAGCGAATCCAGTTCAAGTTACTAACCACGACCTACAAGGTCTCCATAACCTCTCCCCTCCATACATTTCTGCCTTAGACTCTCAAGACCATCCATCCTGTAATCTCCGCTCCTCACAGGACCTTCTCCTCGCTTCTCCCCATGTAAACTCCTCACATTACTGTCTTCAAAACTTCTCCCATACTCACTCCCCCAACACATCAGACTCTCCTCCACCTTAACTAGCTTCAAAAGCAAACTGAAAATCCATCTGTTCAGAACAGCATATAATCCACAATAACCGCACTACCATTACACCACCGAACACACATTTCTTCCCCTCCCCTTCTGACTCGTCCCTCCCTTCACAGGCAGGGTCCTCTCTATCAGTATCCGTTGTTAGTCATTTATCATCACCCTTGTACTTACTTGACATTTATTATGTACCCTCTCCCCCTGAATGTACAGTGCACTGGAACTAGTGGCGCTTTAAAATAATTAATAATAATATTAAAAAAATAATCCCACATACCAACTAGACCTGTGGCACATACCCTTGAATATACACATACTATGGGTTGAGAAATTACCGTATGCTTTAGGAGATCCATTGCACAGTAATATTTGGATTTGGAAAAATAAACCAAAAGCATGGACACTGAAAAATTTAGAGAAAGTTAGATTTGTGCATTCTCATTTCTACACTTTTACCAGTTTGTCAAAGGTTGTAGGTTGAGTCACAAATGCAACTTAATTAGCATTTCATTTGTGGGGGTAAGGGAGGGGGTCACTATCTCATGTAAAATTATGTGTATGTTAAGACTGTTACTTCCACAATGCTGGTAAAAGTGTGCTGTTTGGCAACAAAAGGTGAGTGTGTGGTGCAACTGCATGAGGTGTCAAAGAAGTCTGCTCAAAGTGTATGAGAAGAATAGGCCCAGTTCAGCTAAAAACATGCCAATGAACTGAGGGTAGAAGCAAACAACTGAAAACCTAATGAAGATAGGCAGAAGAGTCTTTAAAGGGGTTTTGCCAAGAAGCGAGTTCCTTACCTAACAGGCTGATACTCCCCTCTTCTGTGTTTAAAAAAAAAGTACCTCCTTTCCCAAAGTACCTTCTCTGTGATGTCATTGCACCACCTCCCATGTACACTCCTGATATTCAGTCTCTGTACTTGAGTAAACATTGTTTGGCTAATCCACAGGGGATAACTGTATTGTGCACAGGAGAGAAGATAAGCTCTAAGCAGGCAGTGTGCTTGTCTGCATGTTTACTCAGATAATTACATTACAACCAGTGGATTCTCTATACAAAAGACAGAATTTTTTCTCCCCAGTCCCTTCAAAGCTCATTCATATTCCCTGTCATCAGATAAGAAGTGCCAGATCAGCTCCTGTCAGCTCCTGGTCATGTCTAATGTAAACTGTCAGGAAACTAAGGGCATGTAAGGAAGGCTGTAGCTCTCACAAGCTTCACTTTTTTTAATGACATATATTTAGAAAAGTGATTAAATACCCATTTTGGAGGATCCCACGTCAACATTAGATCGTGGCAAAACCCCTTTAAGTAGCTACTATGAAACGGTGTGAACGAGAGATAGAGAAATAGAAAACCACAGTAGCATGTTCTTTTGTGAGATATACATAAATGTGAACAATGAGAAAACGTGTGTATATTAAATTTATAATCCAGAACACAGAGATATTCACCTATAGTACCCTAGATGCTTTGTTCCTACCAGGGATCACGCCACTAAACTTTCTGCACATGCCATTCGCAGATATACCTCCAGATATCCGGGGAAACGTCCTGATGATGCCAATATGGCGAGCCTCGAATAAAATCAGGCAACTTGGAGGCCTTTCGCCCACATGCTCTCTGCATCGTTCTCTGATAAATAATCCGGTTTTCCAGGGAGGTAGGCCTCATGGGATTTTCAGAAGACTGCATAACCAGGGACTTTGTAGAGTAGAACAGTGGATAAATCCCAATAGCCGCGTGCCTTACCGATATGCGGAACTCCAGACGGCGTTTCCGGGAATCACCATCCCCTTTTTTAACTATTTACAGGCTGTGAGCTACTGCGGGACGCTTTTGAAGCAAATGACAGACAGGGACTGGGACCCCACATTTGAAAATATACTATTGAAACCAATAACCAGAAGAGCACTTTTATCCACCATTAAACCATTAGACTGGTATGCGGATGACCTGTTTGACAGGGGTATTTATCTTTGGAACTGCCTGGTCCTAAAATGCAATTGAACTCAGAGACCCAGCCCTGGTTTAACATGGGAAGACAGATCATCTCTTGGCACTATACACAGGGAGGGTCTTGGCACATGATTGTATCTGACGGCAACATGCAGTGACAAACAAGATAGCCCTGGATTCCTGGAGGGGGATAGAGGGAGAGGGTTGCCAGATTTGAGGGGGAGTGTAGCCGATTTATAACCACCCTGGTTTAGCTTTGAGTTTTGTGTTCTGTATAGTCTTGAAATTCTGGAAGGCATCAAGTTAATGTTTTAAAAATGTAAAACAAGACGGTTAAGTTAAGGTAATTTGTTATTAAAAAAAAAAAAAGAAAAGTGAATCTATGCCATATATTGCTGGAAAATCTGTATACATTTAAGTTTCCTTGTCTACATGCTACTGCTATGATATACGGATGATGTTGATCTTTGATTGTTATGATTTGAATGGCGGATTCAATAAATACTGTTTAAAAAAAAATAAAAATTAAATTATATTCTAAAGTTAATGGTAGGATCATACAAAATGGCCAACTGGTCTGAATACGGTTTCTCTCACGACTGATATAATCTAGGGCCATCTGCATTGGAAAAGAGTTACCGTTTAGCAAGACTGTGTGAGGCTTCAAAGAATATAATTGTCTGAACTGTAAACACTGCTGTGCCTATAACAAGGTATAGAGATAAGTGTCTGGTCATGTATATTTCTCTCTCTACATTTCAAAAGGAATCCAGTAAAGACTGTTCTTCCACAAACAAAACGTTCTTTTGATTTGGTTTTGTTTCAGTCAGTCAGATGAATCCTAGTTGGAGATTGGTTGGCATTAAATGTGTAATGTAGGTGATTATACAAAGGTTTATTTGTTGTGTAGAGAGAGAGCAAAACAGCCTTATCAGATTAAGTTATAAATTTTCAGTCAGACAATCAATAATGACAAAACTGTTTACTGAAGACAGATGAGACAGTATCTCCTTCTCAGTATTGTTTTATGAATACATTTAGGGGGAGATCAATATGATATAGATGATCCCAAGCAAGATCTAGTTTGTCCTTATGGTGGGAAAGTGAGCCTCTATGGTCCCAAGAATGGTATAAATATCAAGGCTTGAATGACTGAGAGGGAAGGTCCTGGATAGGGAGGTCCTGGGGAGCTGTGGTCTAGGGAGGTCCATAGAAAGAAAAGGTCCTGGTGGGTTATTGAAGGGAAGAACTCTTAGGCTATGTTCACACGGCTTAAATTGGGATGTATTTCACCCAGTATTTTGTGCTGTACTACGCTCAATACGGGGCGAAATACGTCCCAGTCATTACGGTAATCCACAGTTCTCATAGAGAACTATGGATTACGCCTCCTCTCCACGCTTGCACAATACGACGCGTGGGGAGATAAGTGACATGTCAATTATTCACAGCATTTACGTGCCGGGAGTAATGCATGTTTATGAGGCTGGCGGGCTGCCGGACCCCCACCCCGCGGGAGCTCCCAAACACGCGGCGTAATTGCGGGGCGTAAATACGCCCCACAATTATGCTATGTGAACTTAGCCTTAGAAGGAAGAATGCTGTACCTGCAGTCCAGGAGGAACTTAGCTCAGATTCTGGTAGCTATTGGTTGTATAATTCTCCATGCTAGGAATTATTGTTGTGTTCATAGGTTATTGAACTGTTTGCATTTTCTCTTTTGTTGTTGTGTGTTTCACAGGGTGTGTTTACATGCTATGGTGGATGATTTCCCTATTGTTGATTTTGTAACTTTTTGTTGTGCATTATTTTAATGTGATTTTACCCATTTTAACCAATTTTATTGTGGATGATATATGATCTTTTTATATACATTGTTGTTGGTGTGTTTTCTTTGCTGACCGTTCCCTTAGAATGTAGGTGAGAATATTGTTGTTGTTCAGTATTAATATTCTTAAATAGTAATATTGTTAATAATTAATATTTCTTACACTTTGGCCTCTTAGGCTATGTCTACACTGCACAGAAAAAAGTCCGTTTTTTCAGCGTTTTTCGTCTTCTAAAAACGCTGGAAAAACGCCTGTAATCATCTCCCATAGACTTCTACTGTAAAAACGTCCTGCTGTCTACACTGAGCTTCTTTTTTCTGCACGTTTTTTTACTAGTCGTATTTTGCAACATGCTCTAAAAAACGGCAGAGCCGGGCAGAAAATTTACTACAGGAGTCTATGGAAAGCGCTGGACGTCTTTTGGTGCATTTTTTGGCGCGTTTTCGCAGCGATTTTTCAATGAAAACCCTCCCAGGAGACCCAAGTCCCACCTATAGTGGGTGTTAATAAAGGTTATATATCATCAAATTTGCATACAAGTGTCTGATGTGTCCTTTATTGTACCTTTTGTAATAAAATGATCATGCTTTGGTCGCTAACGATTTTGCACAATTCATATTTTTTTCGCTAAAAATAAGTTTTTTTACGGATTTTGGCGTCAGAATCCGTTTTTTTACGGATTTTGGTGTTAAAATCCTTTTCTTAACAAATTTTGCCTCTAACAAAGTTATCTCGCGTTTGTCGCCAAAAATAAGGTTTTTTTATGGATTTTAGCGCCAGATTCCGTTTTTTATGGATTTTAGTGCTAAAATCCTTTTCTTAACATATTTTGTGCTAATAAAGTTATCTAGCTTCTGATGCCAAAAATACTTTTTTTTACGGATTTTGGTGCCAGAATCAGTTTATTTAAGGATTTTGACGCTAAAATCCTTTTCTTAACTTTATTAGTGCCAAAATATGTTAAGAAAAGGATTTTAGCGTCAAAATCCATTAAAAAAACGGTTTCTGGCACCAAAGTACGTAAAGAAACGTAAAGAAGCGAGATAACTTTATTAGCGCCATAATCCATAAAAATGCAAATCTTAGCACCAAAATCCGTTAAAAAATGGACTATAGGGCCAAAATCCGTAAAAAATGTATTTTTGGCGACAAACACGAGATCGCTTTTTTAGTGCCAAAATCCGTAAAAATGCAGATCTTAGCACCAAAATCCGTAAAAAAATGGACTATAGGGCCAAAATCCGTAAAAAAAACGTATTTTTGGCGACAAACGCGAGATAACTTTGTTAGCGCCAAAATCCGTAATTATGCAGATCTGAGCACCAAAATCTGTTAGAACATTTACTTTAGGGCCAAAACCCTTAAAAAAACGTATTTTTGGCGACAAACGTAAAATAACTTTATTAGCGCCAAAATCCGTAAACCGACTACAAGATGACATATAAATGCAATAATGTGCTTTATATCCCCGTTTGTAGGGCGGAATTACATCCAATGGCTTAATTTATGCAGACATTAAAAAACAGGCTTGAAGACAAGCAAAAAACATGTGTAAAAAACGCGCCAAAAAACGCAAATCTCGGCAAAAAAAACGGCCATTTTTTCAGCTGTTTTTGACAGGCAGTGGACAGAAAACTCAGTTTCATGAACGTTTTTACTAATTCGTTTTCAGGTCGTTTTTGTCCACTTCAGTGTAGACATAGCCTTAGAGGTTCAAACAAGTTTTACCAGTCCATAGTTTGGGATTGTGCTGTTAAAGCAGAGTGCTGGGTGATGTGCAGACCACATTTTCCAGCTGGAAGTGGTCAGGAACACATAGACTTAGCAGTTCCAAAGCAAATGGTGGTACATGGCAGATCTATGCATGACTAGTGCGACGTCACTGGACACTTTTTGGTAGGGCTGGTTATGGCAGGGAGTAATCTTCCAGAGGCTTGGGGATCAGCCAAAGCTAACAGCCACTTTGGGAAAGACCTGACTTACTGGAGGACCTATTAAAGCATCCCCAGGTCCCTAACCTAGTAAAAGTAAAACTCAAAAATGGTTTGTGCGCTTAAGGTGTACTTTACCGCTAAGTGTTTTCTGCAAAATAGAGCTGTGCATCGTTCTACAATGAAGACCCCTTTACATTTATAAGATTGCCCATAAGAAATTCAAAATACCTCTTTTCTTTTTTAAAAACTATAGCTTTTTTTCTAGCTGAACATGAAACAATTTTCTTTTAAACTGCTTTAGTATTACACAGACATTTTTCTGCAGAATAAATAGCATGACAACATAGAAGAGAAAAACAGACAATCACAATTCATAAGGAAATGCTAAGTTCTGTGTTCCCATAGTTTGAAAGATTTATTGCAGGAGAAGCATCTCTAGTACACAGACGATCAGTCAATGATGAGTGGACACTGCTGTCTGTTTTATAAGTGTTTTTTCAAATGTTAAAAATAAAATGAAATATGAACATGCCTGGATTTAAAAAAATAAAGAATGCATGTACATTCATCATAAATACAGGTGATTTAGAGCTTGGGGTGACACAGATATTCTAACAGCAGGTAAAGACAGTTTAATGCATTGACTTTCCTATGAGAGGTATGAGCCATGACTGATGGTCTATACAGTTTGCGGGATGAGGCAGCACTTAGGAATGTAAATGGGTGGAAGTCAGCTATTCCAGGTGTCTATGACAGAAGGGAGGACAAGTTAATTATCGTACCTCTTCCCCCTGTGGTATTTCCTTGACTGTGCGTAGGTGCAGGCGTGCTCCTTCAAAGATGATCACACAGTTTGGGTCACAACTGTGATTTAAAAGGGATATGCTAAAATAGAAAAGATTAAAAACAAGTTACAGAACATACTAACAGCTTATCTACCAAAAAGCTGATTAATATTGCAGTTGGAAATGGCACACAGTTAATGCTGTCAAGCTTCTTCAGACCTCCACTTTAAGACCTGAACAATGGCTTCATTTTGAATGAACCCACAATAGGGCACTCACAGACTTTTAGATGACTCAGATTTCATAATGCTCCACTGAATACCATATTGCAGAGGTATTCTCTAATAAAATCTTCTTCTAATAAAATCTAATAAAATAATCTTCTTGTGAAATGTTTCTCATAAATACAACATTCAACAAGGGTAGAGTGGCATTTCAATTTTGCCAAATCTATGTCAAAATACAAATCCTGAACTATTGCACTTTCAATCAAGCATGCACAGCAGGCATATTAAGGCGACATTTTCTTTTTTTATGCAAATGATGTGTCTGCTTTAAAGGGGTTGTCTAACCATGCTTTCACAGAGTCACAGTCAGCTTCAGGCTGTGGTTGGTTCTGTAGCAGTGATTGCCATATGAGCTCGGCTATTCCTAGCTGATCCTGTTAGGGCATGTCCACACTGCACGGGTTTTCGGCCGGCATTTCAGTCGGATTGCGGTTTTTCAGACCGCCTGAAAAACCGGACGAAAATGAGCACAATTGTGCTCTATGGAAAACCCGTGCAGCAGTCCCCACTGCACGGGTTTTCCGCCCGACTGTTTTGTCGCCGGCGGACCGGCGGCAAAACATTGAACATGCACAATCTTCCGGCCGGTTTCCGGACGGAATCTGTGCTGTTCAATGGGAGGGGGAGGGCTGTTCTCCGATCATCGCGGACAAAAGCCGCCCCCCCCACGGCCGTGGGGAGGGCCGCAAAACAGGACAAATACCGGCCGGCAAACCGGCCGGTATTTGTCCTGTGCCGTGTGAACGGCCCCTTACAGTGATAGGAGGTTTATAATCTGGAGTGCACAAAGCTACAGAGCTCTAAAAGTTAAAACTTACCATAAGATAATTAAGCTCCTGTGCTAGAGATAAGACTCAAAAGGAAGTGACTCACCATGGTCAGAAGGCATTACAGCAACAAAAGAAGACAGAGAACAGGTCAGTAACAGAGAGAAACTTGTGTACACTAGTAGGAAGTTCTGATGTGTGTCAAATGGGTTTCTAACTACAAAGATTAAGTTTTAAAATGTAATGACAGGTAACTGGAGACTTTTTCCAAATACATTAGTCTTTTGATTTTACTTTAGTCAGGAGATAGAGAGATTTAATCTGCTCTAAGAGCACACAGGTTTTTATATTACCTGATCATATCGCTGCTACCTGATTATAGCATAGAGCAGTGAGTGACATTACCATGGTGGTAGAGCTCACTTTGAGCAGACTAATCATTTCTAATTAGCTTTTGTTTACAGATAAGCAATTGTTTTCACTCCTTAGTGCTTGTTCACACAGAGTTTTGGCTCTGTATTAACATACGCTTTTTAGATGCGTCTCGGGGACCGACAGGACGGACCCAGAGACATGTGAAAAAGCCATTACAGTACCTATAGATTTGTTTTTGTTTGTTTTTTTGGATTTGCTTTTATCAATGTAATGGTTCAGCTAGTTGCAGATAAGCTAAATATGCTAATTTCTGCTATAGACACACCCACTGCCTCACAAGGCAGAGTGAGCTTAAAATTGCATGGTGACAAAACCCTTTTAAGGATCACAACCACAGTACAAGGACTGTTTAGGAAGGTCATGCCTCTACTGTGAAACAAAGTCGTGTAGTGTACCCTATATTTCGGACTATAAGACACACTTTTTCCCCACTAATTTTGGAAGGAAAATGGGGTGCATCTTATAGTCCAAATGTGGGATGATGCTGTGGGCTGGGAGGAGGGGGTGTCTTGTTGATGCCTGATGCCTCAGAAGCAATGGAGATAGGAAGCCAGTGGTGGGGTTTAACTTCTTCATGCATTTGGACATTCCTGAACACCCAAACAACATGAAGGGAGTATGGAGTGGACTCATGTGCTGAGCCCTTTCCATACGCAGTGGGCAGCAACTGTTCACTACAGCCAGCAACCATCCCTTACAGCAGGGGATGGATCCCTGCTGTTAATATTTTAGATTATTTAGCAATCGTGCACTGTTCCTCCCTCCGATGACCCCCTCACACAACATAATTGCAGGGGGACAACTGGTTGCCATGGAAGCCAGAAACCTCATGCAGGCTTCCGTAGCTGCCATGGATGTACACCTATCATACTTTGCCATAAGTATGGTGTAATAGGTATTGATTAAAAATCCTAAATAGGACAAGGGATCGTTCTCCCTAGTGGTCATGTACCCTAGGGGGATTAAGAAATGAAAGAAAATGAAAAGTTTAAATCACCACCCCTTTTGCCATTTTACAGATATAAAATTACACATAATTGGTGTTGCTGCATTCGAAAAAGTTCGCCCTATTGAAATATAACAATTTATCCTGTACACTAAACATCGTCAGTGCCAAAATTGTGGTGGTGGGGGGGTTTGGGTCATTTCACATCCCCCCAAAAAAATGGAATAAAAAGTTATCAAAAAGTTGCATGTTTCCCAAAATGGTGAAAATAAGAACTACATTTCAGAATGTACTTTTGGCTTCAAATTTCTTTTCCTATTTTCACCTCTAAAACCTAGGCGTATCTAATTGTACATCTTACAGCCCGAAAAATATGTTAACTTATAGAACAATTCCGATGAAGTCACTGAACTCCATCCTTGAAGCATTATTGGTCATTACAAACCACACTGCATTGTGTTTTATTACGTTAATTTAATAGTTGTTTTCCTTGCAGATGCACTGAATTAGGGTATGTTCACACAGAGTTTCTTAAGTACGTATTTGGGCACGTTTTATGTCCGAAAAACAGACCACAATACATATTTAACAATGTTCAAACTTTGATTCCAATACAAAATATGTATCGTCATTCAGACGATACATGGTTCATATACATTTTTGCATTGCGTTAAACGGATGTGTTCAAAGACTTGACATGTCAATTCATGATCAGTTTAACACATTGAAAAGGCAATAGAAACTATAGAGATAAGTTTCTGCAGTCCAGAAAACATATCCACTTTGTGGTACGGTTTTTGGAAATGTATCCAAGATGCTGTCTGCATATACCCTTACTGTGATTTGTAGCACATTGAATTGCGCCTAAAAATGATACGCTATACTTGTAATGATAAGTTATGCGCCTCCGTACTCGATGTGCCTCGATAGGCGCATTACACAATCTACCAATGAAATGCTATGTGCCGCGATTAGAGCAAATCGCGGCACATAGTATATCATTGGAAGCGTATATAATCCACCTATCGAGGCACATCGCGCACGGAGGCGCATAACTTATCATTACAAGCATACTGTATCATTTTTAGGCGCATTTCAATGTGTCGTGCTCAGTTGAATTCCAACCAAAGTACACCTCATTCTACTTAATGGGCTTCTGATTAGGTGATCACGTGAACCAAATCTTATTTAATGAAGGAAAATATAATAAACACTGCTGTGGTCTTCCCAATCCTCCTGCAATAGGACAAGCTGGATGGCAAAACAATTGCTAGGAACAGGCCAAAAGGAATTTGAATGAAAATCATGGTTATTCCACTAAATATTGATTTCTGAACTCCTCCTGACTTAAAACAATAGTCTTATAGTTTCTAAAGAAATATGAACGTGTCTTCTTTTCATTATTTGAGGTCTGACAGCACTGCTTCTTTTTTATTATTTTGAAGATGTCTCATTTACTGCAAATAAATACAATATTTTTTGCTTTGAATTTCGGAGACATGTTTTTTCAGTAGTTTATAATAAAAAAATAACAATATCATTTTTCTCAAAATTTACCATTGAAGAGAAACTGAAAATTTTGTCAGTGGTCTCTTAATTTTTTCCAGAGCTGTACTTCTACTGATAAGCTATGCGCCTCCGTGCGCGATGTGCCTCGACAGGCGCATTACATACACTTCCAATCATATGCTATGTGCCGCGATTTGCGCGTGTTTGCGGCACATAACATTTCATTGGTAGAGTGTCTAATGCACCTATCGAAGCACATCACGCACGGAGGCACATAACTTATCATTACAGGTATACGAAATGAGCCTAACACATTTACACTTGTAACGATATGCTATGCGCCTCCATGCTCAATGCGCCTTGTTAGGCGCATTACAAACTCTTCCAATGATTTGTGCATTAAGTTTACTATGCAAGGTATACCTGATGCCAGATTTTTGAGAGGATCGTACTTTCAGGCGCACTTTACACTGATTTAATGCACCTAAAAATTATTAAAATAGCGTGTCGGATGCAATGTACAACGCGAACATTTACTCGCACGAACAGTAAAATGTTCGGTTCGGCTCGAGTTCTAAAAGATCATGAAGTTCGACTCAAACTTAAATTTTCTTGAACGGTTCGATCAACAATACTTTTGAATTGTGGTTCATAGTTACATAGTCAGTCATGTAAGGCTGAAAAGAAGACAGACATCCATCCAGATCAGCCTATTGTGCTATAGTATTGATCCAGAGGAAGGCAAAAAACCCCATGAGGTAGAAACCAATTGTTCTCATTTTAGGGAATAAATTCCTTCCCAACTCCAATCCGGCAAGCAGAATAAATAAATGGAAATCAACGACCCTACTCCAGAATTCTAGTCACTTTTAATTTGGGTTGTATTATTACACTCTAGAAATGCATCCAGACCCTTTTTGAACTTTGTCAGTGAATTCACCATAAGTTCCTCTGGCAGAGAGTTCCACAGTCTCACTGCTCTTACAGTAAAGAATCCCTTTCTATGTTTATGTAGAAACTTTCTTTCCTCAAGACGTAGAGGATGCCCCCTTGTTCTAGATCCTGGGTATAAATAGATCCAGGGAGAGATCTCTATATTGACCCTTGATATATTTAACCCCTTAACGCTCCATGACATTCCTGCACGTCATGGTGCAAAGCCCTTTAATCCAGGAACGTCATGGTGATCCTGCAGGCACAAAAGCTGAGTCGGCATGATCGCTGTGGGAGCCCGGCGGTGATTGACAGCTGGGCTCTTGCACTTGCCATCAGGAGTGGAGATAACTCCGTTCCCGGCTGTTTAACCCCTTAGTTGCCGCAAATAATCACAGCAGCTAAGGAGTTAAGACAGAGGGAGAAATCTCCCTCTGTCCTCCATCGGAACCCCAGCAATGCAATAGCGGAGTTCTGGTGGTTGCCATGGCAACCTGGGGGGGTCCCCAAATACCCCCCGGGTTTGCCCTGTGATGTTCCCTCCGGGCTCTCCCCAGGGAAGTCTGGCAGGATGACTGACAGGACAATACATTGCAGCATATATGAGTAATATCATCAATGTAATGATCGACGAGTATAATACTGTAGTGAAACAAGTGATAAACATTAAATAATAAATAAATAAATTTGTCATGTAACTTTACCCATACGGTTAACATGTAAAAAGAAAAATTAAAAAAAACAATGGAGAATTGAAATTTTTTCTTATCCCACGAAATTTAAAAGGAATAAAGAGAGATCAAAAATCAGAATCGAAAAAGGGGTTTTCCAATAAAACGCAGTTTTGTACCACAAATAAAAAGACCTAACTTTGCATATGGAAAAATAAAAAAAAAAGTTATGGCTATCAGAAGAGAGCGATTGTTTTTTAATGCTACAACATTAAAAAACAATTAAGCGGTATCGCCCAATCTATGATTCACAGATTTTAAAATTAATTTTGCTGTGTACTGCACGGTGAGCGCTATAAAAAAAATTATAAAAAACACTACCAGGATTGCTGTATTTTAAAATTAATATTAAAAAGTTATGTGTCCCCCAAACATGACACCAATAAAAACGTCAACTCAAGTTGGGAAAAACAAGCCACTACACACCTGTACACGAAAAAAAAAAAAATTATGGCTCTAAACTATAGCACTAAAAAATGATTTCTTTTCAAAACAAAATGTTTTTATTGGGTTAAAAGCAGAAAATTTAAAAAATATATATATAAAAATTGGGGTATCTTGTAATCGATCATCATGCTGGAAAAGATAGCGTCATTTTCCCATATGGTGACCCTTAAAAATAAAAAACCTACCAAGTTTGCAAATTTTTGTTCATTAACCCCCAAAAAAACCTTGAGGAAAAGAATAAAAGCTAAATAAACCCAAAATTTGCCCCCAAATAAAACCCGTCAACCATGCCGCAAAAAAAAAACCCCTATTCATTTCTTACAGAAAAATTAAAAAAAGTTATGGCTGCAGACTAAACAAACCTAAAAAAATTTTTTTAAAAAACCCCAATTTCTATTGTAAAAAAAATAGCAAAACATAAAAAAAAAAAATATAAAAAATATATTAAAACATTGACCGAACCCCCCTATAAAGTTATCCTGTAATTTATATCGGACGCTGAACACTGTAAAAATGAAACCCAAAAAACAATGGTGGAACTGCAGATTTTTTTTTCATGGCCCTAACCTTAAAAAATTTTGGGGAAAACTGGCACCAATTGCACAATACAACCCCCCAAAAATGAATACCTGAGGGTGCTGAATCCAAAATGGGGGGATTTTGGAAGGTTTTACCTGTTTTTACAATATTGGGGGCTTTGCAAATCAAAAAGGCACACACCAAAATCGCGTTCCAAAAAGCCCAAAAAGCGCCCCTCCCTTGGGATGCCTGCCATGCACCCAAACAGCAGTTTACACCCACATACAGAGTATTGGCAAACTTTGAAGAAATTGCATAACAAATTGAGGGGGTCTTTTTTTTTTCCCGGGTAACCTTTTGAAAATTAAAAAATTTTTGTGAAACTGCAGATTATTGGAAAAAAAATTAAATTTGTTATTTTCACAGCCTAATGTAAAAAAAAAACCTTTTAAAAAACCTGTGGGGTCATATACTCACGCACCCCCCGGATAATTCCTTAAGGGGTGAATTTTCCAAATTAGTCTTTTTTAGGGGGGATTATTAAGTTTTAGCCTAAAATAATCCTAATGAAAATTTAACCCCCCAAAATCCTAGTGCTCCTACATTCTGAGGTTTTGGCAGTCAAAAACGCACTAGGGGCCCCCATTGGATATCCTTAAAATGGGAGAAATGGGGAAACAATATTTAGTTGCATTTTTTTGGTCACATCTACCATGTTCCAGTGAATAATACATAAAAATTGAAAATCTGCATGAAAAGTGAAATTTTGAAATGTCACCTCCTATTTGCTTTATTTTCTATGAAACACCTAAAGGGTTAACAAACTTTATAAGTGTTGTTTCGTAGATGACATCATTTATGGGGGTATCTACCATACAGGCCCCTCAAAACCATGTCAGAACTGGACTGGACCTTAAAAAAAAAAAAAATCACTGTTACAAAGTTTCTTGAAAATGTTAAAATTTTCTACAAAATGTAAGATCGCCCTAATGTCCTACAAAATAAGACATTGTTTAAAAAATTATGCCAACATAAAGTAGACTTATGGTAGATGTTCGTTATTTACTAATTTGTTTGGTATGACTGTAACACGCAGAAATTTTTAAACTTTGAAAATGGCAAATTTTTCCAAATTTTCACAATTTGATATTTTTCACAAATAAACAATTGTTTCAACAAAAATAAAAAGGTGTTCTCCTGTAACGTGACACATCAGATTTGAAAAAAAAGGGCTTGGTACTTTAGTCCAAAACTGGCTTAGACCTTAAACATGGGTTTAAACAGGTTTATTCTTTCATTCCAGAGCTGTCTTTTCTCTAAACTAAACAACCCTAATTTTGCTAATCTTTCTGGATATTATAGTCCACCCAGTCCTTTTATTATTTTTGTTGCCCGCCCTTGAACTTTGAATATTCAACCAAAAAATAAATAAATAAGGAAATTGGCTTAATATTTTTTTTGTTCAAACTAATAATGCAATAGCTTTAAACAATCTATTTCTTTCTGTAACTCTCAATAAGACTTCTGTAACTGTCCAGAGGTATTTTGGCCCAATCTTCATGAGCAACTGCTCCAGCTGTCTCAGGTGTGAAGGGAGCCTTCTCCAGACTGCATGTTTCCGCTCTTTCCACAGATGTTTAATAGGATTTAGATCAAAGCTCACACAATTCACTTCTGAATAGTCCAATGCTTTGCTTTTAGCCATTTTTCTTAGCTGTATGTTTTGGGTCATTATCCTGTTGGAAGGACTTGTGACTCAGGCCAAGCTTTGTGATACTGGGCAGCACATTTGGCTTTGGAATGCCTTAATAGTCTTGAGGTTTCATTGTACCCTGCACAGATTCAGGACACCCTATGTCCGATGCAGCAAAGCAGCCCAAAACATAACTGAGACTTCTTAATGTTTCACAGTAATTACAGTGTTCTTTTCTTTGTATGCTCCATTTTTGCATCTGTGAACATAGAGCTGTGTGACTTATCAAAAAGCTCCAGTTTCATTCCATCTGTCCAAAGGACTCTCCCAGAAGCTTTGACTCTTGTCAATTTACATTTCGGGCAAATTTTAGTCTTGATTTTTTATTATTTGCTTACAACAGTGGTTTCCTCCTCACTCATCTTCCTTTAAGTCCACTTTGGTAAAGACAGCAATGAATGGTGCCATCTGTGCTGAACCATTGATGTACCTTGACCTTGGAGTTCATCATTCATCAAATCTCTTTGCAAGTTGGTCTGGGCTCTTTGGTATCATTCATATTATCTGTCTCTTCAATTTGTCATCAATTTTTCTCTTGAGCCCACATCTTGGGAGGTTTGGCTACAGTCTCAAAGAATAATCGCAGTTGTAATATATGTGGCTTTAAATCTAACTTTTAATATTTACCATCTAAAAATTCACAAGCTGTTATTTGTCAGAATTATGAACTACAAATATCACCATAAAAAACACACTAAGCACTTCAGATATGTGGGGACTTACAATAGTGTGGGTTCATGGATTGCTGGTATCTTCTTCATATGGATTCAGGGTATGCTTTCTTGGAATAGTCTTTGGTGGAATACGTTCCCTATTTAATGACTATGTCTAACACCTACTTCACAATCACACACCAAAAAGGGCGGCCCCATAAAGCACCGACTGACCATAGGATACCCTACAATAGCCCGATGATCATAAATATCTATCCCACAAGTGTAAGATGTTGATGTTAATAGTGCAAACTATTTCCAAACTCCCAATGCGATTCTCCGTCCAGTTTAACAGTCTCATAGACCTTAAACTTCAGAATAATATGAGCAACTGTAGTAACAGGAACATCAAATTGTTTGGGGGAAAATGGTTTTTCGTCTTTACCTTTGAAATGTTTGTCTACAATTTTCTTCTAATCTCCTTTGGTCCATGTTCAAGACACCTGTGATGCTAACAACAGCACACCTTAGTTAAACATGTCTCTATGGTCAGATTATTTTCAATTCTTTCAAAGGTTTATCTCTTTTTTTTTTCCCCCCTTTTTTTTCATTGGGTTTCTTTCTGTTGAACCATTAATCAATATGCAATGTCGAATTTTCATTAGTTGATTTTCAGTAAATTTAAAAATTATTTTGACATTTTCAAGTTTTTTCAGTGCTCATTGAAGGTTTTTCTTTTTTTTTTTTAAAAGGAAAGGGGTTTTCAGCAATTTTGTTGAAATTTGTTATATAAAAATTTAAAACGGTTTAACATAGCAAATTCTGGTTTATGGAGTTTTTCCATTTAATCATGTTACAGTATATTTCTAAGATATATCATAATTGGTAGATTGGTAGAGACTGCCCTTTTTGGAGACAATCTAAGATCAAAAATTTGTTTTGGCGGGTTTACGTTAAACCACCCAAATTAGTCGATGGTCGATGGGTCAAACCCATCGACAAGATAGCCCGATAGGGGAGTGGTCGTTTTATGAGCGAGGGCCATTAAAGTCTAGGGGGAAGAGCAACAACACCTTCATTCTTACCCCCCAAAACAGGGGGGGAGAAGGGGAAATTTTAACATCCCAAACAGTAATGGTTACGGGGCTATATTTTGGGCAACACATTAGGTTTTTAAAAGGCCACAGAAAAAAAATCAAAAAATTTTTCCCACTATCCCTGTTTTGTTCCCCAACAGAAATTGCCCCTTAAACCTGCATCCCCCCACAAATTAAAAAATTTGCCAAAAAGGCAGTATGTTTTGAACCTTCATCTTACTTAAAAGGGGATTTTGGGGAATATCCCGGTCCTGGAACGCGGGCATGACCCCAAAAAACCTGCGGCCCCCCAGTTTTAAAAAAGTGCGGAAAAAAGGAGTCTTTAAACCACCATTTTAGTTGACTGGACATTGACTTTCCCGGGTCTGGGCCACGCATGCCCCCAAACCCGGCATTCCCCCAGATTAAAAAGTCCCGGGAAAAAAGGAGTCTTTTTCAACCACCTTTTTTAGTTTAAACGGACTTTGGGAATTTTACCTGTCCGGGGGCCCCAAACAGCATGAGCCCCAAACCCTTGCAGGACCCCAGATTAAAAAGTGCCGGAAAAAGGGTTTTTTCAACCACCATTTTTGTTGAACTGGACATTAAACTATATCTGTCCTTTACCGCAGTATGCCCATTAAACCTGTCTGACCCCCAAATTAAAAAAAAAAATGTGTGGGGAAAAAGGGAGTTTTTGGAACCCCCATTTTAGTTTAAAAAGGGGACTTTAAACCCTATATCTGTCCTGTACGCAGAATGCCATTAAACCTGTCTGCCCCACGGGTTTAAAAAAGTGCCGGAAAATAGGAGTCTTTAAACCCAAACATTTTATTTTACACTGGACTTTTACTGTCCCTGCCCTGGGAGCGCTTGCCCCCCCGTATGATTTGGGGGAACCAAAATGGCTTAAATTTGGGAAAAATACTGGGGGTTTTAACGCTCCTGTTCCCCCCCAGGAGCCCTTTTTCTTGGCATTCTTTTTCTTATTTTACTCAACGTGCTGGAGGAAATTTTTCTCTGTACTTGTTTCTCCCCCGTGTCCATACCCATTTTCCTTAAATTAACCTAAATTGGCCCAAGTTTTCCTGTCCCTCCCTTTTTAAAATTTCAGGGGAATTTTTTTTTAAAGCTATTTTGAAACTTGCAAGTTTTTTAGTGAAAAATTTTAAAATAAACCCTTTTTTTTAAAAATAGGATGGAATCCCCATGTCTTTTTTTTCTTTTTTTTTAATTTTGTTTTTAAAGGGGTTTTGTCTCAATCGGGGAAATTGATAGTATTTTAAAAGGATCTTGCAAAAACAAGCCCATTTTGCAATATGTGTTCTTAACAGTGTCCAAACCTATTCTGTTTTGACAGCCATCCCCCTTTGGGACCACTTTTGGACAATTGGGGAAAAAAACCCAAATGTCTGTTAGAAAAAATTTTTTTTTTTATAATGGGAAACCTTTTATTTATAGCTCATTTCAAAGCAAAATGCCCCCAAAAATTTCAAAGCATGCCCCTTTTGAGCCATTTTGGGACAATTGTGAAAACAAATGTCTGTTGGGGAAAAAAAATTTTTTTTCTAATAGGACCTGTAGTATTGCTGCTTTTAAAACCCAGAAAGACCCAAAAAAAAAAAAAAAATGATTTTCCCCAGCCACTTTTAAAAAATTTGTGGGGGAGTTTTTGACTTAAAAGGAACCCCAAATTTCTGTTAAAAAAGGGCCCATGATTATTGCTGTACTAACGCTACATGCCCCCAAAAAATTTTTAAAATATGACTTTCGCCCTTTTAAAAAAATTGTGGGGGGAAAAAATTTGCCACAAAAAAACCCCAATTTTCTTTTCCCAAAAAGGGACCATGATTTTTTGCTGTATCCCCCCAACAGCTACATGACCCCCAAAAAAAATTTTTTAAATATGATTCTCAGCCATTTTTTTAAAAAATTGGGGAGGGGGGAAATGCCCTTAAAAGCCACATTTCTTTTCCAAAAGGCCCAAATGATTTTGCTGTATCTAAAGCTAATGACCCCAAAAAAATTTTTAAATTTGACTTCTAGCCCATATTAAAAATTGGGGGGAAAAATGCCATTAAAAGCCACATTTCGGGTTCCAAAGGCCATGTTTTATTGCTTTTCCCTAAACAGCTACATGAGCCAAAAAATTATAAATTTTAAATTTTCCAAAGCCACTATTAAAAATTGGGAGGGGAAATCCCCTTTTTAAAAGCCACATTTCTGTTCCAAAGGCCCATAATTATAGCTGTATCCCCAAAGAAATTTGACCTAAAAAAACCCATTGACAATGCGAAAATTTCTAAAAAAAAGTAAAGTAAAGGGGTTTTACGGTGTTTGTCAAAAAAATTTTGCTGTCTTTTACAGTCTCCTAAAAGCAAAACCACCCAAAATGAACTGTTGGGAAAAGAGAAAAAAAATTGCAGTAAGAAATAAACTTTTTTAAAAAAAAAGTTTTCAAGAGGACCCATTTCTGTTTAAAGGGGAATGGTGAAGTAGACCGGAAAACTAACCCGGTGACCTCAGAAAAGGGGGGCCAAAAACATCTCAGAGACCCATCCCTGTTTTCTTTAATGATGAAAGTCTAAACGATCCCTTTATCTGTAAAAAGCCGGATTTGCTTTTTGTCTGAAATAAATCCTCCGCTTTTGCTGAAGGTCCGCTCAGATATGCGCTGGCTGCGGGAAAAGGGACAACCCCCTCTATGGTGTGGCGACCCGACCCGGGCCATTCGTCCATTTTGGATACCCAGAAAGTCTTTTGGGGTTTCAGGAACAACCCAAAAAACATCGGGGTTGAGAGGGCAGATAGTGTGCCCCTTTGATCTTAAGCTGGTCTCTGTGTTTTGGATGTGTGCCCGGGAATTGCTGCGTTGGTGAGGTGGTAATAAAAATTGCCAGAGGTCACCCAAATTTGGTTTGGCCCCCTTGCCTTTCTGCTGCCGGGTACGCCTACTTGGCCTCTACTGGGTTTTTCACGTCGCTGATTTTTGTTTTCCCCCGTGACTTTGGGGTAACCCTGATGGAAGCAAAGATGGGCTCCAGTTGATCAATAAAAAGGTCTCCTTTTTTCCCGCATTTTACTCTATTTTTGGGGGGGTGGAAGGGAAAAATGTGGTTTTTTTGTACCGGGGATCCAGGAGGGTGGCCACCCCCGTAAAAATGGTTTTTCATTTTTATGGCCCTTTAAAGCGAGGATCAAAGTAGGGGAAAAAATGGGGCATCCAAGCACTTTATGTGAGAGATGGAGTCTTTATTTCCCAAGCCTCTGGGTCGAGGGGCCTAGAAAATGATCTTAATCATCCTTTTCCCCCTCCCTTCAAATTCGCGCCAACCTCTTTCCCCAAAGGGAGGGAGTCGGTAACGTCGGTTTTTAGGAATACCTCCTCCTCCTCCGCTGCCCACGGCACAGCTTCAACCAAGCCCCGACTTTTCCCGAGTGAATGCACCCTGAGAGTGATGCGCCCCCTTGCACTAGCTCTGGACCCCCCAACCAATGCCTAATGAAGAAACCCATGAAATTGTTTAAATGTGGGGGGCCTTTTGGGGGTTTTACGGAGGGGAAAGGCTCCCTGTTTCCCCATTTTTTTGTTGGGGGCTTTCCCCCTCCGTCGCTGGCGGGACCCGTTGTTTAAAAGGGTCCAAAAGATCGTTTCCCGAACTAAGAAACCCCACAATGCTTTTATGTGACAAGTGCATTGTTTTTTTCCCCACTGCCATTTTGGTTTGGTTCTTCAAAAACTTTGGGAAGGATGGGTTTCAGGCTCTTTTACCTTTCCTTTTTCCCCTTCCCGGTGGTCAACCCCCGGGTCCGCACCCCTGCTTGTAGGCCATGTGGGCACTTCGTTTTGCGGAAAGGCCTTTTCGCTGCTGGGCCCCAAAGCCCGGAGCATGTGGAGGGTGGAATTCCGCCCTGTTGCCACCCTCAACAATGAGGGCGGTTGAGGGGGGGACGAGTGACGCTGCAACGCAGCCAGGCGGGGAGAAGCCCGGGACGAACGGCGGAATGCGAACCCTTTGATTTCGAGCCTTCCTCAGCAAGGGGTCCAGACCCGGGGGGAGCTCTTTAGAAATTTTTCCCCCCCCAGACAAGGTTCATGACTTTTGCCCGGGAATGGGATGTGTCCAGTCTACCGTTTTTTAAGGGCGGCCCCGCCCGATTTCGGGCCCCTTATCGCACACCAAACCCTTTCCTGGGACAAAGGTTTTTTCCCCCCCTTTGGGACCCAGCCAGCGTCGGTCTCCCTTGCGGGGAGCCGTCCACAGCCCTGACCTGGGGGGTGGCGGTCTCCAAGACCCGATTTAAATTTTAACCGGGGCCCGGTTTTTTCTGGGCACCTGATGCCCCCAGAGGGAAACCCTTTGGGGGGAAAAAAACCCCGCACCATCCCCGCGGGGGTTTTGAAGAGCCCTTGACCCGGGCCCGAGAGCCAACCCTCAAACCCCCGGGGACATCCACCCAGCTCACCCAAATGAGCTGTCCCCAGAGTATAGGGCTTTGGGCCGTGCTTACTAGTCCATGTGTTGGTGGTTTTGGACTTTTTGGCCACAGATTCGACAACTCGCTTGAAAAATTTTTGATGGGGAAGTGGCTGGCCCGGGCAGGGACGGCTTTTCTGGCCCAAAAAAAATTTTCAAGGGTGGCAACTGGTTTTTGGGGGCAGGCAAGGGCCATGGCGGGGCGGAAAAACCCCCCTGTGGGCCACCAGACGGAAAGGCAACATTTCCCAAAGGGCCCAAAAAACCTGGCAAAAACCGACCTTTTTGGTTTTTGGGTTTGGGTTTGGGTTTTGGGTTTTGTTTTGTTTCCCTTTGCTCCCCAAAAATGGAAGGGCAGGGGGTGGCTACTAGACTGGCCGTGTTCGGCGTGCAGGTCGTCAAAAAAAGGGGGAAAAGGGGAAGGGGGAGGAATGGGTCTCGGGGGGTGCTGGTGGTACTCGGGCGGCAGGTGGAGGGTGGAAACGGGAGGCTTTATCCCCCGTTTATGACTCTGAGAGGGGCTGGGGAGTGAGGAACGCTTTTGGGGGTGGCGGAGGAGGAGGAGGGAAAAACAGAGGGTGTGACAGTGGTTGGGGCCCGGGTCCCGTTGGCTTTTTTGGCCAAGTGTTGCCTCCAAATTTTTTAAATCATCATTGCTGCATGTGACCCAGGGCATGTTTGGGGGTGGTTAACCACCTAAGGTTTTTGCCCCTTTCTTATTTCATTTTCCCGCTTTGGCGGCCAAAATGAAACGCTGGGTGAATCGTGGCTTGGGGCAAAGAAAGGGCCCCGGTTTGGGGAGGGGCCTGGACCCTTTTTGGGCCCGGGAAAAAAGCGGGGGAGGGGGGGTTTGCGCTGAACCCTGGCTGGGGAATTATAAAAAGCGGCTTCAGCGGAAAAGCCCTATCCCCCTTTTTTAGGCGGGGAACCCCTACTGCCCCTACCCCATTGTCTTCCTCCTCGGGTTTTTTCCCGTTATGGAAAAAACGCTCGCAAGGAAATTTGCTGAAAAGAACCCCGTTGGATCCGCAATGGCGTCCTTTTTCAAACATCAACACAGGTGATTTATCCCTCCTGACATTCGGGGATCCAGGGGGATGGGGTACAAGCAAGAGGGACTGCAAGGCGTTGCCGCCGCCCGGGATTTTTGCCCATTGACCGGCTTCCCTTTTCCTCCTCTGATGGCATTTAGTTAAGGGGTCAGAGCAGAGAAAATTTATTCCCCTTTGGCTCTTGATTTTTTTAAATGCCTTCTGACCCCCAACCCCTTTTTTTCATCAAAGAGGTCCCTTTAGAAAATGGATTTTTCCAAAAGTGGTGGGTACACGAGGTTTACATTTGGGCTGTTCGGGTTTGGGTGGAGTTTGGGGATGTGATGTTTCAATTTGACTGGGAGGGCGAGGAGGTTTAAAAAAACTGGTTTCAGGTTTTCTTTTAACCCTGAAGGACAGTTGGCGACGCTGTTTTGTTAATGAGAATTTTACAAAGGGCCTGAAACCCCGCGATGACAGGGGCCCGACGGGCCTGCAATGCGATCCCCTGGCATGGGGTTTTTGTGCCAGCATGGAAAGGGGCACCTTCTTTTCCCTACCTTTTACCTCCTTTTCCCACCCCCCCCCTTTTCTCGCTTTCCAAACCCGAATTTTTGCTCCCTTTTTCAGAAATATAAAAAATTTTTTGGGAAGGTTGGAAAAGTTTTGGAAAATTCTTATTAAAAGATGGCAAAAACGCTATTTTAAAAACCCTAAAACAAAACCCAAAAATTTTCTGGATTTAAATTTTAACGCCAAAATAGATCTATCCCAAAAAAGTGGCCTGTGCCAAAGTGAAAAAAAACCCTATCTGAAATGATTCGGATAATACAAGGGATTTTTGGCACTATTTTTAATTTTTTTTTTCCCCCCCCCCCCCCCCCCCTGTGGTGACCCCTTTAAAAATTTCTGTATTCAAATTTAAAATGCAAAAATAGATCTATCAACAAATTTTGCCTTTCGCCAAAATGAAAAAAAAACACGTATTGAAAAGTATTCGGATTTAAAAAAAGGTTTTTTTTTGGCACCTATCAATTCACCTGTGGTGACTACAAAATTGCTGGATTCAAATTTAACTGCAAAGTAGATCTATCAACAAAGCTGGCCTGCGCCAAAGTGAAAAAAAATGTAACTGAAATGTATTCGGATAATAAAAGGTATTTTTGGGCACCTATCAATTCACCTGTGGTGACTACAAAATTGCTGGATTCAAATTTAACTGCAAAGTAGATCTATCAACAAAGCTGGCCTGCGCCAAAGTGAAAAAACACGTATCTGAAATGTATTCGGATAATACAAGGTATTTTTGGCACCTATCAATTCACCTGTGGTGACTATAAATTGCTGTATTCAATTTAAGTGCAAGCTGCCTCAATGAACAAAGCTGTAGTGCGCCAAAGTCAAAAAACACGTATCTGTTATGTATTCGTATAATACAAGATATTTTTGGCACCTTTCAATTCACCTGTGGTGACTATAAAATTGCTGGATTCAGATTTAAGTGCAAGCTGCCTCAATGAACAAAGCTGTAGTGCGCCAAAGTAAAAAAAACACGTATCTGTTATGTATTCGTATAATACAAGATATTTTTGGCACCTTTCAATTCACCTGTGGTGACTATAAAATTGCTGGATTCAGATTTTTCCAGCCAATCGCAACCATACACATCCCAGTCATGACGTCGCACACACATCCACCCTGCTCTATTCTGTAAGCTGATTTGCTGGCCGCCAAAATGACAGGAAGCGCCGAAAATGGCGCGATTTTAATAGATGATGCACAGATTTTAACCTAAATTATCGCATGAT
Organism: Phyllomedusa bahiana; assembly: GCA_025379985.1. Classification (NCBI taxonomy): domain Eukaryota; kingdom Metazoa; phylum Chordata; class Amphibia; order Anura; family Hylidae; genus Phyllomedusa; species Phyllomedusa bahiana. The sequence continues at coordinate 107,909 of JAODAL010001290.1, read as the reverse complement.
CTAAAAATTTCGATCAACATAAAAACTGTGCCGGTTTCAACTTTGTCGATAATAATCGCTCAACACCAATCATAAAATTAAAAGAAAGAGGCCCAAAACCAAACCTTATTCTTGGAACACATACTAATGGCAATGGGTACAGAAGACTATCCAAGCTACTGAAGGTTCCAGTCAACACTGTTGGAGCCATAATCCCGAAGGGGAAAGAACAGCATTTCACCATAAAGAGGCCACAAAATATTAAAAAGAAATATCAGAAAAGTTGTCCAAGAGCCAAGAAACACCTATTGAACGCTACAGAAAGAACTTTAATCAGCAGGTACTATTGTTTCAAAGAAAATAATAAGTAATGCACTCCACCTCACCACGCAAGTTTGCATTGCTGAACAAAAACACATGTTCAAGCGTGTTTAACCCCTTAACGACCACACACCGACTTTTGACGTCGGGCGGTGCAGGTTGTTTGTCAGACATCTGGGTTTGCAGCGCCAGCGCTGGGAATGGGACTGTACTTCACAGCCCTGTTTCCAGCACAGCCTCTGCAAGTGCCGGGGAGCAGGGGAAACCTCCACTCCATGGCGTTTAATCCTTTGATTACGGTGGTTCAATTTCCCCTGCTCTGTCAGGTGATCGGGAGCTAGAGTAGCCCCAGGGCTGCGTAAGAAGCCAGCAATCAGTGTGCTGCCCTGATTGCTGCCTGTGTCAGACTGACATAGATTATAATGTATTAGTATATATGAATATGCTAATACATTATTAAGTGTAAAAATAAAAAAGTTATCCCTTCATGGGATTAAAAAAAAAAAAAAGTAAAAAACATAAAAAAGTGTAGAAAAAATAAATGAAATAAATAATAAAATACAAATATGTATTTAATAAAAAATAATTGTGCATACAAAAAGAAAAGAAACATATAAGGTATCTTGATGACTCTAATAACCTGTAGAAGTAATCTAACAAGTTATTAAGTGTGAATTTTGAATGGTGTAAAAAATAAAAATTCTGCAATAATTTATAAGTGAACTTAAACTATTCCCCCATAAAGTGCAACTTGTCCCAAATAAAACAAGGCCTCATACAACTGTGTCATTGAAAAAATAAAAAAGTTATGACTGTTGAAACGCAAGGAGACAAAAAATAAAAAAGAGGCCGCAAAGCTCCTGCGTGCACCCTCAAGAATGACAAAGAGGGCCTCTGAGCATCTAAATGATTCCGTAATAGAGAGGTAGATCCGAACAGCCCTAACCACGTCTAAATAATGAAACGACCGCTCTCAATGATGAGAAGGCGAGGGGCAAAAAGAGGGCAGAACTAAGTCTTCAATGATATGAAATGTTGAAACCAACTTAGTTAGAAACGAAGGAACAGGACGTAAACAACCTTGTCCTTATGGAGCACCAAGAAGGGGGATTTAGAGGATAGAGCCGCTAGTCCAGACACTTAGCGGATGGAAGTGCTGGCTACCGGAAGGCCCCCTTTCCCAAAGAAAGAAAACTTTGGGAAAATTTTTCTGTAGTGGCCCCCAAAGGGGTAAAGGCGCAGGGTTTCAAAACAAGATTTAAAAATACCAATTTTATATGCCTAAAAACCCCATGGGATGGAATGAAAACCCCCCCAAAAAAAAAAGGTTTAAAAACCTGTAAGCGGGAGGCCAGCTTGCACGAACCAAAATCAAAAAAAAGCAAAAAACCCTTTATTTCAGGGGGGAAAAAGGCCGCCCCAAAGCCCAGGCCTGACTGCAAAAAAAGATAGAAACTTTGGGGGTAAAAGCATCCCAAATTTGGGTAAAATTTCCCCTGTGCTTCACCCCGGGTAAAAAAAAATTTCCTTCCAGGTCCCGGCAAAAAATTGAGTGGTTTGAGGCTTGTGTGTTTTAAATTTCATGATTGGATAACAAAACCCCGAAAAAACCCCCCATTTTTTTTTTTTAAAAACTGTAGGGGCGACTTGTAGAACGGGCTTTCCCGCCTTTTTTTGTGGGGGTTTTATGCGCCCCCCCGGCCCGAGCCCCCCTTTTCGGACGCGGGGAAAATGCGATGTTTAGGTGCGGGCGTTCCCCCACTTTCAGCTGCCCCCTGCATGAAGGGGGGGGGAAAAGGGGGCGGGTGTGGGCGCGGTGTGGGGTTCCGGGGGGGACCCCGGGCGGCCGAAAAATTTCCCCCGAGGAAGTACTCGCGGTCGGCCAAAGCGAGGCGCATTGCAGCCCAGCAGCTCCGCCCAGGAAAGCCCGGGTTTTTTTTTTGGTTTAAAGGGCTCCGGCGGAGGCGAATTAAAAAGCAAGAACCCCAACTGAGGGGAAACTTTTAAAAGATCCCAAAGAGAAATCTGGGCGCCCCCGCTCCGTCAGCAGGAGTATAAATCCAAAAAAAATTCCCCTTTATAAAGGGGGGAAAAAAATTGTCAGAAAAGACTAAACCCAAAAAATTAAAAAATAAAAAAAAAAAAACTTTCCAAAAAACAAAAAACGGCGCAAACCCCAAGAAATGGGAAATATTGGAAAATTCCCGGGAAATCAGTAATTTAAAATTTCTGAAAGCTATTCTCTTTTGGCCCAGCAAAAACCGGGGCCCAATCAAAATTAGGGGACAGTGAACCTTTAAAAACCCTATGGAGAACCTTTGACCAATCAGAATCAAGGGCGGGACGGGTTAAAAATACATTAAAAATGCAAAAAAAGAGCTGTTTGGGGTTGAGCTAGCGGGGGTTTGGATCTGGGCCCCAACCCAGAATAGGAGCGACAAAGCCCCTTTTATAGCCTAGGGAGAATTTTAAAACCCAATAAAAATAAAAGGGGGGGAACGGGTTTTCAAAAAAATTTTAAAAGGGCCCAGAAAAAAATGTTTGGGTTTAAATTTCGGCAGGGGTTGGTATCCCAGCCAATCGAGCGCGAGTTTACTTCCCCCATTGTGGGCCTATGGGGGGTTTGGGCGCAATGCAATCTTGGCACCGGGCGCCGTGCGGAAATGGAGTATGAATAAAAAAAAAATTTTTATTAAGTGCAAAAACATTTTTCAGAAAAAAGCGCAAAAAAACCTTCAAAAAAAATTTAAACCCACTTAAATCCCTAACAAGCTTTTTGTCCCCCCGAGAACCGGGCCCGCTACAAAAGGGAATTGCAAAAGAAATTGCCGGGAAATACAAATTTTTTTTAAATTTTTGGAAGCACTTCTTTTTGGTCGGCAGGAACCCCAACCAATAAAGAATGGGAGGGGCCAAAAAACCCAAATTATTTTCCTATGGAGGAAAATTGACCCCAATCAGAATAGGAGCACAGGGTCAGGGCTGGGCCCTGTGTCAGGCTCTGGGATCTGCAGGTTTGGCGCCAGCGGGATCACGTTTTCCCCCCCTTTGATACATTTTGGGCTGCTAAAAACCCCTGTGAGGGGACGGGGGCCCCCCTTTCCTTGACAGGGGGCGATGCACCACCCAAATTTGGGGGGAAACCCCCGGAGGCCCCCCAAATTCAGCCGGCAGGGGCGGTACCCGGGAATCCCATTTAAATTTCCCTGAAGGCTTTTGGGGCGGGGTCTGGTTTTCCTTCCCCCTTTTGGCTCCCCTCCTTTCTTGTGCTTTGGGTTTTGTTGTTTTGCTTTTCTGTGTCCCTGACCCCCCGGCTTTTTTCTTGCCCTGGTTCTCCTGATTTTGTTTTTTGGGCTTCCTTTTTGGGCTTTTGACCCCGGCTTGTTTTTTTTTCATTCCTTGGTTATGATTTGGGGATTTTTTGGGCTTTCCTTTTTTGAAATGGGAGGGGGAACTGTTGACCATTCTTCTTCTCACGGCCCCCCAGCATTTTTAGTTGCGCAGGGATGCCGCCCAGTTGCCGTCTGCCCCCTAGGGCAGCACTTTCAAGCGGCGGGGACAGTGGGGGGGGGTTTCCAGTTAGGGCTAAACTGCACCTCCCTTGACGTAAAAGACAGTGTCCCCTTTAATTTAACCCTTTATGGAGAACTATTGACCAATCAAAGTAAAGGCGGGACAGTTAAAAATACGGGTAAAAAAAGAAAAAGGAGCTTATTGGCTGAGCAAAGCGGGCGTTTGGCTACCCCAGCCAATCAGAGCGCGAGCTATTTCTCCCATTGTAGTTATGGAGAGAGCGGGCACTGAAATTTCGGCACTTAGCGCCTTGGTGGGCATAAATTTTAATTAATAAAAAAAAATCTTTTTTGTTTAAAGTTTAAAATTTTATAAAAAAAAAGAGCAAAAACCCTTCTGTAAAAAAAAAATTCAGTTAAAAAACCCCGAAAAACCCCTTTGTGGGCCGGGAGCCCGGCGTTTTCTTAAGGAATTGAATAAAAAGAATTGCCGGGAAATACAGAATTCAAAATTGGTTTTAAGCTCTTCGATTTTTCGGCAAAAACCACCCAAAATCAAAAAGGGGAGGACAGGGGCCCCCTTTTTTTTCCCCCTAGGGGGGGGAAAATTGCCCCAATCAGAAATAGGGGGGAAAGGGACCCATTTTTAACCTATGGAGAAAAATTGCCAATATTTTTCCAAGGGGGGACAGTTCAAAATACATTTAAAAAAGGGCCCAAGAAACGAGTGTTTGGTTGGGGGCTAGCGGGACCCCCCGGTCCGGCTTAGTCAGAGGGGGAGCTACTTTTCATAGAGTTCTAGGGGGAAAAAAGAAATTCGAGCGAGCTTGTGATTGGCAAAGGTTTAAAAGAGGCCCGTTTTTTTTGGGACCAAGGGGAGAGCGAGCGAGGGCCCAATTTTTTTTTTTTTTGGGTTTTTTTAATAAAAATTTTGGAAAAAAAAAATGTACCGGGCCGGAAATAAAATTATAAAAATACAAAAAGTTGTCCCAAAGGGTATATAAAATGAATAAAATATGGGGTAACGAAAAAAAAAAATATTAATTCAATAAAATCATTTTTAAATTTTTTTATTTTCCGTTGCCCCATACTTTTGTTTCCTTGGATAACGAAAATAAAAAAATTTTAAACCATAAATTTCCCAAAAAAAACTAGGGAAAAGCCCCGCCCCGGGGGAACCCTGCGAGCTTCATAATGTCCCCTAGTTTTTTTTATTTAGAAAAAAATTTTCAGACAAACATTAAAACCCTTATAATATTGGGGGGAAAAAAGGGCCAAATTAGACAAAAAAAGGGGGAAGAGTTCGCAATGAGGAAACATTTCCTGGGGAAAGTGAGGTAAACCCCAAATTTCGGTATTGAACTTTTTCCACCCGTTTTTTACAGAGAAATATTACACCCCCCAAGTTCGGCATTCGTCACGATTCCCAACCCAGCAGGAAGGGCCCCAATCTTAATTTGTCTGCCCAAAGAAAAGGGGAAAAACAGGGGGAACGAACAAAAAAAGGGGGGGGGAGTGGGAAAAAAAGAAAAGCCTGGTACAGCCAACAGTTTTCTACTTATAGAGCTTTGGGCACAGTGTGGGCCCCCCCTCCCACCCCCGACCATCCGTTTATCGAGTCTGTTTTTAAGGTAGCTGACAAAACCCCTTTCCCGCCTTCCCCCTCCCTAATTCGCCGTAAAGGCGGAGACGGAGGGGGAAAAGGCCTTTTTTCCCAAACCCCAGAACCAGGCCCCTTTGGGGGGCCGTGAGAACATGTCTAAACAGTACTCTTTTGGGCTTGGACAGTCCCCGGCCCCCCATTAAGCAAGGGGGGTGATTTGGATTCAAGGGACCCTTTCCTCCGAGGGGGATCAAAGGGAAGCCCCGCCCCTGCGCCCAAAACAAAACCCCATTCTCGGGAAAGTCCCAAAAAAAAATGTGGAACTTTGCCCTTTGCTTGCCCACAGGCCGGCCCCAGAAAGGGCCCTGAATCTGCGGGGTTCCTTTTTGCAAGGAGGTCTGGGGTGGGGGTTTCCCAAAACATAAAATTTTTATATAAATTCCCCCTTAGGGGTTTAAAACCACAGGGGGGGGGAATTCGCCGCCCCCCCCCCATACGGGAAATGCCGGGGTAAAATAGGGGAATCCCTCCCTAAAAGGGACTCCATCTGCATTTTTTTTGGCGTACCCCCCTGTCAGGGGTGGGGTTTTTTGGAAAGGATTGGGGTAGATTGCAGAGATGGTCCCTTAGTGGCCCCACCCCCCACCCTTGAAAATTTTTTTCAAATTGATTTGGGGGGGGACAATTTTTGTTCCATAGATAAAAGAGAGGAGGTGATTTGATTTGAAAAAATGAAAGCTTGAATCTTAGGGAGGTCATTTTTAAAGCTTGAATTAAAGGGGAAAGGGGGAAATTCAAATTTCCTACCCTGCCCCCCCTGTGATATCAAAAAACCCTTTTATAAATAAAGGCCCCAGCCATGGTCGCGGCAAAAACCCCTAAAGAGTCCCCGGTAGGAGGGGGTCCCATAGAAAGGAGGTCATCGGCGGGGCCCTTTTGGAAAGCAAGGGGGGAAACCTAGTTGGTGTATTTCCAGACCCTGTAATGTGAATCTTAGGGGGCCAGTGTTTGACCCTGTCGGGGGGAATGGCCCGGGGGAATTTCCAGAAAAAGGGCCCTTGGGGGTGTAGGGGGGCAAAGGCAACATTTTTTCCACCCCCTTCCCCCCGAGGAGGCCCTCAGCGCGACCAAGGGGGGAAAATGCTTTCTTAGGTGGGTTGCAAAGTAATAGAGAAAAAAATTTTTAGGGACTGCTAGGCCCCCTTTCTGTTTGTAGTCTTTAATAACACTTCCTTCCCACTCGAGGGACGTCCCTGCCCCAAGAATTTCCCAATTTTAGTGGAATTGAAATTTTTTTTCCCTTTTTCCTTTCAGGGGAACTCCCCCAGGGGAGGGGTCCGAACAGTACAAAATTTTTGGGGCCCGGATCCCAAACCCCTTGAACCGAATTAATTTTTTCCTCCCAAAAAAAAGGGAAACCCGGCAGCGGTTCCACCTCAGCACGGTCTTTATTTTTCCCTAAAAAGGGGGGGAAAAATTAGTTTTGTATATTGTCTCTTACCCTATTTGAAATGTGGATTCCTATTTTTTGGGGCCGAATGACCTTCCTTTTAAAAATGAAAAGTAATGTTTGGGGAGGTCAACTGCCTCAGGCAGAGTTTTAAAGGGGAAGGGGCCCCCCCCGGGATTTATTGGCATTGTTTTTTATACCCTTGAAAATTTTTCCCCAAAATTCGTTTTTAAAAGGGGAATTGAAGAGTAGGAAAAGAGTGTGGGGGTGGTGGGGTCAGAGTAAAAGAGGATATAAATCGGGGCAAAAAAGGGAGAGCTTGAACTCCTTATCCTGATTTCAAATTTTCCTCTTATGTCCGGGTTGCCGATTGGCCCCAAGCGGAGAGGCTCTATACAAGAGCCCAAAAAGGAGGGGGGATAAAGGAAACCCCTTTTCGCGTTTCCGGGTTTCCCTATTTGAAACCCCTCGGAGGTGCAAAAAGGGACTTTGGGTGGATGGGCCCAAGGGGGGGTGGTTTAAAAACCTTTAAATGCGGTTAAGAAGGCCCCCGAAAAACCCCCGGGATGAAAAGCTCAAAAACAGGAAGGGAAGGCCCCGCCTACAAAGGGGCCCTTTTCCCCCATCAAGGGTAATTATCGGACTGGTTGGGGTTTTCCCGGTTTCCCCCCTTTTATAGGTCAATGGTTTCCCTCTTGGTTTTTACCCCCCCCCCCCGTCTAGCTGGGACAAAACCCCAAACCCGATCTTTATGAAGCCGGGAAGCCAGTGATTTAGTTATTAGCTAAAAAATTTTGGGTTTTAGATTTTTTTGGGCTGAATTTAGGCGCGGGAATAGGGCGGTTAAGGGTTTCGCTATCCCCCGGGGGCTTTTTTCCCGGGTTTTTTGGATGAGGAAAAGTTTGGGGGAAAGGGGCATCGACCGGGAGAGGAGAGCCCCCCGGAAGGAGTTAAATAAATGGGCATTTGGGGGGAACCCAAAAAGCCCCAAATACCCTTTTAATACAAATATGGGAGACCGGCCGGGGCCCGGGGGGCCCTTTTCCCCAGGGAAGCTGTTTTAGAACATCTATAATTTTCCCCCGGCTCGAGGGGGGGATTGAGGGAGAAAATGTGCCCCGGGGGGGAAGAGGGGAGGGGGCATTTCCCGCAGGGGAAAACCCTGATTTGTCCTGGGTCTCATGTTCTTTTGCGGTAGGTCGGAGGGGGGGGGGAGTAAGTTTGGAAAATACTTTCCCGGAAAAAAGTCAGCCTTTTCCTTCGGGGCAAACCGCGTGTCCCCGTCCCATCACGGAGAGCGGATGGCATTGATTTTCTAATCTCTCTTTGGGGGCCCTCCCGGCCCCCAAAATTTGTTTTTGGGCCCCTTTTTTGCCGGGAAATTTTAGGAAAACCCTTGGGGGTTTTAATACACTAGAGCCGTAAAGTGCGCGTAGCTATTTCCTTAAGGTCCCGCCGGGGGGGGGGGGGTGGGGCTAAAATGCGACGTAAAAAACACCCTTTTGGCGTAGGGCCCCTTTTTCTCTTTAAGGGGCCCTTTTGGGGGGGGCGAAGGTTCAAAACCCCCTCCCTTACTGCTTTTTTAAACAAGAACCCGGCCAAAGCAGTGGCCCGGGAGCCCCCCCCCGCTTTTTGGGGTTCCCAGAGAGAAAGAGGGAGGACACCGTGCCCACATTTGTTCAAAGTTAAGGGCGTGATTGGGGTCCCTTTTTTAATTTTTTGCCCATGCACCGGGGGTTTTTTTTTGACCAAAGCTTCATTTAGTCTCCCCAAAGGGTTGCGGCCAAGGAGACTCCCGGGAAAGTCAAGCTCAACCCTGACTGGGGCATGAATCCAACCCCGTGATTGGGTTTTAAAGGGGGGAGCCTTTCACCAGCCGGAGGGCATAATGTTTTCCCCAAAAAATAAAACCATCGGGAGTTGGGGTTTATGCCGGGGGTTTGGGGTAGAAGGTGAACTCCCGTCCCTGGGGTTGGGGCAATCCCCCATATATCAAAGGGGAGAAGGGCCCCCAATTACTTTTCCCCGGGAAAAACCCTTTACTGGGGCCCCCCTGGGGTTTGGGGGGCCCCCCTTCAAGGTGGGGTCTATCCATAAAATTTGGACGGCAGCGGTGGGAACTTTGGAGAGTTTGGAAAAAAAATCTGGTTTAGGAAGGAAATCCCGCGAGGGGGTTAGGGAAAAGTAAAAAATTTCACAATAAACCCCTGGTTTCCAAATAGGGTTTCCCCCAAATAATTACGACCGGGCCCCCCGGGCAAAATTTTGGGGTTTAAGGACCTGCCCGGGGGGGAGGAATTGGCCACACCAAACCTTTTTTTTGTCATTAAACCCCGGGGAAAAGGTGTTGGGTAGTAAAAGCCCCCGCAAAGGCAAAAAAAAACCCGTGGAGTTTTAAAGAGTCTCCCTTTTAAAAAAAAACCCAAAGTCTGCTCTAAGACTCCGGGCCCCACCCGGGGGCGTTTAAAGCCCTTTTTACTTTTGAGTTCAAACCCCCCTTAACATTCCGTTGGGGACATTAACCCCTATCCCGTTTCTAAAAATGACACCCCCCTTTTGTAACCCAAAAGGAAATGGGCTTTAAAAGAATCAAGGGTTTTTTGGAGGCCCGACAGTGTTTAAAGGGGGGGAAGGGGTGAGAAACTTTTAGGGACGGGAAGAGGAAAAAGGAATGGGGAAAAGATACAAAAAGGGGGAGTGTAGACACGGGGCAAATTTCCAAATACAGATTTAAAACTAAAAACCCCCAAAGGGAAAAAAATAAACCCCGCAAACCCGTAACTCGGGCTGGGGAATGAAATAACCGTTGGGGCACAAAAATTTTAACAATAGGGGGGGAAAGCAAAAAAAAATCCCCGGGGTGCAAGAAACCCTTGGTTACGGGGTTTTCCGGGGGTTTTGGGGAAATACTTCAAAGGGAAGAAAAAACCCCAAGGGGAAACCCCCCTTTAACCCGGGGGAAAAAAACGTTTAAAGGGGGGGATCCCGTCCCTCCGTTTCCGGGGCGGGGGGACTGGCCTCCCTAACCCGGGCAAAACAAGAGGGGCCGTGCAGGTGGCTAATCCACGACCAAGGAAGTGCGGTGCCCGAAAAACCCACAAATCCTTAGAGTAGGAGCATTTCACACCGGACCGCCGCCGTAGAGGCAAGGAAGCTTGATAAGCAAGATCCTTAGACGTGGCCTTAAGATGAGTCCCAGTTCAATGCGAAGGGCTGCACCTAGATTTGGGAGCCGGAGAGGAGCCCGTCGGGGCTCGTCCTTTAGTGGAGGACACAGAGTGCCACACTGGCGGAGGAGGTGGCACGAGGGCAGCCAGTTCAAAGTTTTCTATCTCCGGGGTAGGGATCTGTAGTGTCTTACAGAAGCCAATGAGGTCTTGTGGCGTTTTCAGCGTAGCTGTGCGCCCCTCCGAGCGCGCTCTCAGAGTGTAGGGAAAAAGCCACCTATATGGTATACGTCTCTCCCGGAGAATAGCAAGGAGCAGCTGAAGGTGCCGAGGTTTTTGTAGGGTGTGCCATGACAAGTCCTAGAATAGCTGGATGTTCGACCCCTGAAATTTAATCTGTCGCATTCCCCTCGCTTTTTCCATAACCGCTTCTTTTTCCTAGTAGTCGTGGAAGCAACAGATAATGTTCCTTGGGAGGGATGATGAGGATTTGGGCCTAAGCGCTCTATAGGCCCTATCAAGCTGGTAAGATCTAGGGGGAGAGGACTATATAACCTGATTGAAAATAGCGTCCAGGACTAAGTGCACATTCTCCTCTCCTTGAGCTTCAGGGACCCCCTGACCCTTCTATTGCTTCTGCGCCCCCGGTTGTCGAGGTCCTCTAAGTGGCGAGCCATGCCATTAACTATAGAGATCTGCTCCAGCATGGCGGGGTGTAGCTGCTCCATATATTTGCGAGTATTGTCATGATCCTCTTCAATCATTTCTACTCTGGAAGCAATTTGTTTAATGTCCTGTCTGATACTGGAGATTTCCTCTCTACAGGCCTGCTTGACCTCTGAAATCATAGCTTGCCAATCCTCTCTGGTGGGAAAGTGCTGTGTGAGCTCAGACCCGTGAGAGCCCGCTGCCCTGCGTGGGCCAGGAGAGGCAGAGGTGCGCACCGGGGAGCCCTGCCATGATGGGGCTGAGCTATCCGAGTCTCTGGCTGGGGATAGTAGTGCTGACCCAGAGTCCAGGCTATCTTGCCCTGCATAAATTGCGCCCACTGAGGGTGTATTAGTGGTCTGGTGGCTGGGGCACCTGCCCTGGGGCTGCGGTGGTGACTTAGCAGCCATGTTGCTATATAGGAGCTGGGGAGCTGAAAGTCCTTGCGGGGATCGCGGGTCAGCAACTGAGGGGGAGAGGGAGAGTTTGCTGCAGCCTGTACCTGATCCGCCGCCGAGACGTGCGCCTCTTCAGGGGAGACGCCAGCCCAGGTCTGAGCTGCCTTCAAGGCTCTGGTGATGGGTTGCGCCAGCAGTTCCTGGCTCTCCTCGGCACTCGGCAAGTCGCAGCTCCGCTCCGGTGACGTGGGTGCACGAGGCGATAATGGCGCCACTAGGCCTGTGCGCGCTGGATGTGGAGGTCCTCGGAAGATGAAGGCATCTAGCGAGGTCCGTGGCACGGCGGGCGTCGGAGGCCTCCCCACACTTTTCTCTTGGAGCTGGGATCTTCTTTTACCCATTTAGGGTGCTAATTACGGCCAGGCGTGCTATTTGCTGTGGTCCGGTGCGGGAGCTCCTCTAACACGCGACCGTCTCCATCGGATTCCGGTACCGCCCCCCAAACCTCGAGATTTTAATATTGTGGTTTCAATCGCCACGCCATCACACACAACCACAGTAAAGTGGGGTGGAACAGTGGACCCTGTGAAAGGAGGTCTGGCGGAAAAGGAAGTGGGCAAGGAGCATCTGTCAATAGGGCGACGAAATCTGCGTACCAGGACCTGCGGGGCCAATCTGGGGCGACGAGAATGGCTGGTACAATCTTGGACTTGATGTGCTTGAGCACTCGAGGAAGAAGAGTCCAGGGTGGAAAGAGGTAAATTAGAGCAAACTGACTCCACGCTACTGCCAGCGCATCTACTGCGAGAGCCAGGGTATCTCTGGCTCTAAATACATAAGTCTGGAATTGATGATTGAGATGAGATGCAAACAGATCGCCGTCTAGCATGCCCCCCTTCTGGCAAAGAAGATGAAAAAAACCTCTGGCAGAAGAGCCCGGAATCGACCGTTGTCCAACTGAGAAGATCGGACAACCAGATTTCCACCCTTGGAGTGAAGATCGCCGACATTGACTGCTCTGCCCAGCGAAGGATCCTCGCAGCTTCCAGAAATGCTGCCTGGCTTCTGGTGCCACCCTGATGATTCAGAACAGAATCCGCATTGGGTGACCCCAAATGAGAAGGTACCAATGTGAAAGCGCTAGGAAAAAAGGCTCGGAGTTACAGAACATTGATCGAAGACTGGATTCCCTGAGAGTCCAGAAACCCCGAGTCATCTGGGTGCCAGAGACGGTGACCCACTCCGATGCACTGGCGTCTGTGGTGATGATCAGCCATTGCAGGGGGCAGAAAAGACCTCCATTGATGTAACGCAGGGGAGACTAGCCACCAGGCCAGTTCAGCTCGGCCCTGGGTTGGCAGGCAAATCACTGTGTCCAGGGACTTTGGGGACCCATCCCAAAGAGACAAGATTGTGTGCTGCAGAGGGCGAAAATGAAACTGCGTGAAAATCCACCCGATTATCCACCCGAAGCGCACCAACCCGTCTATGGGTAATCCGGATGCTGTCTAGGCAGGGGCATCGCGACGGAGCCTTCACAAGAAGGTCATCCAGGTAGGGAACAATGGACACACCACTGATTATGAAGGATCGCCATTAAAGGCGCCAGGACCTTTGTGAAGACCCTTGATGTAGTTACGAGGCCAAAAAGCTGAGCTCTGAACTGAAAATGCCGTGAACCTACTGTGAAACCTAGGAACCACTGGTGGGCCTGGGCAATTGGGACATGCAGATAAGCGTCATTAATGTCTATGGCGGAAAGAAACTCACTCTGCTCCAGAGAGGCCACTACCGACTGGAGCGACTCCATGCGGAGCCTGGGAATCTACATATACCAGTTGAGCTCCGTGAGGTCCAACACTATCCTTAATGAACCGTCCTTCTTGGAGACCATAAACAAGTTTGAATAATAAACCTTGAAAACGCTCAGACTCCGGGACTAACATGATCACCCCTTGAAGGAGAAGGGCATGGACTGCCTGAAAAAAACGCTGACACCTGAGGCGGAGAAGCGGGCGGGGAAGAAAGAAGAAACCAGGCTGGGTGAACTGAAGAGAATCCTGAATCCTGACGAGATGGCTTTGCAAACCCAACCGTCATCGACCTGGATCTGACAGATCTCCTGAAATTGGAGGTGACGGCCCCCGACCCAAGACAGATTTTTGGGTGTAGGGCAAGCCTTCAGACCGAGAGCTGCTTGGTGGAAGGACCTTATGGTGCTCTGCGTGACCACCAAGATGAAGCTGGTCTGGCTGAGGGGTGCTTGGCTCCTGTGGAGCGGGGAATCTTCCCTGCAGCTGGCCTATAACAAAAACTCCAAAAGGGTTGAAACTGGGCGCATTTTTTGAGTGAATGATGCCACACCAGTCAATTTTGGCTTTGTTCACCCAAGAAGAAGAAAATGCAGGCCACAGACCAACAGGCCCTCCCCCCCCCCCCTGGCCACCTCAAAGGTGGATTTACAAAAAACATCAAGACGTCTGTCTGTGCTGTCACTCAGGACTGCCACATCTGAGACGGGAATGACCGTAGACTTGGGTGACTGGGGTGTCCACCGGTGGGACTCCTGACCACTTTGTCACTGATTCTTCAGGAAAAGGACAAAGAATATTAAGCCATCTGGTAGGAAACAAACGCCTGTCAGGATGTTTCCACCCCTGGCAACCAGTTCCTCAAACTCCAGGTGTGTAGGGAACAGCAAATGCTGCTGCCTACTGCGTTTAACATCCTCCTGGGAGGCTGAGACATCTTCATCCCTAACATAAAGGGAGTCTCTGACAGGCTGAGTAAGGGCTTGGACCGCCACTCCCATGCCATCAACCCTGTCTGGCCCAAAGACATAACCAGGGGGGGTCTCCAGACGAGGCCATATCCAGGCCTGGAGATTTATTTTCGTCCCTGATAGCCCGGATAAGGGCTTGGACTGCTGCTGCTGTTCCATCATCTCTGTCTGGCTCAGAGTCAGAATCAGAGGAGTCCCCACTTTGAAGAAGCCGTACCCCAGCATGGAGCTTCCATCTCCAACCACTGTCTGTCTGGAGAGAGCTCTGGTGACAACAAGGGAGAGAGAACTCTAACCCTCTTACACGAACGCAACGCATGTGCTGTGCCAGGCGCTGGACCGTGGGAGGTGCTAGGTTGGGCAGCAAGCAGAGACAGCATATGCTGTATGGCCGAAACCATAACATGGGACAGTCTGGAAAGGTCACCCACTGCTAGTTAGAGAGACCTGGCCCATACCGGGGCCACCGACACCTGGCAGAAGGGATCGGGCCCCACGCCGGTCGGCTGAGGAGCTACGCAAAGGGCACAAAGGGCTTTGGGGCTTGTCACAAGAGAATTTCTTGTGGCAACAGATGCACAGGCGGCTTTAACCCCTCATCCTTGGAAAAGGATATGGCTGCAAAGTGCGCTTGGCAGGGATAGATGGCCCAAAGAAGGACAACTTACCATCCCAAGGTGCTTTGTCCTCCATGGAAGCCAGGAGATGTCCAGCAAGCAGATGTGCATGCCCCCAATACAAGCCCGGGTTGCTGGAGGTCCTGCCTCATCCTGGGAGGGCCCGAAACCATTTAGGGCGGTCGCCAGGGTGTAACAAGATCAAGAAAAGGCACAGTCTAGTTGCAGCATAGACCTCCAGAAGCTGGGGTCTAAATCTGAAATACCGCAGAGCGGGAAAGGAGAGCCTGCAACCCCTGAGGGGAACCATCCTATCCCCAGCAGACTGTGCCTTGCCCCGGACGTGCGGTACCACGTGGTTACCCAAAAACATGCCCTGCTGCCTAGTGCCATGATTGCGGCCCCCGCACCTTTAAAGGGGTGCTCCTATCTTGCACTTTGATGGCGTATGGATAGGATATTACCTTCAAAGAGTCCTTGGTACAGGTCATGCTTGGCTATACTCAGAACTTCCATATAACAGAATGGCAAGTTGCGCACAAGCCAGGATTTTCGGGGCTTGTTCCTAAGATAGGTTTTGGATTTTTGTAAGTAGTAGGGAATTTGAGGGTTGAATAAGTTTAGTTATTGTGGGACCACTCTTTTCTGCCTATCCTGCTAAGGTCTGAAAGAGGGCATCCAGGACAAAGGGACAGGACAGCCCTGATGTGTATCGACCCTCATTTCTTCTATTACGGATTATTGCTTGTTCTTAATTGATGGAAGCTTGGATGATTACTCACCATTAACTAGGACTACTGGATGTGGACACTTGATGCCTACCGATAATTGGCGAGTCCTTTATGATTTTCAGTATTGTGTATTTTCTATTTTAAATCATATTTTTTATTGAATTATCATTTTCCTCAAATAGTTCTTTTGGAACTTTCAGTGCACCAGACTTTTTTTTTCTTTTTGAGACCTCATCTATAACAAAGTGTAAGATGAGAACACAACCTTAAACATACAATTGCAACGTTTCAAATCTTATAACATAGGGCAGCTGCTGCAGATGAGATAATGGTACAGCCATGTTGTAAATATACATTCCCAATTTATTTAATAGATGATTGACCCACCTTGATGTTTAGGGGAGAAATTAGGTCCTAATACTGTACTGGAAAAATGCAGTTGGAGGAAAAACACTGAAGGATTGGTCCATGTTCATTGTGGTACACACCATGGTACCAGACAGCACAGTGACTACTTTTCACTCTTTAAATAGGCAGACTGATTGATTACTGATTGAAGACACCTGTGATGCTGACTAAAGGACTTCTCTTAGTTTAACATATCCCTATGGTCAAATTATTTAAATTTTTTTTATAGGAGTACCATCATTTTTGTCCATGCCAGTTACATTAGTATTTTTAACTACATTAAATAAAAAAAATTAACTACAACTCAATAGTTAATTTTCAGTAAATTTAAATTATTAGGTTTGTCAGTTCCAAGTTATTTCAGTGACCATTGTGTCTTTTTCTTTAACATAAGGCTACCGACAATTTAGTCCATGTGTGTATATGGTACTATGTGTGATAGTATTATGTAACTATTTCTCCGCTGCATAGCATTATCTTATCAATGTGTGGAGCTGGCACATAGGGACTGCATTGTACTACTCTGCAGGAGTGACACTGTTAGGACATAATATTAATATGTTATAACGGCAGTTAAAGGGGTTGTCCAATTAATATATTTTTGAATAGAATACTGCTGCCATTTTAGAATAAATAACACTTATACTCACTTTTCCTCACACTCTGGATCCAGCACTGTACTGTTCTCACTCTCCTTCAGTCTTTATTTTTCCTTCCAAATACAACGTCACGTGCCATTATTGGCTGTCATCACCATTCAAAAGTGCTCAGAACGAGGATGTCAGCCTATGGCATGTAACCAACGCAGCCATCAACGTGATGAAAATGCAGCGCAGGATTCAGGGTGAGAGGAGAGGTGACTATAAGGTTTTTTTTTCTTAAAATGGCAGCAGTATCCTGTCCTCCGTTCTAGCACGCATGTCTCCCCTCTATTGTTTTTCATCCTTCCACTCCTGAATGGGCATGTCACCCCTATAGCCGCTGATTGACTGTAGCAGTCAAATGCCACTCATTTACATTGCAATTCAAAAGTGAATAGCTTTGAAAGGTGATGGAAATAGAGACAAATGACTGCTGCAGTGGTTACGTTCCCGTTCGGAAGTAGAAGAATGAAAGCAGTGTAGTTTATTTGGGTTCTTTCATTGGGGGCCCAGGAGAATAATAATTTTTTCCCCAGGAACTGAACAACCCCATTAATGGTACGATTTAATGTACTATATAATGCATTGACAAACATTTTTAAAAAGTGAGTGAAATGAAGAAAAATTTGCATGTTTGTACTTACTGTAAAATCCTTTTATCGTTCTGTTCATTGGGGCACACAACACTTTGGGCATAGGCCCTTGCCCTAGGTGGCTGACACTAGGTGGACCGAACGTGTTGGGCCCACCCAGATGGATTATATCCCTTCTGATGATGCCAGACTAATCAGTTGGTACAAAAGCCGTGGTCAAGAGGTAAACCAAATATCCAATTTCATGGAAAAAAAAAAAAGAGCGAGGGACCTTTGTCTGCCAATGAATAGGATGAGAAAAGGATTTTACGGTAAGTAAAATGCTATGTCCGCCAATATCATTGGGGGACACGGCATCTTGGGATGTTCAAGAGTAGTCCCAAAGGGTGGGAGAAAAAAACGATAATATTAAAAAATTAATCAGCAGTGGCGGCCCTTAGCACACTGCTGCCTGAAGTACCTTACGGCTGAGGCTTGCGTCGGCCGAGGCCAAGGTATAGCTTTGGTAGAATTTACAAAAAGTATGGACTGAAGCCCAGGTGGCAGCTTTGCAAACCTGTAAAGCTGAAGCTTGATGTGGAACCGCCCAGGAGACACCAAATGCTCGTGTAGAATGAGCGGTGACCCGAAACAGAAGGGGTTCCACCTTAGACCCATAGGCTTCCGAAATTGCAGCAGAACCAGCCGGCAATGGTGGCCTTCTAGGCCACCAGGTCTCTTCGCAGACCCTCTGGAATGACAAAGAGGGCCTCGGCACACCTAAAGGATTCTGTAGCAGAGAGGCATATCTGAACGGCCCTGACAATGTCTAAACAATGTAATGACCGCTCTCGAGGATGAGAGGGCGAGGATCAAAAAGAGGCCAGAACTATGTTCTCATTGATATGAAACCAACTTAGGGAGAAACGAAGGAATGGGATGTAGGACAACCTTGTCCTTATGGAATACCAAGAAAGGGGATTTACATGATAGAGTCGCCAGTTCAAACACTTGGTAGATGGAAGTGATGGCAACCAGGAATGGCCTTCAAAAAAAGATTTAAATCCCATTATTTGATAGGCCTACAAACCGCTGGGACTGAATGTGCGACCACCTGCAAAAGGGTTTTAACCTGTGAATGGGGGGCCAGCTTGAGCTGAAACAGAACCGAGAGAGCAAAATTCTGACCTCTCAGGAGGGAAACGCTGAGCCCAAGCTTCAGGCCTGGCTGCAGAAAAAAAACAGCACCCTTTGAGTAGAACATACCAAGGGGTCAAATTCCTGGGACTCAGTCCAGGCAAAAAATGCCTTCCAAGTGCAGTAATAGATGTGGGCAGATTGAGGCCTGCATGAGCGAATCCTTGTCCAGATAACAGACTCTGACAAACCCCGAGGATGGGGTAAAGGAGCGTCTGCCAATAGGGCGATGAGATCCACGTACCAGGACCTGCGGGGCCAATCTGGGGTGACTAGAATGGCTGGTACCCTCTTGGACTTGAAGCACTTGAGCAAGAATGTGCCAGGATGGAAAGAAGTAGATCAGAGCAAACTGACTCTAAGGTAAAACCAGAGCATCTGCTGCGAGAGCCAGGGAATCCATGGCCCTGGATACATAACTTGTGAGTTGATAATTGAGGCGAGACTCGAACATCTGGCGTGCCCCACTTCTGGCAAAGAAAGTGAAAAACCTCTGGTAGAAGAGTCCACTCCCTGGAATTGACCATTGCTCGACTGAGATGATCGGTCAACCAGTTATCCACCCCTGGAATGAAAGACGTCGACAAGGTTTGTACTGTCCGCCCCACCCAGAAAATGATCCTTGCAGCTTTCAGAAAAGCCGCTCGGCTCCTGGTGCCACTCTGATAATTTAGATCACTGCCGTGGTGTTGCTGGACTGAATCCGAATTGAGTGACCCCGAATGATAGGTGTTAGAGTAAATATAGCCCTGCTGTCTAGGCCTGAACTGACTCCATTTTGTCTTCATTTATTTGTTCTTTGTCTCTTTCTTCTGAGTATCCTAAAGATGTTTTTATACTGAAACTTAGCTTTGGATTGCTCTGTGGCTGCCAAGGTGCCAAGGACACACTAGTGGGAAAAGTTCCTGTTCTCATGCAATGTTTTGAAATAAATGCAGGTGTCCAATTATGATGTCCAATTATAATTGGAAGTTGAGCTGGAATGTCCTTGATACCTTTTGGGCACCTACAGAGTAATAGGATGTTTCTCTTTAGTTTGACACATATAAAGGATTTATGTATTTTTTTTAAGTTTAATTAATCTTGGACACTGCCCAGTAAGAAGTATGAATATTAATGTATACCAATGATTATTCACGCCCATATTGTATATCCAGCGCTTAGGGTGGGCTTATCATTTAACCCTTTGATATCATGTAACAATTTGTCTATAAAATAAAGACCTCGGGGGCTTTGCTCCTAGAGTGATTTTGAATCTCAACCTGTGACTCATCATTGCTCTCCCGCGGTAGCCAGCTGGTGACACCCAAAGATGTGACCCTTCTGGGAGTAGTAAGTATAACAACTTATTACTCTGACAATAGGGGACCAATGTGAAAGCGCTAGGAAAACGGCTCTAAGTTCTAGAGCCAAAGACGGCGCCCCACCCCAAAGCACTGGCGTCTGTGGCGATAATTAGCCATTGCAGGGACAGAAACGACTTCCCCTGATGTAGTGCAGGGGAGAATAGCCACCAGCCAAGGTCAGCTTGGACCTGGGATAAAAGGCCCCTCACTCTGTCCAGGGACTTTGGAGACCCATCCTAATGATACAATATTGCCCACTGCAGAAGGCAAGAATGAAACTGCATGAAAGGCATGGCCTCAAAGGCAGTCACCATCCTGCTGAGAACCCAAAGTATATGGGGTGCCTGACCATCATCACTGGATCTTCTATTGTGGAAGAAACAGTCTGGCCACCCGAGTGTCAAAAATCATCCCCAGAAATTCCATTCTTTGCGATGGGATCAGACAGGACTTGTTGAAGTTGACTATCCAACCGAAGCGCACCAAGGTGTCTAGGGTGATCCTGATTCTGTCCAGGCAGGCGCACCACGATGGAATCTTCACTAGAAGGTTGTCCGGGTAGGGAATAATGGTCACACCCCTGATGCGAAGGATCTCCACTAGGGGCGCCAGGACCTTTGTGAAGACCCTTGGTGCAGGTGCGAGGCCGAACGGCAGAGCTCTGAACTGAAAATGCCATGAACCTACTGTGTAAAGCAGGAACCACTGGTGGGCATGGGCAACTGGGATGTGCGGATAAGCATCCTTGATGTCTATAGCAGAAAGAAACTCGCTCTGCTCCAGAAAGGCCACCACCAACTGGAGCTGGCATGATTACCCCTTGAAGGAGGAGGGCGTGGATTGCCTGAAGAAAAATGCTGACGCTCAAGCCAGAGAATGGATGGAGAATTGAACTGAAGTGAACAATGTATCCTGACATGACGACTTCGCGAACCCAGGCGTCGTCAACCTGGACCTGCCAGATCTCCTGAAAAATACAGGAGACAGCCCCCCACCCAAGACAGATTCTTGGGTGGGGGCAAGCCTTCAGACCAAGTGCAACTTGGTGTCAGGACTTTTGGGGCGTTCTGCAAGACTGCCAAAATGATGCTGATCTGGCTGAGGGGTGCTTATCTCACATGTAGCAAGTGATTTTCTCTGTGGCCGGCCTGTAAGAAAAGTTCCGGAAGGGTTGAAACCGGGCAT
Organism: Phyllomedusa bahiana; assembly: GCA_025379985.1. Taxonomy (NCBI): domain Eukaryota; kingdom Metazoa; phylum Chordata; class Amphibia; order Anura; family Hylidae; genus Phyllomedusa; species Phyllomedusa bahiana. The sequence continues at coordinate 87,292 of JAODAL010001290.1, read as the reverse complement.
GTTTGATTTTTGTTTTTTTCTTGAGTGAATGATGCCGTGCAAGCGGATGTTGAGGAAGAAGAATACTACAACCCGCTGTGGCCTCTGAAATTATCCGGTCCAAATGCTTCTCAAAAAGCTTGCTGCCAGAAAATGGAAGCGCAACCAGCAATTTCTTGTAAGCTGCTCCCGTCAACCAAGATTTTAACCAGAGAGTGGTGAGCAGCCACTGCATTGGCCGACGCTCTAGCCGGCAAATGGGCTAACTCAAGAGAAGTCTCACACCGAAATGAGAGCTGGGAAGCAAAACCCAACAACTCCTCTGTAGAGGCTACAGCTGACAGTCTTTGCTGCAGCTGTGTTGACCAGACCATGCAGGCCTTGCTGACGCAAGAAGAACCCTCAAGATGCCTGTCCGTGCTCTCTCTAAGGACTGCTATGTCCGAGACAGGGATGGCCATGGACTTCGTAAGTCGGACAACTGGTGCATCCACTGATGGGACCTCCGACCATATTGTCACCGATTCCTTATGAAAGGGACAAAGAGTATTAAGCCGCCTAGTAGGAAACAAATGCCTGTCAGGAGGTTTACACTCCTTGGCAACCAGTTCCTCAAACTCCGGGTGTGTAGGAAACACCAAACACTGCCGCCTGCTGTGTTTAAGTGAAACCTCCTCATCTTCTAACATGAAGGGAGTCTCTAATAACAAGTTCCACAGATTCTAACAAGAGTGGGGAACATTAAATGACGCCGTCAGCTGTGCTTAACAAAACCTCCCATGAGAGGTCAGACATCCTCTCCCACATGAAGGGGGTATGTGACCACCCCTATTAGGGCTAGCACAGTTGCTGCTATTCCATCAAAGCCAGAGTCAGGGTGGTCCCCAGAAGAGGCCGTATCCAGGCCTGGAGCTTCCATGTCCATCCCTAATAGCCCAGACAAAGGCTTGGACCGCCACTGCCGTTCCATCATCTCTGTCTGGCTCAGAGTCAGAATCAGAGGAGTCCCCACTTTAAGAAGCTGTATCCCGAAATGGAGCTTTGATGTCTGTCCACTGTCTGTCTGGAGAGAACTACCAGAATCTGAAAATAGAGCAACGTAAAAGAAGATTAGCCAATTAAAGAACTGACTGGTTAACTAACACCCTCAGGGGGGACATCGTCATGGTGAAAATACGCGCTGACGACCCCCTGATGGATGAGAGCCAGAGGCTCTATCACCCTCCAGTGGGTGAGAGCCAGGCGCTCGATCACTGCCTGCAAGCAAACAAAAAATAAACTCCAGAGCTGTGAATTAGCATCTGCCTTCTACAGTCACTAGGCTGAAAACTGATTAGCTTGGCATCAGCAGGCGGAATATAGAAAAGAGAAGGCCAGCACAAATGTCCTGTTAGTCCATAATCACCTTTTAAAATGCAACAGACCGCCAAAAAGGAAAGAGGAGCCCACCCTTTCCAAATAATGCACCAATAAATCCAAAAGATGGTTCAGCAAAAAAAGGTGTGCATTTATTCACAGATATGAATCCAAGTCCAAGACAGCAACGTTTTAACTCAAGTTCGAGCCTCTCTCAAGCATGAGAAAGGCTCGAACTTGAGTCGAAACGTTGCTGTCATAAGCAGGAGGAATATAGTGCATCTGGGCGGACCCAACACATTTGGTCCGCCTAGTGTAAGCCTCCTAGGGAAAGGGCCTATACCCAAGGTGCGTGTCCACCAATGATATTGGCGAGAAACACAAATTTATTTTTGAGGTTTTGATTTTATGGATTTTACCTTGCAGTATAAGTTAAATAATAACTTTTTTTTTTGCTGTTTTTATTATTTTTTACTAACTAAATAAAACACGGGATATATATATTTTGAGAACCACAACTTGTTTTTAAATTTTTCTGTCAAGGAACCTGACATATTTTATGGGGATACTTATATACTTGTTATTCATTTTTAGAGGGAGAGAACAGTAATTTCAGCTTTGTTTTTACATCATTTACTGTGTGGGATAAGTAAGGTAATATTTTTATAGTTGAGGCTTATGGTCATGGTGATACCCATTACATTTTTTTTATATGGTTTCTTTTTTAGTAAACAAATGTCGATGAGCTTGCCAGCACTTGTGCAGGTAGGAATCCAATTTGATTAAAGTAAAACGCAAATTTTATTGGACAGGTTTAAAAAAACCATGTGGTTGTTTTTAAAGTGTGTTTTTTTAAACCTGTCCAATAAAATGTGTGTTTTACTTGAATCAAATTGGATTCCTCCCTGCACAAGTGCTGGAAAGCTCATCGACATTTGTTTACTCTGCTTTGGAGCTGCTACAGCCGGCTGCTCATTCCGTGGACACTGCTCAGCGAGGTGCGGATCTTACTCCTAGAGACTTTCTGGTGAGTGTTTTCTCAATTCTATGTTTATATTAATTTATTTTTTTTTAGTCCCACTATGGGACCACTAGAACTGTTCAGTAACTGCTCTATCATGGCAGATCTGAGGTCTACAGCAGACCCTGGCTCTTAGCAGGGAGTTATACATGGCAGACCTGGAGTCTACACTAGGACCCTGGCCGCTAGCAGGGTATCAAAGGAGTGCTTACATGACAACCTGGAGTCATAAGAGTGCTTACAGGGCAGATCTGGGGTCTGCACTAGACTTCTCATATAATGGCTTATATGCTGTTACCATTGATTGTGACAAAAAAAAAGTGGTTGAATGGCTGGGATCAAGGTTGTCTCCAATCTCAGGTGTTGCAGATGGGTGTCAGCATCTAATGTGTAAGGAGCAGGCTCAGTACTTAAGTCCATCCCCTCTATAATTATAATGTACACATACATGAAATATTAGTGAGGGGTTAAAGGCAGATGTTCCTCTTAACTAACATATCACCTTTAGGCTATGTTCACATGGCTTATTTCGGGGCGTATTTACGGACGTATTTACGTCCACAAATACGTCCCGAAATACGTTTCAAATACGTGTCACAATGTGTGGCGCGTATTCCGCGTCGTAAATACAATTCCCATTCTTTACTATGGGGATTTACGTTGCGAAATACGCCTCAATAAGTGACAGGGGACTTAATTTTACGATCGTATTTACAGACGTATTTATGCCCGCAAATACGTCGTGAAAATACGCCTCGTGTGAACGACGAGGCGTATTTTACATTGGAATCAATGCTAATCTAATTGTTCATTATTTGAAACGTATTTCGGGACGTATTTGCGGACGTAATCACGTCCGTAAATACGCCCCGAAATAAGCCGTGTGAACATGGCCTAAGTTGCTGAAAATAGTACAGCCAGGAGTGTCAACTCATTGAAGGGGTTGCCCACTATTAAAAAAATAATAATAATAATAATTAGGGAACCGCTGCCAAAATACTCACTACCTGTGTGCCATTGCCTTACACCACCATTCAGAAGTAAACAGTTTTGAACCATGATTTAAGGCAATAGCACATGAAAGCTGCAACCTGTCAGCAGCTGCAATGGTGATGTCCTGATGTCCGTTTGCCCAGAGCCAGGAAGTAAACGGAAGCCTAGGGAGAGATGCTACAGAGCCATCACTGGAACAGAGGGGAACAAGAAGGGAAGTAGGAGTTTTATTATTTATTAAGACCGCTGAACTATATTTTTTTATGTACTAGACAACCCCTTTAATGCTAAAATTTGGAGGATTTGATAACATATGGCACATCCATTGTACTGCTGGAGACCTCACTAAGAATGGATAGCAACATTTCACATTGTCCAACACTGTTTCCATAGAGATTCTATAAGTTTATGGACACTCATCTACCTATGAACTCCTATTCATTACAGCTGCCATAAAGCAAAAGCATCCTGTTTTGTTACAGTTGCTTGTGTCTTCAATATGGCAGAGAAGTATTTCACTAAAGTATATCACCTATACTCTTTTTAACCAGTTAATGTGTTTTTGTTTTCTGATATTAAATTTTCTTTCATTTTCTGTACATTATTATAGGGATAGTCATCACTTGCTCCCTGCTGTGTGACCAGCAGTTTAGAGATTTGCTTTACAGCAGTTAAAAGAACATAAATTGATGTTTGGACATGACTTATTAAGACTATGGAAGAGTTTTAAATGATGCAGCTCACTGTATATAGAGTGGGAGGTGAGCTGCGTCATTTAGACTAGGTTCGCACTTTCTCTCTGCGTTGCAGGTATCCATTTGGGTATCGGGGGGAAAAAGGGTACCCTGAAGGATAATGCGACATAGCCATAGACCCATAAACATTAGTAGAAGAAATGAAGTCCTATTTGAAGTGTGTACCGCCAGCAAATAGAGCAGACAGAGTCCTAATAGGCCAGGTATGTCCACACAGCGTTTTTCAATCCGAAAAATGTATTGAAAAACGCTGCATAAAACATATCCAAACACGAACCCAAAGTGTGGTACAAGTTTGGATACGTTTTCTGTGCAGCAGAAACATACCCTATAGTTTTAAATAGGGTGTCTGATGTGTAAAACGGATTCAGAATTTACATGTCAATTCTTTGATCGGATCTGTTAAACGCATCCGAAAGACGTATGTAAAACACATTGAGCATTGTTAGATACGTGTTTGGGTCTGAAAAACGTACGCACACAGATAAACAATGCTGTGTGAACATCCCCTAACATAAAGGAATCTGTCAGGGTACTTTTATTCCCAATACCCAGACTGATAACTGCAACGTAGAGAAAAAACAAACTGTGAACTCAGCCTTACCTATTTTAATTAGTGTAACTTGTATTCTCCATCTCTAGCACCACAATATCTATAATCCTGCCTTCTGATGAATTGACTGCTAGGATCTCAAAAAAAAAAGTGTTAAGGTTTGGAGGGCCCAGTGGCCTATGTAAAAACTGCAAATTTTTAAAATTTTGTTGTATAGGTAGTAACATAGAAATAAAAAGTTTTCCATAAAAACTTGATATAAATAATTTTGTGACAATTTATGATGATTTTCATTAAAAATAAAAAACAATTATTTCTCTTGGGCTAGGTTCACACGGCAATAATTGCGGGACGGATTTCGTCCGCAATTCCGCCGTGTGCTCGGAAGAGGGGGTCCGGCAGCCCGCCGGCCCCATAGACATTCACTACTCATGGCGTGTATACGCCGTGAATAATTGACATGCCACTTCTCTTCCCGCTCAGCGTATTGTGCGAGCGGGGAGAGGAGGCACAATCCATAGTTCTCTATGAGAACTGTGGATTACCGTAATGACTGGGACATATCTCGCCCCATATTTAGCGCAGTACGGTGCAAAATATGGGGCGAGATACATGCCAGTTTAAGCCGTGTGAACATAGCCTTACACATATTGTACTTAAATTTATTAAACAAACCTTACATTTTGTGAAAAATCCTCTTTAACAAATTCACTGTGGTAGACCAGAATTTTTCTAAGACTTCATTTAAAAAATTTTGACACTTGGCAATGATGGCTAAAGATACTGTAAGTTAATTGTGCTAACAACCGATTCATAATTCCTGCTGTGAGAAAGTTTAGAATTTAGTTGTAATGAAAACCTCTCTCTCCGTTGTACTGCTTATATTACTGTAGGTCTATGCTGCATGAAATATAAACTAGGGCCTCCAGTCTTACCTTTCAGCTTGTTTCTAGCCTTAGTGAAAGCCACATGCTAAACTTAAACAAAAAGCCATCAGTTTAAGACTACATAAATAATTTCTGCAGCAAGTAATGAGGCATTCTGAAAACAAATTTGAACTAAAATTTTTTTCTTCTTTCCTTGTAATTTAACAGTGGAAGTCGTTTTCTTCTGATAAACCCCGCTGGCTACCTAAGAGCTAAAAAAAACTAAAAATAATAATTTAGTCACTCTGAATAAGGCAGTCTATGCATTACCTGGGATACAGGCCAACACCAACGTCCTGCATCTCCCCATCGCTGATGGTGAAACTGTTACAGGTCAGCTGTAAAAACAAGCAAAGCAAATCTGGGATTAGTGGGTTTTGACCTGAAGGAAAAGAAACATTCAATAAATAAAGTCTATAGCATTCAGCAAATTGCTGTAGAAGATCATAAAACACCCAGTGCCAGCACCGGAAAAAGAGCCAAGTATCACACGTGGCTTCCAGTCTCCTGCAATTTTTCAAGCATTTCTTAACTGGTATACTAGCTCCATTCAGCCAGGAAAGGACTGAAATAAGGTGTTTTTAATTAGCAGAGAGAAAGAGGACCTGTTCAGTGGGGCAAGCGATCTCTTCTTGTTTTACAGACTGGAGCTTGTTAAGAAGATGCAGTAAAATTGTGTGGCTTGGGCAAGCTTGGAGCAATACATTTATTAATTGGCACATTTAGTGACTAGCTCCATTAACAACAGCTAATGATTTTTAAGGCTTAGAAAGAAAAAATATTCACACAAAATAAATGCTACTGTAGAGGTTAAACCTGGCAGCAAGTTGTAAATGAAACATTATTCCCTGTTCCTGGAGCATGTTGCCACCTAAGACTTCTGACCATATATATATTTTTTAATACTAAAGTTTTATTGATTTTAAATCAAAAGTGATTAAAACAATGACATTTAGACAACATACATAGGTACATGTAAAATCGACTGACAAAAAGCCTTCTTCCTCAATAGTCCTAATCAGTATTATATTGTGTTCTGGAGGGCAAAAACATCCTTGGATATGAGATCAGAAAAGGCTCCAAAGGCTAAGCAAGAAGCTGCATTGTGGGAAAAAGAGGAAAGAGAAAGAACATAATGGAAATCATTTAGAATAAACTGTGAGCAAGAGCCATGGAGGCGCCATGTAATAAGTCTTTAGAGACTTGCACTGAACTTCAGAGTACTGGACAGCATGTAAAGCACTTTATGGAGTTTACTACTGTTAAAATCAGAACAACAGGTCAACTAATTAAGGTGTAGTATGTAGTAGATGATTGAAATAAAATCCAGTTAGGAAATGTATTAATGCATATCAAAGATGATTCACAGAACTGGGCAGTGAGCTCCTCCATCATGTGTCTGAGGAACCTTATTCAGAAAAATTTTGTCCCTGACCTTCAACAGTTGTTGTCCACCACCTTAGCAGTTTGTCAGAGATGGCATGTACGGGAACATTTTGACATTGATTTAAGCTGTGGAGAACACGAAGACTTATATCAAGTCATATATATCTAAACCCATTGCTTCACTGAGTATTTGAAGGACTGCTTATCATCACATGTAGAAATTACATAGCGATAGAGCATAACATATCACAGAAAAAAGCTGTAAAAATGTGTACAATAACCAAGCGCAACAAAGCCTTATAGCGTTTAAACTGGCATGCACTGCAGGAATGGAAATTGTGCTTGGTAAGCAAGGGGGGAAAAGCGGCCAAGCTAGGAACTTACATACTTCCAGTTTCGTACTGTACACTGAATCTGAACAACTGATTTTTCTTACTTATTGTTGAACTGAAGCTATATAAGGCCACAATACTGCATATGGTAGCATCCTCAAATCTCAATGAAATTCAAGCTTTCATCTTGAAGTGGGCAACAAGGTCTACATTATATGTTTCATTAACCGTAGCTATTTCAAAATCTCACTACAGAAACCTCTCATGCTTCTGTGAATATGTATGTAGTATTTGTAATTAGGTAAAGTAGTATCTAAACAGCATATTCTAGCTATAACTTTTTAAAACAAATTAGAAGAATAACCTTATTAAGATGAATACAAGACAAAAGTGCAGAAATAAGACAGCATTTTAAATCACTAAGATTAAAAACAAAGTTCAAACATTGCACAAATCACAAAGTGTACTCGAAGTACATAACTGATAGGAATAAGAATTTTTAATTCAGAATTCCAGTTGTTTATCGGCAGCAGAGCAAGCTGAGAAAAATTGTGTACAGAGTACAGTATGGCAAAAGTGACTGAAGGTTAAAAATGGATTTGAGATTTTAAGTTACACCTCGGAAATGAAAAATGAATTTTACATGAACAGCAGTGTGAACACACAATTTACCCATTCATTTGAGTGCAAAAAAACTGACTTTGACCAAGAGCTGAACCAGGACATACTATTCGTAATGGAAAGCTAAACTGGTCATTTATAGACTGAAAACATGGAACAGTTAATGTAAGCATTTCTATAGCAATAATAAGTCCACACAAAGAGAGAAAAAGGAACTTGTAAAGTCTCTGGAACATGCGATAGGTCGTAGAAATATTGATTCATTTTTATCTACAGCATTTCTCTCTCAGAAGCTTGGTGACATCTTCATAATGGACAGCAGGATCTGATTTCACTCTTTAAAATGATCATTTCTACCAAATGGATATTTTCCCTATTAACTTTCTCAGTTTCTTTGTTTTACCTTTACAGTCATTAAAAGTTTTAAATACTAATTCATTTTTCTTTTCAGCAGTGACATAGGGTCATACAGATTTTATCTCCTCTCTGTTTGTTTGTTTCTTCCTCCACATGCTTCCAAGTGTTGTAGAACATTTTTCAACTCCATCATTTGTTACACATGCTCTCATCACTCAAATACAAAGAGAACATGAACAAAAGAAGTAAAGCCTCCCTCTCTCAAGGGTCCTAAAGCAGAACATTCACAAAATTAAAACTAGTGAGAAAGTGGAAGACTATAAAACTTAATCTTAGGTACTTATATTGGTATTGATGTAATAAAAAAAAAAAAGAGCATTGGGTGGGGCGTGTCGGGAGAGCTAAGCATATGGCCACCCACTAGCCTCGCTCCGTGCCTGAGTCGCCTATTTTAGAGCCCACCAGCTGCAATATCGCCCCTAGATGGGAACACAGCATGGACAGGCGCTCAGGAGACCGCCGGCAGCTGCTTCTGCACTTCTTCTGCAGGCATCTGCGCTAGGCCACTTTCTGACAAGAAGCGCGGTAAAGCGCGGCCTTCCAGAGGATTGGGCGCCATTGCAACGTGGCGGATGGCGCTCCTGTGCATCAGAGCGTTCCCCTGCAGTTCCCCGACCTCCTTCAGCAAGCCCGGCAGCACCTCCGATACCTACAGCTGATGTCCCGCTCCCCTACAGCTCCAGTACAGGTAAGAAGACTGCCCCAGTTGCGGATCGCAGCCCCGCTCCTTCTGCCACCGAGACTCCTGCCATCTTGCTGCCCGACCCGCAGCTGCCTCAGACAGACGCATCATCCCCCCCAGTGTGTTGCCCACAGAACCTGGCCTCAGGACAGCGACCTAGACCCCCTGCTACTGGCCCCCACGGCCATCCAACACCTCTGGGTCTTTCACCTGCTTCACCCCACCAAGGAGACCAGGGTCAACAGGACTTAAAGGGGGCTACCACAGTGATTCCTGCTTTGCCCTCAGGGCCTCTGGCTTTTGCTCCAGCAAGCCTCAGCCCTCATTCTTCTTCTGCCTCCCCCCGCTCCTTACCAACTACTACAATTCTGCATGTCCCTATCCCACTCTCAACCAGACCTGGGTCTCGACAACCCCTCTCATCCTCGCCCACTTAACTATGGGCAGTATCCCGTGATGACTATGCTTGCCCCTCTTCAGCACAATCCTTGGGCTTGAGCCCCCACACTCTGCATCCGGATGCCCCGGAATTTTCTCAGGGGAGGGGAGCATCATCTACATCGGATTTCACTGATTCTCACCAGTGGCCTGATTATCTTCAACTACTACTGACCAAAGCCGACTTTCAGACCCTGATATCTGAAGTTAAAGAGACGTGCAAATAGGAGATCTCTTCATTACTGCAAGATATTAAGCATTTGGCGGTGAGAGTAGATATGCTTGAAGAGGAGCATGAGATTACACGTAAATATTTGTCCACCCTCCACCCAACGGTTGGCACACAAACTTCAGTACTCCGTGGCCTCGGGCGCCATGTAGAGGACCTGGACAATAGAGGACGCATAAACAATATATGGGTCAGAGGCCTGCCTGAGTCGATAGGGGGTGAGGACATCTCAACAACGCTGGTTACTATTTTTAACACTATTCTTGGAGAGCAGATCTCACCGCCCATTAAACTGGACAGAGCACACAGGGCTCTCTGCCCCAAGAGATCCTCACCCCTCACAAGGGACGTCATTTGCTGTGTGCACGACTTCATAACTAAAGAGGCCATAATGACAAAAGCGCAAGCAATACGCTCACTCGATTTTGGTGGGGGAAGGGGGCGTAGATCTAGCTATTCCCGGACTTTTCTTAGGTAACTCTTCAAAAGAGGCGTCTTCTGAAACCCCTCCGCCTCCACCGATGTGGCAGCCGTCACAGTCGAAAAAGAGATGCTCTGCTGCTGAAGGACCTGCAGGGAGAAGGCTCCCTCCTGCACCGTCTCACTGATGATCCTCCAACCATGTACTGATTGGATGAGTATACGGTGTCTCTCATTGGGACGTCCTGGGAGCTGCCTTCTTATCCATGTGGGCATAAAATGTTTGAATATGCGCTATTTCTTGGGCGACTCGGCCATAGTGGCAGATGTGTTCGACAGTTTAATCACATGTAGTTCCTGTATTGCATTCTGCGGTTCACTGTTTTCCTACTAAAGGAAGAGTATGGTTTCTGGCTCTCCCTCTGCACTAAGATCTCGTACCTGCTGACGCTGGACTTTCACTTACAGGAAGTTTGGTACCGGCAGTGGAGATTGGTGGGACAGGAGCCCCCAGGTGACCCCCTATTTTTTTTCTTTCTTTGCCTAATCTAAATCCTATTAAATAACTGTGAAAGGAGTTGAAACATGCAGTCTGGGTCTGGAGAAAGCACCTTTAATCTGAGAAAGCTGGAACAGGTTGCTCACGAGGAATGGGCCAAAATACTTGTGGACAGAAGTTAGAGTTACAGAAATTGTTTGTCGTGATTGCGTCAAAAGTTTAAGCAACAAAATATTACCATCACTGTTGTCCAGTTTCATTGTTTTTTTTTTCCCTTAATTTTTTTCTAGCAGCGCGCACTAATCAGTTACATGGAGTTGGGAAAGAAAAAAATAGCTTCTGATTTTTGGTGCCACCATCTGGTGAGCAATCAGATGCATTTTCTGTGATTTTATACAGTTAGAAAAACTCTTTAATGACAACTTTTTTTGTACTGCTGGAAGTTTAAATATGGCAATGGCTCTGTATATATCTTCCCTCTTACTCTCTAGATTCTTCAAAAACAACAATCCCACATCATTTGGAGACCATAAGGGTAGGTTTATGCACAGTAGACTGATAGCAGAAATGTGTGCAACTTGAAAAAAAAACCTTCTATACGTCCTTCACCCCATATATCCAATCCCTTGCATGCTCCTGTCACCTGCACCTCAAGAACATCTCAAAAATCCGTCCTTTTCTCACTGTGGAAACAGCTCAAACTCTCATTGTTGCTCTTATTCTTTCCCGTCTTGACTACTGTAACTCCCTACTTGTTGGTCTCCCTCTCTGTAAACTCTCCCCTCTACAATCTGTCCTGGATGCAGCAGCCAGGCTTGTCTTTCTTTCCAGCCGCTATACTGATGCCTCTACCCTGTGTCAGTCACTGCAATGGCTGCCTATTCAGTAAAAGAATACAACACAAACTAATCAAAATCTCACCCAAAAAAGCTCTCCACAGCGCGCACCCCCCTACATCTCCTCCCTCATCTCTGTCTACCACCCTACCCAGGCTCTCCGCCTGCACTGATCTAAGACTAAAACAAACCCCACCTCATCCGAACCTCCCATTTCCCGTCTCCAAGATTTTGCACGTATTGCAAACCCGTTCTCTGGAACTGCTACCCCATGTGTCAGGCACACTCACAACCCTCACAGTTTTAAGTGCGCTCTGAAAACCTCATCTTCTTAGACAAGCCTACAAGATCCCTAACTCTTATCCCTCCAAATTCTGTCACACAATTCATCACTTCCTGCCCTTTTGGCACCCACAGGCACTTATCTGTATAATAGATGTATGGTTTTCGATGACAGGTTCATCCACTTTTTTTATGTATACTACCCCATAATTTACGTAACAGGGTGGACCATGTAAACCAAGCACTTGTCACCCTTTTTTTCACCCAACACCCTAATAGATTTTAAAACCCCTTGCCCAGCAGGGGCCCCCACCCCTCATGTCTCATTTGTAAGTAGCTTTTTTTATAAATGTAATGTCTGGTTTGTCTGTGCTTATACCCTCTATATTGTAAAGTGCTGCAGAATATGTTGGCGCTATATAAATAAAGATTGTTATTATTATTATCTGAATCAATATATGCATGTGCATATATTTTGTGTGAGACCCATTCAGAAACACAAAATACACGCTGGTAGGGCTTAGCCGTCTCAGAAATGTGGCAGTTTTTGCTAAGGTGTGTGCAGGTATGATACTAAGATATATATATAGATATCCTTGGATGATAATGGTAAACAATATTCTATAGAAACTTTTATCAATTATGATACGTCATGTCCTCTAATTGATTCGCTACACTTAACAGTATTTGCTGGGGTGTATCACATGTGGGATGCACCTCTCGTAAACTGAAACAAAGGGTTGCTGATTACATTGCTTGGGTGACTAAAATGGATAAAGATATGTCTGATGTTACTAAGCACTTTGCTGAAACACAACAGATTTGCATAGTTTTGTGAGGTTTTTTTGGTTGGAATGGATCTTAAAATCAGATAGAGGTGGAAATGATGAAAAAAAGCAACCACGTAGCACATTGAATTTTGTGTTTAAACACTGGGTATCCCATGGGAATGAATTACAGAACATCCATGTAATCTGTTTTCATGTTTTCCTTGTATTTTCTGCTGTGCATTTTTTCTCCATATTTTCCATGTACAGGATCTTATATTTGTGATGCATTGCTAACTCATTGATCTCAAGTGTTTTAAATACTGGTACTCTTTTTTAACATTATGTTCTATGCTGTGAACAAGGATGTTTGTGTCCAAAACGAGTGTATTCAACATGATTAACCTGAACTTTATATTTGCATTTTAATGAACAAAAAAAAAAAATTATGGAACTACCGAACTTTTCTACTATTTTGATTTTCTGCTGATGGTCAATGGCGTCCTTACACTCCACACAGAGGAACTGTGAGCCACAGATGGATTACTATTGTTGGTGAGCTCCACTTTCTTTACATTATCTACTTCATAATTGACCATTTGGAGTGTGAAACCACCTAGTCATTAACTCTTATTACACAACCCATGACTTTTATTGTAATCTATTAATTATACATAAATTATATTTTGAAATGAAGTTTGTCAACTAGTCATTTTTTGAGCTTGATAATGAAGGAGATCGCAGAATGCCCAGGTATTTGGAGATGCAGTTTCAGACAATTCTTACAGAAAGAAATAAGATAACTGCACTTTCTCTGGAAAAAGCTCTCACACAAAAGTTTAAACATGGTGGGTAAAGATGGGTGAATTTCTCAAAAATTTGATTCGCCGAGTTCTCCGACAAAAAACATTTCGACCTGAATTTATTTGCGGCGAATCGCGTTAAAAAACAGCTATTTCCTGGCTGCAGAGAGCCTTTAGGTTGTCGTAGAACGTTGTGCCATGATCAAATATGTATAGGGAGTGTGGTTTGGTCTTCATACAATTCTGTGTTTTAGTATGACACACATGACAGCCGCCGCTCTTAGAATCACTTCACTCTTCAATTCTCTGGGCACTTACAGGGGCAAAACTGACCAAATAAGTGAAGCGGGAATGCAGCCTGACAAAGTCATGTCAGCACCAGCTGGAAACAACCGAGCTGGGGGCTAATATCCTACAAAGCGCAAAAACAAATGTGGGTTCGGGACCGCACAGTTGAAACAAGTAAGGGGGACGTCACAGCGGGGGGTCACTCCAAAGGCCAAGTTTTACACCGCCCCAAGATTTTCCCACAGATTATACAAAACCCTGCTCTTTTAAACGTGATACAGTAGGGGGCCCCCCAAATAGTGGAGGGTGTCGCAGTAATTTTGTTTTGACTCACTGACATTTTCCCTTCTTTTTCATCGTCGTATCCCTTTCAATCGGCCCCCCAAAAATCATCGTATTGCTAAAGCCAAAAACAAACGGGATTGATCCAAAACGAGATGCCCAGTAAATAATATTTTGCATGTCTTCTGTTTCTGTAAGCACTCCTGCTTTTGGCTACCAAAACATCAGCAACCTCATTTTTTTTGACAAAAAAAAAGGGGGGAAAACCCAAACATAGTGGCAACGTCATAGAGTGGTGGGGGGGAAAGCATTAGGAAACCCACAGACTGTTCCAAATGAGACAGGGTCATTGGGCAGCAGAATTTGCCACAAGTGCACAATGAAAATTTCTGGGGGGTTTCGCAACATCAGGATCAGGAGCCCACAGAGTGGACAATGAAATGTGGGATTTTTGGCAGCACATAGCAGCATGGGGTCAAGAGTGGCACAATACAGATTTGGGGGCAGCACAGAGCCATTGGTGTTGGAAAACCCTGGCCCGTTCCACGCATTTTCTTTGACAAAGGTCAGTTCTCACATGTCGGGGGACAACGGTTCTCCTTGGGGTTAACAGGTCCCTGCCACACGCACCCGCTCATCCCACATACGGGCCGGGCGGAAGCTCTCCAGTGCAAACTCGGAAAGTTGGGGGCCACACACCAGTTTAGCTGCCCAGTAGTCCAGCGGTCTCTACCGGGGAGGCAAAGTGTTCCAAGTAGGCCATCACCTGCTGGTTCAGGTCTGTCCATTCCCTTGGGCTGTTAAGTACTCTCCCTCATTTGACGGGTGAAGGAAGTCTCATCAACACCCCAGATTTTGGTGCTGCGATGGGGGCTGCTACTGCCCCTTCCCCCCCACCTCCCCACAGGCCCCCGTGGCAGTGTAAACGTGAGGAACCCCCGGGTCAGATTTTGCCAAGGAGGGACCATGGCCACAAGGCAGCGGCAAATGACTACACGGGTTTTCTCTATAGTACCCCAGTTTCTCCTCCCTCTCGGCAGCTGGAAAAAAGCCCCCCTTTTTGGACCGGTAACCGAGGGCCCAAAAGGGTGGAGACCCAAAATCACCCTCCCGGATGGTGACTTTTCGGCGTCACTACCCCAGGCAAATCACAGCTGCGGGCCCATTGCGCAAGTGCTCGAGGGACTGCCCCATCTCCTCTTGCTTTTTCCCCAATGTCCCCCTTCCTCCAGTTCAGCCCCCACCGGACTCAGTGGGTGAGTTTTAGCCCCCAAATCTCCATACCCTGCCCCAACAGATTTTGCAATCTTTTTCCGGGGGAATGAAGCTGGAATGACTTTATTCACCCCGTAGCCTGGCGACTGACAAATAACGTCGCCCCCCAAAAGGGCCACGAAAAGGGCAAGTGCACGCATGAGCGCCATTTGGTGACATCAAAGTTACACAGGGGAGTACTCCGTCCCCCGGATCATCAAAAATCGTTAAGGGCCAACATGGCCCAACATGTGCGGGGCTGGGAATTCCCAAAAGGGGGGAAAAACATTGCAATCAGCGGGGTTTTGGGGGGAAGCCTTTTTCTGCGGCTGCAACTCGGGGAGGGTGGCCTGGCTTTGTAAGTAGTTTAAGTGCATGCACATTTTCCGGGCCATTTTCAGAATGTTCGAAGATCGGTGGAAGACTTCAAAAACCTACCCCACAACCAGATTTGAACATTCGCCATGCAGGGCGCAGGGGCACCCCTCCTCGTGCAGCGCGGATCCATTTTTCCCCCAATTGTCCATCACCATGGTTCGATTTGCAGTTAGCGGAGAAAACCACACACGATTTTTTCTGCAGACTGGAACAGTTCCTCCCCTGTGTGGGCTTCGTTTCCCCAGGGAAGCCAGGTTAGAAACTGAAAACCCCTGTGCCTTACAGTGGCCTGCCAAAGGGCGAGCAAAAGGTCACGCATGACCCCTGGCTGACATCAATTACCCAGGGGAGTATTTCCCTGTCCACTTGGATCATCAAAAAATTTTTTAGTGCCTTTCTCTGTTCTACGCGGGCCAACATATGGGGGCTGGAATTTAATTGGTGGAAACATCACATACGCATTGTTTTGGGGGGGCCTTCTGCCGCTGCAAGCTCAGGGGGGGTGGCTTGGCTTTGTAGGAAAAGGGTGAAGTCTTTCACAGTTTCCTGGCCCTTTTTGAATGTCTTGCAGATGATGGAAGACTTCAGGGAAACCCTTTTGACAACCGTTTAACACATGCCCATGCAGGATGCATGGGGCATCCCTCCTCGGTGCGCACGGGCACCCATTTCCTTCCATTTTCGTCACCATGGTTCCGATTTGCAGTTGTCGCGGAGAAAGCCACACATTATTTCTTGATGCTGATGCGGAGCTTCCTCCCTTTGACTTTTTTTTCCCCCCAAACCAGTGTAAATGCTGACACCACTGTGCCCCCCACATGTGTATGATGGGGCACACTTAGACTTGTAGGAGGAGGGGGACTTGGGGCAGGGAAAAGCAGTTTGACGACGTGGAGGGGACAGCGGCGTCCCACCAAGTTTTGGGGTGGCTGGGAGGAATCACATTCACCCAGGGGCA
The DNA here is from genome assembly GCA_025379985.1 of Phyllomedusa bahiana. Classification (NCBI taxonomy): domain Eukaryota; kingdom Metazoa; phylum Chordata; class Amphibia; order Anura; family Hylidae; genus Phyllomedusa; species Phyllomedusa bahiana. The sequence continues at coordinate 70,837 of JAODAL010001290.1, read as the reverse complement.
TAAAGGGGATGTACACTCCACACGTCCGCGCTGCTGTGCACCTTGGAAAAACCGTAGCTCAAGGATGCCCAATATTTGTGAAAAGTTACGCCTTTTTTGGGGCCCCCCCCTCGGGTCGGGACAAGCCATTAGTTCTCTGAAGGTGCAGAGTCCACCACTTGGAAAGGGAGGGCTCAGTACCAAAAACTTAGACAGGACCGGGCAGCTGCGCACCTTTTTGGATGGTTGGGCACATACTGTTGTCTCTTGGCATTCGCCTCGTTGAATGACTGCTGGCGCCAAGGGCGAGGACAGGGGTATCTAACCGGGAGATGAGGGGGAAAAAAAAAACAGCTCCCTTGGGAGATGCGGGGGAGCCCCCGATTTGGCTGAAATGCCATGCATGCCATGGGTTTTCTGCGCTGCGTGGGGGAGATAACCACCAACTGGACACGTTCTCCCAGGCCATGGATGGGGACGCTGCATTTTGATGCATGGGCCCTGGTGCCAAAGTTAGCTCCCTGGCACGCTTCACTTTCGCCCCCGATTCTACATAACACATGTTGGGGGTCCCTTGGGTGGGTTCTTTTGAAAAAAAAAACCAACGCCGAGTAGGGGATTTTACCGCCGGCAAACCCCACTGGGACTACTTTCCACGCTGCCTCGTGACCCTGTGCCCACTACTTTTTTTGTAAATGTGCAGCGGGGTGGTCTACTCCTGCCTTTTGGCTCCCGATTCGCACTGCTCCACCCTGCTGAAACCCCCGGGCCACACTACCGTCTTGCTGCCTGTGCCGCTGCCTGACGGCAAGCTGAAGCCCTTCCCTGACGATGATGATGAAGCCCCTTTCTTCACCCGGCTCCCATGTGATCAGCTACATATCTCGATTTGTGTTGATAGTCACTGCTTGTCCCAATTTTTTGGTAGCAGAGGGACCTCTCACAACATAACCTCCATCCACTTCACATCAATACTTTGCCGCCTATCCCAAAACAGGGGGGTTTGCCGCACCTCTTTTTGCTGCCCAATACTTTTGATGTCCTCAAATTGTTCGTCCTCGCTGTATATGAATGAGCCCAACCCATAGTAGTTCCTTTTGGGTAAGGGGAACCGAAAGGGAAGAGGGGGTTGAGGGCAGGGGAGGGCCACTGACCCGCTCCCCCGGCCCTACCAACTAAGGGTTGGTTGATGTTTTCCCCCCAACTCCAATGTATCGGGAGAAAGGATGACCAGTCAACCAATAAAAATCCTTGGGGAGCGGCAAACACGGCCCCTAATGACACCCACAGTTCTGGCCTCACCGAGCCCCCTGCTGCACATCCCCTTACTGTGCTTGGGCCTTTGCCTGCTTTCCCAGGAATTTTGGCCACTGCCACTCGCAGTAAAGGGGCCTCCCCCCCTCTTTCTGACAACTGTTTGATCAAGAAAAAAAATTAAACCCTTGGAAATGAAAAACCTACCGAAAAACCAAAAATGAAATTAAGCTACATGGGAACAAAAAATACAGCACCCGTATTTTACCCAAAATTAACCCCACAACAAGAATTTAAATTTAAGCCTTGGGTAGAAATACCGTACGAAAAACCCAATGTAATTTAGGCGTATTAGGACCAAAAAATACAGACACTGCTTTTTTAGCCAAAATTAAACCCCACAATCAAGTTAAATTAACCAGGGGTATAAATAACGCAAAAAACCCCGAGAAATTTTTAGGTGTATATGGGCCCAAAAAAAAAACAACACCCTGTATTTTAGTCCAAAAAAACCCACAACGAGGGGTAAAATTAACCCTTGGGTTTAAAAACCCAATGAAATTTGGGTGTAAGGGAACAAAAAATAAAAAAACAAGTATTTTAGGAAAAAAATTAACCCACAAAAAGAGGTTAAATTAAGCCTTGGGTTTTAAATACCCTACAGAACAACCAAAAGCATTTAAGGCAATATGGGACAAATTTACACCCACCCGGATTTTTAGGGAAATACCCCACAAACTCAAACAAAATAATAATGCTGGTTGAGTAACAAGTGTGCAAATGACCGCATTTATGATTTTTTTTTTCCCCCCCATCCGGATAAAAACGAGTTTTTTTATAATGAGGCAATATATGCAAAAGCAGATAGATAAACTGTTGAGTAACAATGGTTAAAGACACACACTTGTAAGCCCTTTCCCCCCCATCGCTAAAAAAACATTTTGTTTTAGAAAAATTAAATAAGTGCAGCAGCAAAAGATGCAATGACAACAACAGGAAATGTGAGGATTTAAGAGACTCCGTATTTATAGGGCTGTACTCACAGAAGCCCGCGGTCGCTGTTTGGGCTTCATGCTGCCATGAAATTGAGGGGCCCCTTTTTTTCCTCCCAAGTTCCTGCCTCATTCACCCCAAAGTGCTCGCGGCCATTTTATTAATAAAAAAAGACCTTCTTTCCCGCGAAGTACCATAAATTTTGGGCTTCGTGCAAACCGAATTTTTCCCTGAAACTCAAACCAAATTTCCTTCGTCAGAACGATTTCGCTTATCCAATGAAATGTTAGACAATATTCTTTTAAAATCTTTATTAATTGTGCTACATCAGGTGTCGGCTACATGATTTACTACACTTATTCATTGGGGTGCACCACATGTGGGATGCTCCTCTCGTAAATTGAAACGGAGGATTGCCAAAAATATTGCTGGCGTGACTTAAATAGATAGAAATATGTCTGGTGCTATTAATTAGTTTGCTGAAACATAATGGAGACTTGTATACTTGTGTGTTTTTGGGTTGAAACAGGTCGTACAACCATCTAAAGCGGCAAATAAATAAAAACGCCTTTTTCCGGGAAAAGTGATAGGATTGGTCAATATCGTTATCGGTTATAGTCCGATATCCGATATCGTTATCGCCGATCCCATTAAAGCTAGGGGAGGGAACAACAGTTTTTATTCTTAACCCAAAGGGGGGAAAAATGGAATTAACACCCAAGAAAAAAAGGGATACATGCTACATTTTAGGCAAGACAACTAGCAACAAAGTCACAAAAAAAAAAGTCACAAATTATTCACTACCCCTGTCTTACCACAGAAAGACCTTTAAACTTGCATGACCCAAAAATTTAAAAAGGACAAAAGGCAGTATTTTTTGATCCTTTTTTTTTGTTGAATGGAATTGACCATCCCGTCCGGGAAAGCAGCATGACCCTAAATCTGCATGACCCACAGTTTAAAAATTGAGGGAAAAAAAAGGGAGTATTAAACCACCTTTAATTAAAAAGGGGAATTGATAGCCTGTCCTGGACGGGGGCATTTTTCCCCATAATTAGAATGTAAAAAACGAAAAGATGTCCCATATCAACAGGCCTGTCTGAAAATCCTGCATACTACTGTCAAGGGGTTGAAGAAATTACTGTAATTCAAAGGGGAAGGATTAGGGGGGGGTAATTGGGGGGGAAAGGGGGGATCAAAGCAGGGTTCACAGCAGGGCCGAGTTACAGGGGGCGGTGAGATAGGGCGGGCGCCCCATTTTTAACACGGAAAAAACCCTTAATGCGCAACGAAAACAATCGTGCTGAAGGCCCGCTCGACACTGGCTCTGGGGCGGGACATACCTCTTGGCGTGGCCGCGAGCTGGGCCTTTCATCCTTTTGATACCAAGAAGTCAATTGGGCCCGGAAACATACCAAAAACATCGTGTTGAGACCAGATAGCGTGCCCTATTAAGGGCCGGTCTCTGTTTTGTTGTATGTGTGCCCTGTTACATGCTTTGGTGGGGGTAGATAGGATTGCCAGAGGCACACTTAGGTTTGCCACAAGCTCTGTGTTGGGCAACTTGGCCCCTTTACTGCGTCACGTTGACCGTGACTTTTGGGAAAACTAAGCAACGCAACAATGTCTCCGTTGATAATCAGCCGTCTCCAATTTGCATTTTACTCTCTATTTGGGTGGGTGAAGGAAAGGGCGAGTTTCGCTTTGTACTTTGTAGTTTCACTTTGATCGAGGAGGGGGCCACCCGAACGGTTCATTTTGATGGCCTTAATGCGAGGATCATTTTGGAGAAAAGGAGCATCCAAGCATCAGTGAGAGATGGACCCTTGATTTTCCCAACTTTTGGGGGCCAGGGGCACTAGCAAACGATTTTCCTCATCTAACTCCTCCCCCTAAAATCGTCCAACCCTTTCCAAAGGGCAGGGCCCGGGTAACGTCGGGTCCCAGGAATCCCTCCTCCTCCGTAAATTTAAACACAGCTCCATTTCCCCTAGATGATGTACCCTAAAGGGGACCCCCTTGCCCCATCCGGACCCGAACCACTCCTAATGAAACCGAAAAAGTTGTAAAAGCGGCCTTCTGGTTCGACGTGAGAAAGGGTCGTGTGCATTGGTCCATCTCCTCCTCCTTCCTGGGGGGACCTGCTTTTCAGAATGTCCAACCTTTTTTCAAACTAAATCATCATAAGGCTCATGCGACAAAGCATTTTCCGCACTGACAAAATTTTGGGGGCTTCTTCAAAAATCCCCGGTGGGGGGGAGACTCTTTTCACCTGCCTCCCCTTCCGTGGGCCCAAACCCCCAAGGGGGCCCCCCCCCTCTTATTGGGCCATGTGTCACTTCGACTGCGTAATGGGATTCGTGCGCCACAATCGCTGGAAAAATTGGAGGGTGAAAATTTCCCGCGTGTTGCCAGCAAAAATGGACGGTACAGGGAGGCCAAACGACGCGTAACGCACCCCGGGACGAAGCAGGGTGCAAAAGCAGAAGTTGGGGTCAGACCCCGAGCCTTTTCCCCGCAGCAGTCCAAAACCCGCTAGGACTTTAAAATTTCTGGGACGACGAGGTTCATACTTTTCCAAAAAGGGGTGTGTCCCCGCCTACCCATCTAAAAGGGGGGCCAGGGATTTTACCGTTTTTTCGCAACCACCTTGCCTGGGACAAGGGTTTTGTCAGTTCTTCGAAAAACTGCCACGCCCTGACCTTTGTTGAGGTCTCCAAGCAATTAATTTTACACGGCCTGGTTTCCTGGCACGTAAAGTACCTTTGGGCCTTTGGGGGGAAAAAAACCCAGCACCATTCCTCGGTTTTGAAAAGCGGCGCCGGGCCCGACGCCACCCTCACCCCAAGACATCCACCCACTCAAAAATGAGCTGTCCCGAGATAAAGCGGCCTTTCCCTGTTACTATCCCTGTACGTGGTCAGAGGGCTTTGCCGGACAAATGCAAAAACGCGCTTGAATTTTAATGACAGGGGGCTGTCAGGGCAGGGACGGCTTTTCTGGAAAAGAAATGCCTGCTGGGATTGGGATTGGGGGGACAAGGGCCCCGAGTGGCGGAACCCATCTGTGTCCACCAACGGAAAGCAAAATTTCCCAAGCCAAAAACCCCGGCAAGCCGACATCAGCTTTTGGTTTGGGAGGTTTGGTTTAAAGTGTTTCTTTTGCTCCAAACCCGGTAGACAGAAGGCTGGGTTTCTAGACTGGGCCTTTACACATGCAGTCAAACTGGGGGAAGGAAAAGGGGTAGATGGGGCTCTGGCGGGGGTGGTGGTTCCGGGCGACGGTGGAGGCTAAAGCGGAACAAGGGGGACGTGGTTTGGGAACCCCGGGTGGTTGGGGGTTTTTTCCGCCAAAGGTTCCTTCCTTCAACCAAGCATTCGCTGCCTGTGATAACTTTTTGGGGGTGGTTAAACACCCAAATTCTTCCCTCTACTGATCGTTTACGGCAAAGGCGGCATATGAAAACACTGGGGAATCAGAGGGTTATTGAAAAGTCCCAGGGTTAGAGGGCTGCCTTTTCGACAGCGATAAGCGAGGATGGTGTTTTCCGCTTCATGGTGGGAGAATAACTCATGGACTTGTGCGACCGCCCTCCCCTTTTTTAGGGGGACCCTACTGACACTTCCCCCCTCGTCTTCCTCCCCTCCCGGATGAAGCCTCGCAAGCAAATTTTGCCATAAAGACCACGTTGGATCCGCAATGCTTTCATCATATCAACCAGGTGACTTCCTTCCCGACATTTTTTATCTTGGGGATGGGCTCAAGCAACAGGCCGCAATGCGTTGCCGAGGGCCCCCGGGATTTTTTTCCGATTGACCGGCCTTCCCTTTTCCTCCTCTGATGGATCAGCGATTGGGCACAGAGCAGACAAATATCCTCTTTTGGGCCCCTACTTTTGAATGCCTTCTGCCCCCAAACCCATTTTGTCACAAAGAGGTCTTCAGAAAAAAGGATAATCCCCAGTGGGGGGGTACGATTTTAATTTGGGGTGCCCTTTCCCTTTTTTTTGGACGGTGCTGACGAATGACGAGACATTTTTGGTGTGATGGAGGCGAGGAGGTAAAACTCTGGATCAGGTTGCATAACCACTGAAGAAACAATTGGGTACGCGTTCTTACTGATATTCACAGGGGTGAACCACAAAAACGGGCCACACCTGCAACCCATGACCTGGTTGGTGCTGCGCCAACGGAAGGAACACCTTCTTCATACCTTAGCTCCTGTCTACAAAAACCCCCTTTTGCTCGTTTCCACCTCAGTTCACCCATGTTCGAAATATAAAAAAAATTTTTTAAAAGGGATGGGAAAAGTTTTTTACATTCTTATTGAAATCCAAATCACAGTAATCTTAAATCCCCCTTTAATTTCCACAGCCAACTGGGATTTGAAAGTTTTCTATCAAAATCTGTGAAATTCCTCTTTGGGGGAAGAACCGTAACCAAAACAACAATGTTCTTCCCTTTAATCCCTGAATTTTCAACTGCCTAGTAGGACACAATTGTTAGTTTTCAAAAAACTATCGTACAAATGACGATTAGCCCAAAATGAATTCCTAGTGAAACAGAAGTATTAAAAAAGTTATATGGATTACTATGGGGGTTTTTTTCCACCACTGCAACAGGCAGCAGTTACTATGAAATAAGTTAAAACAATTTTCTCAACGAGTTCTCTGCGCCAACCAGACGCACAGACTGCAATAAGAGTATTTAAATGTTATATGGTTTAATATGGCGGCCTTCGCACCACTGACTACTGGCGCAATTTACTATAAAATATGTATAACACAATTTGCGCACAACTGAGCTCTCTGCGCCAAACAGATGCACGGACTGCAATAAGAGCATTTAAATGTTATATGGATTGATATGGCGGTCTTTGCTCCACTGACTACAGGCGCAATTTACTATAAAATATGTATAACACAATATGTGTATGATTGAGCTCTTTGCGGCAAACAGATGCACGGACTTCAATAAAACTATTTAAAAGTTATAGGGATAAGTAATGCCGGTTTTTGGGAACACTGACACACAATGATTGCAATAGAACTGAGGTCTGCTGGCCAAAAAAGTGGTAAAAAACAATGCTTTTTCAATTCAAGGTCACAGAACACACTGAGCTGCACAATATCTCCCTTCCTTTTCAAAGACTCTCCTCCTTTTTTCCAGTCCATGTATCTTACATTGGTGATGTATTACTAACTCATTGGTCCCAATTGTTTTTAAATACTCTCTCTTAACATTGTGTTCTATGTTGTGAACAAGGACATTTGTGTCCAAAACTTATAAGCTGAACTTGGACTTTATTTTTGCAATTTAATGGAAAACAAAATTTAATTTTATAAAATTGCTGGACTACTATTTAGATTTATTGCTGGTGGTCCATTGTGTCCTTGCACTCCACACTGGGAAACGGTAAGCTGCAAATGGATTACAATTGGCGGAGAGTTCAACTTTTCTTTTTTACATTACTGACATCCTTGTATTTCTTTAATACGTATGCAGTTCTCTCTTTTTCAAATATGACAGTTGTTCATCTAAATTGTCTAAGCAGTAACTAAGGGCTTCATGTACGAAAACTGTCTTGGTCTAAGACTTTCTTTGTTGCCCATAACAACCAGTCAGAACTCCCCTTTGATTTTTTCAGAGCACTTTATATGATATGAAAGGGGGGCTCTGATTGGTTGCTATGAGCAACAAAGAAAGTCTTAGACCTAGACAGTTTTCATATATGAGGCCCTAAATATACACTATCCCTGTACTCAATTTTTAGTACATAGAGTACGTAGAGTGAATTCCAAATAATAGGTGCTTTAGTTAGAAAAATAATTCCAGTTTAAGAACAGGATACATACATTTTCCTTTAACCTTTGCTTGTAGAAAGTCTGAAAGTAGAATATTGTATTTCTCATCTTCTTTCCTTATTAATGAATCTTGTAAAACAGATGATGTGCACTGTAACATGACAGGTCACTAACTATATTTTTACAGCTTTCCACATAATTTATTCATGTGACATTTACATAATAGAAAAGGGCAAATAAAGGCTAATACAATCTCAATTGATTTTCTTATCCCTCCAAAATCATTTTTGATTTTGGCTTTATTTAAATTTGTGGATAAAATGTGGCAGTGTGCTTTTGATGTTCTTTCTCTCTATCATGTGTTTGATTATTTTCTGACTTTATTTCCACATAACTTGCCAACAGGGCTTTTATAAGCAATAAGATCACCCACAAGTTTGACCAAATATACTGTCAAATGGAGCTTTGTGATATTTTCATTGCATTTTTAAACACAATTTAGAACCTGAGAAAGCAATTTTTGAGTGGTGTTCCCACCATAGGCTTTGATGGCATATTGCTAGGATATGCATGCGCACGACTATCCATTCTGTTCTATGTCAGTTCTGAGTATTGCTGAACACGGCGCTCACCTCTACTCAGAACTCCCATAGAACAGAACAGAAAGTTGTGTGAAAGCATGACCAGCTCCCCATTCTGCTCTGTAACTTTTGGGGGGCCCTTCCTGAGATAGGTGGGACACGCACCTATCAGACTTTGATGGCATATTCTAATAATATGACATCAAAATCTATAGTGGGAATACTGCATTAAGATTTAAAGGGGTTGTCTAAGAAAAAAAAATGCTACATAAGGGCCAGGATGGTCCGAAAGAAGCCTAATACTTACTTAGCTATCAGCTCCCCTCTGCTGCTGCTCAGGAGTTTCTGGCAATCCTCTTGACTTCCAGGTTCGTGTTCTTGTTAGTGAATGGAGTACAAGCCTCTCCTCTGTCTCATGACAAGAACCTGAAAGTCGAGAGGAATGGATCGACTGAAGGTCAGGAGTGTCAGTGGGATACAGCTAGGTAAATATAAGGTTTTATTGGACCATCCTGGTACTGATATAGCATATTTTAATGGTCAAACCCTTTATCTCCTGTTACTTGAATTACTGACCTTGTTATGTTTGAAAATAAACTTTTTCCACTTAATGAATGTGAAACAGGCAAACAAGCCAGCATTGCGGGAATAAAGGTTGTGCGTTTGTAAAAAAATAAAAAAAATGACCTACAAAATTTCATGCATAGCATAATAGGGCTGGTATTAGTCAGCTGGGATATAAGTGTACGTAAATATTCTAATCATGTAAACCATAAGCCACTGGCTATATTAAAAAAATATAGTAATGGATTATGCAAATTATGTGGTAAACATCATATGCTCATAAAACTGATATGCTTTAATACTATGATGTACCAGATGTTTGCAGAGATACAAAAAACTGCTCTGCTTTCACCACTGCAGACAGCAAGGATCAGAAACTAGTTAGGTAAATCATTATTGTCATACAATGACCCCTCAATTGATACAACCTTAGTGCCAGAAATATAAAAATTACTAAAGCTATAACAAACAAGTGCAGTAGGTAGGTGGTTAATTACATCTAAAGACACTTCAAGGGGACCTCCAGAGCAATATGTGTGGGGCGGCTGCTAGGTCTTTTATTCTCCTTACGGTTGTTTTTTTTTGGGGGGGGGGCTTAAATATGTAATCCTTGCTGCAGTGAAAAGTGTAACTCAGTGTAATGATTTCTTTCTGGGTTTGGGAATTACAGAATAGTGGGCTTGCTTTTACATGCAGCATCCACTCTGAACAAGCAGAGGTGCAGTGTGTTTCATAGGTTTCTGACTTTTGGTGGTTGGTTCATTTTTTTATCCCTTCATTGCAAAAGCCATAACTGTTTTTTAAGAATATGGCTATTTTTTTGTGAGATGAGTTTTATTTTTTTTTAATGGCACCATTTAATGTTTAATTTGATCGGAGATACTACAAAAAAGGATGGAAGCATCATGGAATAGAAAAGACTTGAATGTATTGTTAAATATTGTGTTATATTCTTATCTTTTTGGGTTGTGTTAATTAAGACGCATAATGCTAGTGAATAATTTTTTGATTTAATAAAAGTGCAGTAAGCTACTCTTTACTCACTGATCATGTTATACAAAGTCATATAAAAGAAAGTAGGAGAGGCACTCAAAAAAAGAGTATTTAGTAGCGCCACGCTCGCTGTTTTGTTTGGTCAATGTTCAGTAACAAAGCTACATACCGGTACTATTGGGTGGAATTCATGATCTTTATTTGTTTCAACTGCGAGGCCTTGAGAAATGTATGATAAGAATGGAACACACAATGTAGCGTCATATGGCGGTTTTTGCAAGTAAATCTCCATTCTTGCCATCTGCTATAGTATGCTCCTTAATATGTGCTGAGACCCAGTCCCATCAAACATGCGCCGTTGATTTTTTAAATATTTTTATTGCATACATAATGTAATACAAATGACATGTTAACTTTATTCTGAAGCATAGTACAATTTTAGCAATACCAAATTTATATATATTTAATATGTTTTTTCGTTTAAAAAAAATACAAACTTTTACTTTTAGAAATTGGCTTTACATCTACATTTTGACCTGTGCGGTTTCTTTGTTGGGTGAAGTGTATTTGTCATCTGTACCGTTTTGGGATACATATAACTATTTGACCAGTCTTTATGCCAATTGTTTTGTAAGGCAACCAAAAAAGCTACATTGTTTGTTTCTGTTTTGTTTCTACAGTATTAACCATTCATAATACATAAGGTTATATTTCAATATATCAGCCTTTTACAGATGCAACTATAACAACTTATAGTGTATTGTGTATTTTTAGTGTTCTGTTTATTACATATGATAAATGGGAATAAGTAGGACTTTAAAACTTTATATAATGGTTTGTTTTTTTTACTTCTTGATATTTAACCACTTGATGGTGGAAGAGGAGTAGGATCACTTAGATGCTATACTGCAATACTAATGTGCTGCACTACAGTGTAGAATTACCACTCTCCTATTATACCCTCACTATACCCTCATTCTGTAAAATAAATGTTAATTAGTAGTTTGCTCTCCCTCCTCAGGTTTTTGTAATGCCCTCAGTTCTTTAGACCCTTACCGACGCAAGACGTACCCATACGTCCTGGTGCTGGTAAGGTTCTATGTAGTCTGATTATTCAGTAATCCCGCTACATAGAAAGCTGGTGAAAGCTGTTCATTGTAGCTGACGCCCATCGGTAACAGCAAGGAATGGAGCCGGCTGTGGCATCTAAATGAATGAGAAATGGTGCTGCTCACCATTTCTAACCATGAATGGCAACCCCGCAAGCAAGATATGTGAAGGCTTCTTTAGCCGTCATGTCTTCCATCTTTGTTCACCCTTCTGCATTAGAAATATTAAAAGTTCAAATTACCGCCCTTTTGTCATTTTACTAATAAAAAAGTAAAATAATAAAAAAGTTACAAATAATTGGTATTCCGCATGCACATTACACCACAGAAGGAAAAAAAAAAAAACCAGACACCAAAATTGACTTTTTTTGGTAATTTCTTGTCCCCCCAAAATTAGAATTAAAAGTGATAAAAAAAAGTCACATCTATCCCAAAATGCTAACAATAAAAGTTACACTTAGCCTGCAAAAAAACAAACTTCACTCCGGTCCAAAGGTGAAAGTACAAAAAAGTTATTGGTCGCATAAAATGGCACTGCAGCATAAATTTAAAAAATAGAAAATGTTTGGATTTTACTAAAACATAACAAAAAAAACCTGCATATTTGGTATTGTCAAAATCAATGAACCTGCAGAATCCAGATAACACAATTTTTTTCTGAACAGTGGTTGTCATAAAAACAAAACCCTTGCAGACGGTTTTCTTCATATTTTTGCCCACTTAGAATTTTCTTGCGGTTTCCCAGTATATTTTATGGTACAATGAATGACATCGTTAGAAAGTACATTTTGTTCCGCAAAATAAAAGCCCTCATATATCAATGTAAATAAAAAAATAAAGCTAAGGCTCTTGGAAGGCAAAAAAACATAAAGCCATATTATTATGACCGGTTGTCAGGAAGGGGTTGTCTCAAAATACAGTTTTACAGAGCCATAGGCAGCTTTAGACTCGCACCGTGGGTGGATCTACAGTAGTCATTTACATATCATCTATGCTTCTCCTAGCTGAGCTGAGTGAAGGAAGTTTAAAAACAGTAGTGTACAAAGCTACAGAGCTCTAAAACATTAAAGCTTATCAGTAACATGATAAACAAGCTCCTGATCTGGAGATAACGTGTAGCAGGAAGTGACATCACCATTGTCAGACAGGGCTGCTAGGAGAATTATAGCAGAGTGAGAGAGAGATGGTTGATAACCTAAGGAAGATTGTGTCAACAAGAAATATATAAAATCTCCATCTCCAAAAAAGCAAAATCAAAACAGCAATGTATTTGATAATAGTCTTTATTTACCTTTGCCTACATGTTTAAAGATAATCATTGTGGTGAAAAAAAAATCACAAAAAAAGACCACTGGACAGGTCAGCTTTGCAGGTTAAAGCCCAAACCCTGTTTGCTAACCATGTCATTTAGTCGAAAAAAAGCTCTAAGTCACTTTTTCTATGACAAGGTTCATCATCATGTTGGAAAATAATTTCATCATCACAAAATCTATTTTTAATTATTATGGATGTAGTGAGAAAAGTGTCCAAAATGCTAATTTACTCTGGCCTATGGACTGTTTAAATAATGATTCTTATATCCCCTCCTCTTTACTACAAAATAAAGTTTACATCATACATGAGAAAACAGGATTTTTTTTTCCTTCAGGCAATCATATTTATATACTTCATTAGAACACAAAAGTTCCAGAAACATCACTGATACAGTATGATTATTTTATGCAATCATATTTACAGTATCATTTTGATTCAATCATCTGAACATGATTACTTCTTTTTTTAGTCCACTGTAACCCGTTTTTTTTCTGTTTAAGTGTTAAAGGGGTTTTGCCAGGAGGAGCCTTATCTGCTAAGAAGCTAATGTAAACAAATCACGGAGCTGAAAGAGAGAGAGACGCACACAGCCAGAGCACAAAGCTGCATAAGGGATCCTGTGACATGTTCACTGAAATAATCAAACTGCAACTTGTGGATTCTGTATACAAAAGACAACAGTTTTTCTCCTCAGCAGCTTGAAAGCTCCTTCATGTTCTCTGTCATCAGATAAAGCAGGGATCTAATCACACTACAACTAGTTTATTCTGTATACAAAAGAAAACATATTGCTACCCGGTGCCTTGAAAACTTCTGCAGCTCAGTCTCATCAGATAAGAAGCTCTCTCTGCGCAAGCCCGTCCAGCAGCTCGTCAGGCCGTATCTAATACAAACTTTGAAGTAACCAAGGGCATGTAAGGAAGGCTGTAGCTCTCTCAGACTGCAATTTTTGTAATCACATATATTTAGAAAAGTGATTAAAAACTCATTTTGGAGGATCCCACGTCAACATTACATCGTGGCAAAACCCCTTTAATTATAGAATAGCCAAATGAAAAGTCCCATTTCAATTAGGTGATTTCTTAGGCGTTGTTTACATGACAATTTTTTGTTGCAGACTCCACTTACGATACACAGATTCTTGGTGAAATAAATGTGGATTTTAGCAGATTCCACGCCTAAATCCTTCTGAATTCCTACCATGTGAACAAGGCATTACAGTTCTGTCACAAGCTTTGACTTTTGTTTCAGTCCATTATTCTTTTTTATTTATCATGATGCTTTAACGTCTTCTCTGTTTACCATATGTTTTCCTTTTAGGCCTCGTTCACACGGCTTATTTGTCCGCGGATTGGCGCCGTATTCCGCGCCGGATTTGCGCTGCAGTACGGCGCCAATCCGTCGGAGTCATTACGGTAATCCACTGCTCTCATAGAGAACAGTGGAATCCGTCGCTCCTCCCCGCTCGGCGAATCCGCCGCGGGGGGGAGAAAGTGACATGCACATTATTTACGGTGCGTACGCGCCGTAGATAATGACAGTCTATGGGGCCGGGGAGTGGCGCCCCCGCCGCGCTCCGGCCCCGCCCCCGTCCCGCCACTGATTCACGGCGGATTTGCGAGCGCAATCCAGCTCACAAATCCGCCGTGAATAAGCCGTGTGAACACGGCCTTTATAATCTTCCCACTTGTTTATACTTGCACCAAATTTTATACACAGTTGATACTGGGTGTTGTTAGGGTCTTAACAGATCAGTGGAACACACCTTAATGTGTGTGCCAATTCTTACAAGCCAAAGAACGATTTTACATGTTGGGCCTAGATGAACTAAGCCAAATTAAATTTAACACAGTGGTACATACAGAGATGATCGGACACAGTCAAAATATACAACAATTACATCCACTGACTAACAGGCGATGTCTTCCCTCATAGAGAAAATAAGGAAGGAGAATGTATCCTATCAAGTCCCAAGGTAGACACATCATCCATACATAGGCTAAGTGATGTTTCACATCTTTGGGGGTCAGCCACTGGAAATCCCACCAATCACAAGAATGTGGCTCCTCTGTCCCTCATTTAAAAGAAGCAAAGGTTGAGCATGCATGCTGCTAATGGAGATAGCCAAACACTGTACCTTTATCAGTGTAATGGAGCAGCAGTGAACGATTGACAACTGCCTCATTCAAACGGGACACAATACCCCCATTCTCATGATTGGTAGGTACTTCCAGTTATTAAGCACTTATTACCTATCCTGTGAATTGGCAAAATGTTTTGGGACAATCTTTTAAAGTTGGTATTTAAAAGTTGAAACCCTTCACACTTATTAAAAAACCCCCATCATAATACCCAAAACAGTGTCCCCTGTGCTATCAAAATGCTACCCTGCTGCTTGCACAGTGCCTTTGACTGTATTTAGGCGGGGGAAATAGCCCCAAAATAATTATGGTATTCAGATATTGCTCTCAGTCAGCACTATTGTCCACATAGTGCCCCAATAATAGTTACACATTGGAAAGGTATAATTCTTTTTTTTTTTTTTAATTCAAAAAACCAAGGTTTATTGAGACAGAAAGAACAGATGGAACAAACCCATTTGATTGGAATCAAGAAGAGGTACTTTAATTAATAAAGCTCAAATGAGTAGAAAAAAAAAGGCTACAGTGTTAAAGAACTAAAGTTTCAGAATAACAAGAAACGGGTTTGCAAATGAAAACCTTAAAAAGAAGCAGGAAAGATAACAGATAGCGTATTGAGTGGTGCTATTAACAGTCAAAAGATATCACTAGGAGTATAGAGGGGGTACGGTAGATGGAGGTGTTCTGAGTTTCCCCAAGTTTCCACTCTCCCGTTGAAAGAGGGGAACGGGAGCAGAGACAAACCCGGGGAGCTGAAAGGGGGGAAAGGGAGCGCAAGGTTGGATGTGTCAGTTCCAATCGGTGCAAGGATCCCCAATCTGTGGGGCCCCTATTATTCAGGGTCACCACAAAAACCCTCCACCGTCCTTGGCCCGGTATTAAGGACCAAAGGGTCGCTGCACAGGGAAAGTGCCATAAAACCTAAAAAAGAAAAAACTTTGGGAAAAAGGGAATCAGCCACCCCGGGGGTGGGAGCCCCAAACCCCCCACTGGGTACTGAGCGGGGGGTGTACAGGCTAGCGAAGGTTGGTATAATGGGTAGTCTCGCAAAATTTGAGCCAGTCGTCCCATATCTTGTGAAAATCTCCCCGCCCCCATCGATCAACCTAATTTCCTCCCACCTGCGGGTTCTGTGTTCCCCCTAAAAAACCAATCGATTATAGAAGGGAAATTGTGGTTTCCATAGCCTAGGGATAACCCCTTAGCGGGTTCAGCAGGAAAACGATTAGTCTGCTTTGATGGAGCGAGGGGACTCGTGGAAAAGTAGGTAAAAGTAGGACAAGTGGGCTTTAGTCAATTTTTACCGATTCAGGTCAATTTGGGATAACCCTCCCCAAAAAGCCTGGAGGGGAGGCGTTTCCCCCAAAATGTGCAACATCGGCCCACCATTTGGCACCTAAAACAAGGTTGAAAAGTGGGTTATAGGTGCGGGGAGGGGACCCTATACCACTTGAGATAATCTTATATTTTAATTCTTGAATTTTTTGGGGAAAAAACTGGGCCCTAGGGCCGAGAATCACTTGCGCCCATTGTCTCCGAGGCCCCCTGGAGATTTTCCCCAGCCGTTAAAGCTGAGCTTAGTGATGCCCCGTCTGTGTCAGGATATAAGTTGAGAAAAAACAAGGGGGTGGTGAAGGGATTTGGCAACCCCCTTTTTTAAAAGGTAGAAAGAGTCTGGGAGTCCCGGGGTCTCGGGTGGGCCCGAGCACAGATAAAGAGCTGATAATGATGTAATCTCGAGAATCTGGGGTCCCCAAAAACTTCCCTAAGCAGGATCGATTTGCCCGTCCGCCCCCAATTAGCCCTTGAAAATCCCAAATGCTCTCTCCCCCCCAGCCCGGTCTCGAACTAAATTTTCCGGGTTTCCGGGTTCCGTGAGTGGGGTAAGGGGACTCCTGACTTCGGATGGACATAAGGGGGGGGGGAAAAAGATCTAATTTTCGTAGTTGCTGTGTGGTAAAAGGGGGAAAGGGAAAAATCAATCGCTTTTTGGGAAGCCACAAAAAGGGGAACCAGGGGGACGGCTGTGGGGGACCGTAATTCAGTTTAAAATTTGGACCAGGATTAGAATGGGAGTTTGAAGTATCTAGATTCTGACTTGATGCCGTCGAATATAAAGCCCGGAAGTTCGGGATTGAGAGCCCCCCTTTTGCTTTAGGCTTCATCAAGTGGTTCTGAAATCCTTGAATGCTTTTGGGTCCCAGACAAAAAGCATGATCGATATGCAGGGGCGAAAGAAGGAAATTAGAAAGGGAATCGGTATGGTTGGAAAAAGGTACGCAACCCGGGGGGGTTTTTCATCTTAACTATGTTGATTCGCCCCATCCGGGGGAAATCTTTATTGTTCCACCTGGAGAGGTCGACTGCTTGAGTTCAAATGGGTGGAAAGTTTTAAAATCAAATATTTTGTCCAAGTTTTGCGGGATATTGATCCCGTATTTAAATGCGAGGGAGCCCGGAAAGGAATAGTTGTCCTTCATTGAGCAGCTTCTTCGGGGGGAGAGAAACATTCAAAGGCCAAGCTTTTGGCCATGTTTACTTTGTGAAATTTCAAAGACCCCAAAGGGCGCAGAACCCGAAAATGGAGGGCTGAGAGCATGAGGTTCCGGAGTTCGTAGTAGATCGTCTGCGAAGGCTGGCACTTCACCTTGGACCCGCCAACTTTTTCCCCCTGGATAGACGTGGTCATGGGATACTGAAGTAGTGTTCCATGGTAGGGGGTACAGGGGGGGGGGGGGGGTCCCCGCCCGGTACCATTGCGTATGAAACGGGGCGAAAGCTACCCTTTTTTCCCCAAATGTGCTTGTGGGTGGCATAAAGAGCGAAAATTTATATGGAGGATCGGGCCTATCCCCTAACGGTGAGAGCTTGGAGGAAAGACAATTACCCGGTCAAAGGCCTTTTTTTGCGTCCAGGGAGAGTTTTAAAAATGCAAGGGAGTTGACGTAGAGATGGGTTAAATTAAGTGAACGTTTTTAGGGTATTATCTCTCGTTCTTAGTGGGGATAAAGCCGACTTGATAAGATGGATCGGTTACCCAGTAGGGGGATTTAGTGCTGGGCAATAAAGTTTGGCAAAAATTTTAATCGGTATTAATTAAAGAAATTGGGCGTTTGTTCTGACCAGGGCTGGATTTTCCTTTTTTTTGGGTTTACCGTAAAGTGGGCTTAGGGAGTCCGGGAGAAAGGGAGGAATGGGAAACTGAATTTAAAGTTGGCCCAAAGAGGGGGGGCTAGTTTCCTGTAAGCTTTATAGGGTCTTTGCCGTAAAGCCATCCGGACCTGACTTTTACCCGTCGGGATTGAGGCAAAAGTCTGGAGCTTGAAGGGAAAAAGGAGTTCCAGAGGTTAGCACCCCCGACGGCTGGCGGGTGAGCTGTGCGCTTTGATGTCGCATGCTGATGTAGTTTGGGATAAAGGTTCCCTAGCCGGCTAGGAAGATTGTGAGATTCGAATAGTATTTTTGGAATACTGTTAAGATTCCTCAGTTAGATATTCCCGTTTTTCCTCTGGCGTTTTTTATTGGGGGACACCAAGGGGCTCTTTTTTCTTGTGCCCGTGTAGGTTCTCCGGTTTTTGCTCCAATTTTGTAAAAAACCTGCCTCAGCACCTGCCTGGGGGACCGCGGTTTTTGGGTCCATTAAAAACCTAACTTGTGGCGGAGCCTTTAGCAAAGTCTAGATAGATCCGAGGCCTTATGGGCGTTTTTGCAGTTTTTTTGGGTTTAGTCAGTAGGAACGAAGCTTGCCCATTGTTCACGTTTAAGTCGCGCTCCCTGCTTTTCAGGACCCCACGCTTTCGCCCCTTCAATGCCTTCCCCCTCGGGTCTGGGGGGAAGTTGGGTACCCCCGTGATGGTCCCCAAAAAGTCCCGAGATGAAACCCGGAGATCTTTCAAATAAAATGTCGCAAGAGGGATTCATTGAGCTTTCCCGGCAAATGGGGGGCGTTGAAAGTGCGGCAGGTCCGGTCACAATGATTTGGGGGGGTGATCAGAGTGGACAATATCTATTTGGTGTCGGTTTTCTAGTGGGAGAAGGGAGTTTTTGGGTAAAAAAAATTCAATGACTTATAAATTTGGGGGGATTCGAAAAGAAAGGTTTTTGGTCCTCCACTGGGGGCATAATGCGCCAAAAAATCCCGGGGCTGCTGTTATGCGCGTTTTAAGTCTATTAAGCACCGAGGGGGGAAAAGTCAAAAACTCCCCCAAATTTCGAGAGTGGGATGTAGGGCTTTTTAAATTTAATCTATTTTTAAACAGAACTTTGCCCCGTAAAAAGACTTCCCCTTTCACTAAAATTTTAAAAATTTTTTTTTTTAGTCCCTGTATATTTGGTTTGCCCTTTTGAAAAAAACCTGCCTACCCTCCTATTTACAATTTTTTCCCCCTTTTTAAACCAAAATTTCCTTACAAAATCTAAATAATCCCCTTAAAAAATTTTGAAAATTTTTTTTTATATCTAAAAACTTATTCTTACTTTTAACCCCTTTTTTTTTTTAAAAAAAGGCCCCAAAAGATAGCATTAATTTTTTCTAAAATTGGGGTACCCCGTTTTGGAAAAAAAAAAAACCGAAAAAGGGAATTTTAAATAAATTGCAAAAATTGGTTAGGAAAGGGGGGGTTAAAAGTCCCCCTTTAAATGGGGGGGGGGGATAAGGGGGGCCTTATATCTTCTTTTCTTTACTATAAAAATTTTTAAAAAATTTAACAATAACTTATAATTTGGGATTCAAAAAA
Organism: Phyllomedusa bahiana; assembly: GCA_025379985.1. Classification (NCBI taxonomy): domain Eukaryota; kingdom Metazoa; phylum Chordata; class Amphibia; order Anura; family Hylidae; genus Phyllomedusa; species Phyllomedusa bahiana. The sequence continues at coordinate 51,370 of JAODAL010001290.1, read as the reverse complement.
ATTTAAATTTCCTTTCTCTACTTCTAATCCCCAAAACTCAACTTGTTATGGCGTTCTTAAGTTATTAAGACAAAAAAAAAAAAAAGGAAAAAACTTTTTATAAAAATATGAATGGGATTATATAATTGTGATCCCCAAAGAGTACTATTTCCCTTGGGGCAAGCATTTTAACCCCTTTGCCCTTGTGAAAAAGGGAGAGCTGCCCCCTATTCGGGACATAAATATTTGGGGATGGTATACAAGTGACCTTAAAAACTGCCTTTAAGAAAATCGTCTAGCGTTTACCCCAATTAGGTGTAAAGCCCCTGGAGGGGGGAGGGATTATGAAATAGTATGCCCCCCTTTTTGGTCTTTTGGTCCGGGGTTCCCGCTGTGGTCGGGCAGGGAAGTATTTGTTTTGCAGAAGCCTCTCTGGGCTTTGAGCAAGTGTTTTTTCTTGAGGCGATGATGGGGGGAATTTTAGCTGGCAAGTGTAAAGAGCTTTGACATTTTTTGGAGGTTTAGCCCCTTAAATTAAGGGACTTACCTCAGAGTATGCATTCATACAACCATAAAAGGCGCACGACGAGGTGCTTGGTGATACGGGTAGTGACAGAGGGGCCGACCCAAGGCTGTGGGGATAGGCAAAAAATAACGGGGGGGAAAAAAACTAAAAAAAATGGGCCCAAGGAATCCCTGGAAAAAACTGGAAAAAGAATTTGGGCGCCTAAAAAATGCAGTAGAACCAGCATTGTGCGTGGTCGAGCAGACCAAATGGTTTTGGGGGTAGCAGAACCATCCAAAGGGGGGGGGCCCACACGGGTTTGGGGAAAAAATTCCAAAACGTTTGAGCTCCCCATGCAGGAATGATTGTTAAGTGACAAAAGGTGTCTAGCACCAATAAAAACAATCTGAAACGGTATTATTTTCCTCATCGGCACCCAAAACACCCAAAGTAGAAGAGCCCATCAGAGAGAAACTAGAGGGGGCAGGTGCCCCAGAAAAAGGGGGGGAGAGAAAAGAGCAAAAGGCATAAATACAGCCCCTCAGTCACAGAAAGAATATTTTCGGTGTCCCGATCTTGGGTTCAGCGATGGGGTCCGGGGGGGGTCTTAGGGACGCCGGAACTTTCTTGCGTTCGGATGCTGGGACTTTGGAGGGCAGGGGAAGAGGGTCGGCGATTTGGCCGATGATTAAAGGAGGGCAAAATTGGGAGAGGTCGGGGTATCCCCCAGTTGCCAATCAGGAAGGTCCACTGCGGCGTCAGGGCCCAGAGAGGAAATTTGGGGAAGGCCCGCAATGATCGGAATGTTATGATGGACGCCTTGTTCACTGCAGAGCGAAGGGGAAAACCCCAGCGGTATGTTTTTGTTAAGTTCTTGGAGGACACAAGTAGTGGTTTAAGGGTTTAGCTCAATTCTAAGAGCCCCGTTAGACGATCTGGTAGAGCCCAAATTGGCGCATCCTTTGAATGAACAGTCCCCAGGAGACGGGGCCTTCCCCGGTTTTTTTCTTTAATTTGTAGTGATGGGTCTACAGTGACATCTCTTGGATTGGAAGGGTTCTGACTCTGAGGGCGATGAGTCTGTGGGCTTATCAAACTCAATGAAGGTATCAAGCGGGGCGGCCCCAAAAACGTGGTTGAACAACTTCGTAAAGGGGAGAGATCAGTTGGAGTGCGCACTGTTTCGGGGAGGCCCTCAATCTAAATTTGTTTTTGCGGGGGTTTGCGGTTCTCCAGATCGTCAAGGTGGCCGCAAGGGGTTAGGGAAAAAGACCTGGTCAGTAATTCGTTTGGGGCTTGTTTTTGCATTAGAGGGTGAGTCTTTTTGTGCTGATCCGCTAAATTTCTGTTGAGCCTTCCAGGCTGTCGGACTGGTTTTTTGTTCTTTAGCCAGGTTGCCCCAGTTTGGCCTCAGCTGCGAGATTTCCCCCCTTTTGAGGAAGGGGGAGGGCAAAGCTTTTTTATCGGATGAGAAGATAGGCCTGGAGACGCATCTGGGAAGGGAGGTGAGGGTTTGGTAGCTACGACCCGTAGAGAAGGTCCCCCGCTGCAAGGGGGGCATTTTAGGAGGGACGGTGGTGCTGATCCAGTTGGAGACCCGGGTTTTGGATGACCAAAAACTTTGTATGTAGGGCGGCGTTTGTTGCCCAGTCGCTCTTGGGTTTTCTCCGTGTCAGCAGGTGGGGCTGGCGCTTAGTGGCCCTCTAGGGGGATCGTGTTGCCCTTTAGCGTTCAAAACCCAGAGTTGGTCGGGCTGGGGGGTCGCATAGTGTATCCCGGGGGTATTGGGCATGAGATGCCTGCGCTGGGGTAATATCTCCTTGAGGTTTCCCAGGAGGTGTAGCTCGGCTGGGCGAGTTCTTTTTTTGCTGGGTTTGTGGTTGGGGGCCTGCGCAGGGGTGGTAGTGGACAAAAAAGCAGCGGTGGAAGGGCGGGTTCTCCACCCCCGTTTGGCCCCGGTCTAGGGTCTCCACATTGGGGCCTGCTGAGGGATGCCTGCAGTAGGGTTTCCCCCCTTTTCGTCCCTGTGCAGGTTTATGTTTCTAAACTCGTGTGTCGACTGACCCCCAAGGTCCTTCAGTGCCCAGTTTTGGAGTATCTATTTGGAATATGGACTAGCTGGTTGATGGCATTTCAAGTGCTTTCTGAAATCACGATCCTTGTCCCGTGTAGGGCCTTTTTGTATTTCTTTTGGCCCCCCATAGGCTAGAAGGGGGGCAGGGCTTCCCTTTGTTAAATCCGTTCCCCCCGGACAAAGGGCTTTGGGACCCTGTGATGGCGGGCGCAGCATAGGTGGCCCCCCCCAAAATGGCGGGGTGCAACGGGGGGATTGCTGCAGGGCCTGGGGTGGTCAGTGGAAATGTCCCCCCCGGGGGGGGGAGACGAGGTTCGGGACCGGGCTATGCGGTGGCAGTCGGGTGTACGCTGAAAAATACGGGCCTAAATGCGGGGGAGTGGGGGTACCCGTCTGGGGTTGGGTCCCCGTCCGGGGATGGTGATCCTGCCGCTGTGTTGTGGCTGTCGCCTCTGCCGTAGGAGCGAAAGCCGCTCGGCTTTTAGGGGCCAAAGTCCTTGCGGCGCAGTGAAGGGAGTCGCCGGAGCGTCCCCGGGCTGGTCGGCACGCCCCGGAACTTAGGGGGCGGCGGGGGGGGCAGGAGAAAGATGGGCCGAAAGGGGAGAGGCGCGGGGCGGCAGGCCTTCTCCTTCCAGGTCCTGCAGCGGCGTAAAGAAGTTAGATATGGGAATTTCTCCCAGGGAGGCCACCTTGATAAGCTTGGGAGCCTTTTTCACCCTTCTGGGGCTCATTTCCGAGGTAATCTTCAGGCTTTAGTCAATGTCCTGCCAGGAGCTCAGCCTGTGTGCGTCCGTTCCCTTCACATGGCAAACCACGGCCCCCGGAAAGGTATAATTTTAAAATGTTGTTTCACCCCTATTGATCCGACATAAACCAATCTGTCCTAGAGAGAAATAATTGACTCCTGATCCCAATTAAACTGGACTAATGTTCTAAATAGGAAATCTATACATTTTTTAAGTCCTCAACTATTAAATAACTATCAATAGGTAATGTTCCGGATAGTAATCAGTGTCACACATAATTCTCCAAACCATAAAGGTGCAAAGTAAGCAGTGCCCCAATAATTACTATACACATAGTGCCTTGACTGTAATGCTGCCACAATCAGATGATGCTGTCATTAATCAGTAAGCCTTCGCGGGCAGGGTTCTCTCTCCCTCTATAACAATTGTTAGTCATTTATCATCACAATCGTATCTGTTTGACATATCTTATGCATGTAACCCCCCTTGAATGTACAGTGCCCTGGAATCAATGGCACTTTAAAATAAATAATAATAATAATGGTGCCTACAAAAACAACTGCACTAAGCAGACAGAGCCCATACAGTGCCTTCAACATATGTTGGATGTGTTATTCACAAATCTAAAATTCTCAACTATTAAACAAACATGGTTTTTGTGTATTCATAACTTACAAAGCTACATAAAAATCCTCTAAGGGCTCATCCCCACGGCATAGGACAAATACTGGTCAGTTTATCCGACCGGTATTTGTCCGGTTTGTGTGCCGTGCACACGGCCATGGGGCGGCGGCTTCATATTGTGATGTTCATAAACCATCCAAAAACCAGACGGCAGAATGAACATGCACAATGTTCTTCGGACGGCTGGTGGTTTGAAAAACTCGTGTAGTGGGGACTGCTGCACGGGTTTTCCATAGCGGCCCGGTGTGTTAGTTTGCGGCCGGTTTTTCGGATGGTCTGCAAAGCTGCAAACCGTCTGAAAAACCTGCCGCAAACCAGTGCCGTGGGAACATGCCCTAAGTGTTGTTATTCCATAATTTTTAAAATGGGTTGTACAAATGTGATTACTCATGTAGATCTTTTCAGAACAGTAAAAAGAAGAGAAAGACAGGAACCACACACGTAATTTTATACCTATTAGAAAAAACTGTATCACTTGGATTCAATGCTATTTTCTGGAAAGTGGTTTCAGCTCCTGCTGATGACCGAGTGCTAGGTAATCATCCTGCTTTTGTGGCTGTACAGTATTGCAGGGTTGCCAACACTACTGCCACGTCAAGTTAATTTCAGGCTTTGCAATATAGTTAAAGGCATTTTTAAGATACATTCCTTTCCAGACCTTTGCTCCTGTGTGTTTGCCATTGACTACTGCTAAATCCGGATATTGACCTTGCTCCTGTTATGCCATTAAAATTGTTGTTGGTGCCCTGTATTTTATACTATTGTTCCCCCTTTTTATTAATACATTCTGTTTGTCCTCTAGCCCGGGCTTGCTGCATGTGACTTTCCCCCTTTGGTTACTTTCTGACTATTTGTACTCTTCAGTGCATGCCAATACTGTGACTTTTGGGGTTTAAAACCTCAGGGTATTTCTGCAGCAAAGTGTACAATTCCCTCTGTAGATTATGGGTAATAAACAGGACTTCCCTTTGAGTCTTTATCTCAGTTGAATAGATTGCACTTCAGAAAATCCACAAATTCCAACAGTGATTAATTTGCTTACTGCACATGGATGTTTGTGAACCTTATGAGCAATTGGGAGGAAAGGCTCCTCCAGCTAAAATTTTTTTACGGGGATCTCCAGGAAATCTGGATTCCTGAGCAGTTACGTAAGGGATGCCCCCCTTCCCCGGGTTTTTTCAGAGGTTTTTTAGGCGGTTTGGGGTTTTTTGAAAGACCGCCTAAAAAAAAACGGCCCCGAAAATGGCAAAATGGCGTCTCGGAAAAAAAGTGCAGCAGTCCACATGCACGGGTTTTCCGTCCACCGGGGTTTTTTCCATCCCCGGTCCGCCCAAAACATTAAAACAAGTACTTTCCGTTGGTGTTTTGTGAATCTGAAGGGGGAACGGTTTTTCTGTCTGGGACAAAAGCTACCCCCCCCCAACCCCTCCTGGGTGGGGGAGGGCAAAACCAGGAAAAAAGGTGGGGGGGGAAAAAGACCGGTATTTGCCCTTTTGCAGTGGGGACACAGTCTAACTTAACTCAGTTGTTTGCGCCCCCGTGACATTTTGGGTTTATGTCAAAATTTCCTGTTATACAATGAATGGGGGTTCTGAAGGGCCTGATGGGGTTTTATAAACCCAGTTTCATCCCCACTGTTTGTGTGCCTCTACGACCCTCTTTTCTGACCCAAATATCTGGCTTGTATCATTTTACTTAAAAGCTCTGTAACGGTAGGTGTGGACCCGCCGGACCCGCAAGGATGATAGTTAAGCACGCCAGGGAACGGAATCTAGTAGCCCCGGTTTTTCCCAGAGCCCGCCCAAAGGGGGATGGACTTGTGCGGCGTGAGGCTACCAGGTGTCCCCCCTGGTGCTTGTTGCGGTGGGGCCGAGGGGGGCACGAGGTCCAAAGGTTTTCCGGGGAATCTTTAGTGTGGGAGGCAGAAGGCGGGCAGGCGGCAATGGTTGTGGTCGTGGACAGGCAGGAAGGTCGGGCAGGGGGGGCAGGGGTTTCGGATTCGGGAAAACGTAGCAAGAGGGGTCTGGTAGGGGAGGGGAGAACACTTGGGAACGCTTTTTAGCTAAGGCCAACAACATAACCCACAAATATTTTCAAATTAAATAACACCCCCCCAAATTAAAAATTTTTTCCCCATTCCCAAAACCCGGGGCGCCCCCCCTTTAATTACGGAACCCGTGCGCGCACGCGAGGGGGGCGCACGGATTCCGGGGCAGAGGGGAGGCCCCGGACGGAAGCGAGGCCAGGTGAGTGGATGGGAGGGTGGTGCCAAACCGGATTGCGGTCCGCGGGGCCCCCCGCCCGCCGGCGGCCGCCCCGCGGGGAACGGGTGCACCGGGGTCGAACCCGGCGTGGCGCAACCCGTTACAGCATCTGAAACAAGAGACGTCCAAGGTGGGGCAATGTGCCATCAAGAACCATATCCTGGCTTCAAAGTTTTATTCAGAAACGGATTTAGGAGTCTATTAAGGGGTTTTTTTTTCCCGCATCTGGATGGGGGTGGGGAAAGTCGATCCCTTACAACTAGAGTGGCTTTCCAATTCTGAGAAAGAGCTTAAAAAAGGGAACACGCTTCTCAGCTTTCTCACTGTGCTTTCAAAGTTAAAATTTGGGGAAATCCCTGCCATTGGTAAAGACCCCTCTTCCAGATAGAAAATTTTTGACTTAATAAACCAGTGATCATTGTGATATTAGAGAAGCTAAACATTTTCTTGTAAAAAAATAAAAAACAAAACAAAATTCCTCTGCTTCCAGAATCTCTACATCTCTCCTCTGGTAATGGATCACTTATTCTTTAGGATCATGTTAGCAATCATTCTGTGAGTGGGCGTTGTTCACATAGAACAGATTTCTTACTTATTATGGCATTTCAGTAGTCATGAGGTCTTGGAGTTTTCCTGCCCTAAATGACATTCATCTGACCAGATGACCTCCTGGAGTCCCTTCTGTTTCCAGCATTGCCTCTCTCCTGCCCTAGTGAATATCTCCTCTGCATGGGCAGCCTTCTAAATACTAAAAGTTTGTGGATGTCTTTCCTTCTCACCTGGTGGATACCCTTTCTTATAGTAAAGAAAAATGATCATTCAGACCTTGTATCAACTACCATGAATAAAAAACTGAGGTACAGATACACAGATACCCCTACCACTGATCTCAGGGTTATTTTATCATGTCAAGAGAGCTTGTTATTTCTATAAATTAGATATCTGCAGAGTCTATGGTCTAATCCTAGTATTCTTTTTGGGTTACTTTATTTTCTCCCTAGGGCTCTGCAGTCCTGATATGGCTACAATTTGAAGGCCTTTATTCCTTAGTCGCGCTGCTTGTTATTTTTTTATTATCACAAAGTCATCGCAAACTTATCTCAGGCTGTTACACTTTTCATAGATTTAAATCAATAAAATACCAGACACTGGAAAATGTCTTTGGTTCCAGCTTTTAACCACCTCGCATTTTGCATTTCTTTGGCTCCAGATCTCCATCATCCAGATTCCAATATGCCATTCTTTATGGAGGTTAACAATTCGGAGAGTGGAGTTTGTCAAAGAAATAAAGTGAGGAAATACACACAAGGACAAAATTGTTGATACCCTTCAATGAAATTAAGAAAAACCAACAATAATCACTGAAAGAACTTCCTAATGTCGGTAAGGGGCTTTGTAGCGGGATTGCTAACACCCGCCGGTTGCATCGTGGATGGATCGCCGCCATCCTGCGCTGTGTAACCCCTTAAACATCGCATGGCCGCGATGGCCATGATGGACACGCCGTCTAAAACAATGAGAAACGGTGTCACGCACAATTCCTCACTTCGATTGGGGCCCTGACGGGGAAATCGCAGGGCCCAGATCGCTAAACATGACAGCTGGAAGCCTTGTGAAGGCCTCCACCAGTGTCATGTTTGTACCATCTTTGTACACCCTAATGCATTGTATTACAATGCATTAGGCTGTAGAAGTGATCGCACCCCATAGAGGTGAAGCCCCCTAGGGGACTCAAAATTAAAGTAAAAATTTTTTTTAAAGTGTAAAAGAATATAAAAAATCTTAAAAGTTCAAAACACCCCCTTTTTCCACTTTACAAATTAAATAAAAAAGTTACACATATTTGGTATCATCGCATCCAAAAAAGTCAGATCTATTAAAATATAACATCATTGATTCCATACGCTGAACAACACAGAAGAAAAAAATTCTTAACGCCAAAATTGTGTTTTTTGGTCATTTCCCATCCCCTAAAAATTGGAATAAATTTAAATTAAAAAAGTTGCATGTATTCCAAACTGGAAACAATAAAGAGTACACTTCAAACTGCAAAAAATGCAACCTCACTGAAGTGTATAGGTGTTAGCACAAAAAAGTTATTGGTCGCAGAAAACGGTGCCGCCGCGCAAATTAAAAAGAAAAGTTTGGATTTTTTTTACGGTAAGAAAATATAACGGAAACTGTACATGGGTCTTCCAACATTATTCTTTTGGAGGACTCATGACCTGCATATGAGAACAAGCTTTCTGACACTGCGCAAAACATTTTGCTCCAGAATGCCTTGATAATTTTAAGATTTAATTGCACCATGCACAGATTCAAGACACCCTATTCCAGATGCAGCAAAGCAGTCCTTAAATACAACTGAGTGACCTTCATGTTTCACAGTAGGTACAATGTTTTTTTTGCAAAAACAAAGAGCTGAAGCGACTTGCCAAAAATCTCTAGTTTTGTCTCATCGGTCTAAAGAAAGTTCCCCAAAAAGCTTTGTGGCTTGTCAATATGCATTTTGGTACATTGCAGTCTCACTTTTTATGATTTGCTTTCAACAGTAGTCCCCTACTCAGCTGTCTTCCACTTTGGCAAAGTCAGGGATGTATGGTGCTATCTGACACTGATGTACCTTAACCTTGGGGTTAATCTCTGACCTCTTTGGAAGTTGTTATGGACTTTTTGATTACCATTCATACTCTCTGTCTCTTCAATATGTCATCAATTTTACTCTAGTGGCCAAGATCAAGGAAGTTAGCTATAGTCTCATAGACCTTAAATGTCAAGCTGTTTGGAGATGGTCTTATTGTCTTTACCTATAACATGTTTGTCTTTAATTTACTTTCTAATCTCCTGAGACGTGTATTCTCAGATTCCTTTGGTCCATATTCATGTGGTATACACCATGTTACCAAACAGCACAATGACTACTTTTCACCTTTTAAACAGGTAGACTTACTGATTAAAATTTGAAGATTTGATGTTAATTAAAGGACACACTTTATTACATGTTCCTATGGTGAAATTATTTTGAACTTTTCTAGGGGTACCATCATTTTTGTCCAGGCCAGTTTCCTTAATTTTTTTTTCATTTTTTTTTCAAGTTAGACCACAATTCAAATGGAATGTCTGAGTTTTAGGAGCTGATTTTCAGTCAATTTAAATGCATTACTGCTTTTGACAGTAATGACAGTTAATTTGCTTACTGCACATGGATGTTTGTGAACCTTATGAGCAATTGGATGAGAAAGGCTCCATCCAGCTAAAATATTTTACAGACTCTCCAGGCAATCACTGGATATCTGAGCAGTCTACAGTAAGGGCATGTCCCCACTGCACAGGTTTTCAGACGGTTTTTTAGGCGGTTTGCGGTTTTGCAGACCGCCTGAAAAAACGGCCGAAAATGAGCACAATGGCGCTCTACGGAAAACCCGTGCAGCAGTCCACACTGCACGGGTTTTCCGTCCAGCGGGTTTTCCATCTAGAGGTCCGCCGCAAAACATTCAACAAGCACAATCTTCCGTCCAGTGCTTGTGAATGTGAAGGAGGGACGGCTTTTCTCTGCTCTGTTACAAGTTATTTAATTTATCATTGTGGGTTTTTTCTTTTTTTAACGAAAGGGTTCCAACAATTTTGTCTACGTGTGAGGACTTATAAGGAAAATCAATGTAGTGGTTTTTCAGTTCAGAGATGGTCTTATTGTCTTTACATATAACATGTTTGTCTATAATTTTCTTTCTACTCTCCTGAGACATTTGTATTCTCAGATTCCTTTGGTCCATTTTAATGTGGTACACACCATGTTACCAAACAGCACAATGACTACTTTTCACCTTTTAAACAGGTAGACTTACTGATTAAAATTTGATGTTAATTAAAGGACACACTTTAGTACAACATGTTCCTATAGTGAAATTATTTTTAATCTTTTCTAGGGGTACCATCATTTTTGTCCAGGCCAGGTTCCTTAATTTTTTTTTCATTTTATTTTCCAGTTAGACCACAATTCAAATGGAATGTCTGAGTTTTAGGAGCTGATTTTCAGTCAATGTAAATGCATTACTGCTTTTGACAGTTACAAGTTATTTCATTTATCATTGTGGGTTTTTTCTTTTTTTAACGAAAGGGTTCCAACAATTTTGTCTACGTGTGAGGACTTATAAGGAAAATCAATGTAGTGGTTTTTCAGTTCACATCTTAGCCTGAGAAACCTCTACGTGTGAGTTAGAGCTACATAAATAAAATATGAAATACAACAGCTTAAAAGGTGAACTCAATCATGGCACTGAGTTCAATTAGGCTGCAGGCATGATAACTTACAGTTTATATCCAGAATGGCTCTCTGAATCAAGTCTGTAATGAAGTGTAACTGTAGTGAATGTAAAATTGCATTTTTCACAAACTATGAAGCAGTATCTTGTAGGCCACATTTATCAAAAGTGACTAACAGAAAAACTGTCTGTTGCCTACAGCAACCAATCGGAGCACAGCTTTCATTTTTAAACTGCTCCTGAAAAATGAAAACTACCCTCTGATTGGTTGCTATGGAAAACAGACAGTTTCATTGTTAGACACTTTTGATAAATAAAACCCACTGTGCTCTACAAACCAATTTACCATATTAGATCTGTGTGCATTTATCCTCCATTATAATTGCTATATGGTGTGCCAAATGTTCTGCAAGGCTCCCATTCACATCCCATTTGTGGCCTCCATTTGTGGTATCACATATCACTGAAAAATTGTGTCCCTTAGTCACCTTATCTTTTAAAACCTAAATTTCAATATGCTCAGATAAAAATACAAAATACATACAACAACTACTCTTAACCCTAAAGATGATGCTTACAGGACACAATTTAATTCTGCCTAGTATTATGGCGCCCTCGCCTTGTTAGGGGTGACTCCAAACAGTAACCTAATCCTAACCAGATTCTGCAATAGTCCGTCACCTATAAAAATAGACAGTAAGGGTATGTGCACACATTTTTCAATTTGTTTTTCAACACAAAAAACGTATTGAAAAGCGCATCGTAAAACGTATCCAAACATGTACCCAAAGTGTGGTATGTGTTTGGATACATTTTCTGTGCAGCAGAAACGTACCATATTGTTTTAAACACGGTGTCGGATGTGTAAAATGGATCAAGAAGTGACATGTCAGTTCTTTGATCGGATCCGCATCACAAAGACACATTTCTAAACATCAATACATGTTTTACCTTGAAATCAATGTAAAGAACACCGAGCATTGTTAGATACGTGTTTGGGTCTGAAAAACATACCCAAAAACGTATCTAATAAGCACTGTGTGAAAATCCCTTAAAGGGGAGCAAGGAACAATCGCCAATGTCGGGTCAATGGATGATAGACAGATAAAGAAATTCTATCAAAATATAGTTCATAATTAATGCAATTGGGCATCATACCACCTGTTGCCCCATTTGTGGTATCCATCAAAATACCTTGAAAAATATCAACACTTTCATATGTGCATACTGAGATAAAAGTGACAGTTGTATGGCTTATATTATTACAACAGGGGCTGTGAGGCACATTTATCAAAGCAGTTGCACCAGAATTCTGGTGCAACTGCCTTGATAAATGTGCCTCATACTGTCTAAAAGGTACACAGTATTGCATGTCCCATTGTCCTTATCAGCATCTGTAAGATCCATATATAAAAGGAAATAGTGTGAAAGCCATATTTTTTTTTTATAAGCAATCTGCTTGGATCTAAGGTTGGTGACATCCTACTCATTTGCTTTGGTTGCTGACACCTTAAAAAGGTGTTAAATATGTATGGCACAAACTCACAGCAGGTGCGGACTATAAATTACATCAACGGCTGGGATCACAGATAACTCTGACACTTAGATGCTGCAGTCAATATGATTATGGCATCTAAGCCATAACAAAATGGTGTAGTGCCCATTTCTGCTCCTTGATCACCCTGGCATGGTGAGATTGTGGGGTGTCTTTTGATTGGCATGGCACTGTGGGCTGTCATATCAGATGTCCAAGATTCTCCCTCTATGGTCACACCTGGAGTTCAATGTGGTGAAAGATCATAAAGTATTCCACATTTGGAAACCAAATTGGATAATGGTGGCCAGGCACTTGTTGCAAGAATTCGATCTAAGGGTTCGCAATTTTTTCAAAAATGTACAGGTTAAATCATTTTGTTCACAGAGGTTAAAAGACATGTCTAAGGAGAGGATTAAGGGCGATTCTGAAGAACTAATTGGAGCTTTCCCCACAGAAAGTCATGACCAATATTATACGCCATGGTTAGAGATCAAAATGTGAGTAAGGAGGAGGGACAGAAATTTGCACCATGAAGAAGGTGGCTTAAGAAAACTGATATTGCTCCCATGCTTTTGAAAGACTAGGCCCTAGGCAAATGGGTCAAATGGCGCCTCCCCTCCCCCATTATAAAAAAAAGAAAAAAAAATAAAAAAAATAAAGAAAAATATTAAAAGTTCAAATCCCCCCTTTGCCATTTTATAAATTCAAAAAATAAAATGAAAAAAGTAAAAGTTACACATAATTGGTATCACCGCATACAATCCGATCTATTAAAATATAACATCATTAATACGCTCAACACAGTAACAGAAAAAAAAAAGTATACTAAAATTTGGGGGGTTTGGTCATTTCACATCCCCCTAAAATGTGAAGGAAATGTGATACAAAAAGTCCACGATGTACCCAAAATGGTGCCAATAAAAAGTACACATCACCCGCAAAAAAACGCTTCCCTCACTCAGGTCCACAGGGGAACGAACCATAAAAACGTATTAGCAGAAAATTAAAGAGTATGTTTGTACGGCCTCGTTCCACCACACGTCCTTATTCTGGGGCGCGGATTGTCGCCGTACTGCCGCCGGATTTAGTAAAACCAATTGCAAAAGTGCTTATTTTTACTGTCCCCATTATTACAGATATGATTTTTGTAGCTTTAACTACTGTGTTTGAACTTAATCTTGACCTCAGCTTTGTTCCTGACCTTGTTATTGTCCTATCCTTCTTGTCTGCTTAGTACCTGTAGTTCTACTACAGAAATCTGCTGCACTGCTGTTTTTTGCGCAGTTTTTGTACACGGCAGCCCAGTATATGGGCTGCATGGGAATCTGATGATAATCCATCAGAAAATAGAACATGTAGACTAGAGCACGGATTTTTTATTGAAGTCAATACAGCGCTGGGTACAGTCGGATTTTCGTCGGATTCAAAATACTGAATCCACAGAAAATTGTACGAGATAACAGTGCTGTGTAGACATAGCCTAAGGGTGAAAACCTGGGGATTCCATCTAATCCAGACTCCAGCCTAGCCAGTGGCAAATGAAATGCAGCCTCAAAAATCCACATCCCAGTACATTGCCATAATGCCCCAGAGCCACCGTTTGGTTATAAAGCTGAAAAAAAAGAGGAAAAAGACTGTCAGTAATGCTACTTGCACATATTTAATAGTTTAGCAGTATTCTTGTTTAGTGAAAGCGACTTTGGGCTTTTCTGATAAAATGACTGTATCTAATTGCCAAATGCTTATTTGAGAACAGATTGTTTATGTTTAGGCAAATCCTTTAAAATACTTATTAATTTTTCAAAATGTTCCAGGACAAACAAAACAAGAACCTGTGTTCTGTTTATTAAAGTCACACACAGCCAATGCACTGTATCCGCCATCTAAATCAATGCACTTCTCCTGACAGCTTTCAAGGCCATGTGTACACATATTTAGCAGTTGTTTCAGGAAGAACATTCACTCTTGTCATGCAACAGCAATATGTTTGTTTCTGGATGTGTTCCTGTAAATTTTTATTTTACGAATGCGTTTAAAATATCAGGTCCTTGCATGCTTCATTCCAAAATTTAGGAGCAGTAAGGACAGGAAATGCAAAAAAAAAGTATTCCAGCCCAACCTATCTTAATCTCCTTGTTTCATATTAAAATCAATTAATTTAGAAACAAATGCAGAAAACTATTTGTGTCCCAGGAGATTAGCCATGTCCCCTTTCCTCTCCTTACAATTAATAATCTGGCTAGACAACTAGTTGAAACACGATTTTCCCTCTCGTCTTGTTTATACTGTAATAGGACAACCATCTTGCCAAAGAGGTGTTCTCACCATGCTGTTTAACAGAGCCTGCTCTTCACAGCCATCTTTAGGCCTTCACTTCCTAATAAGGCTGTGGGTGGTTCCATAGCAGTGCACCTTATCTAGAGGTATGTTCACATGGCCGATTTGAACGTTGAATTTTCAGTGTCCAAATTGGCATCAAAACTTTATTTGAAAAAAGATTCAAAAGCGCCTTTTCAGACGAGGTTTTGATCAGGTTTCAACGAGGTTATCCAACACTGTTTTGTTTCTGAAAACATCCATACAAATTAATGGGTCAGGGGCAAAAAGACCGAATCTAAAACTGTGACAAGGTTTTGAAACTCTCCATTGAGTCCTATGGGGATTTTAAGCATTGAGAACGCTTCATGAAGTGATAGAGCACTACTTTTTCAACGCCCAAAACAGTGTCCAAAGCAGCGACTAAAACACGCTTAAAACTCTTAAACACATTAAAACCTTCGTACAACAAATCCAAAAGTTGGGACAGCGAATTAGGAAGCAGCCAAAAGTCATAGCTACGACTAAGGGCACGGACGTGCCTGAAACGCGTTAGTGTTTTTTGAGGATGCCACTTTGTGTCCCTCACTATGAGTAAGGGCGCTATTAACTAAGCCCGAAACGCGTCAGTGTGTTTTCCTTATCGCTCTGTACCACTACTCTATGCCAACTGACCATGTGCCTTTGTAAGTTTTTTGGATTTTATCTATTTTGGATTAATAAATCTTTGCATGATTTTATTGTTGGGTCGTGCTGGATTCCTCATCCTTTGAAGTATCCATTACTGCAAGCTTGAAGCAGTCATCCGTGCACAACATCACGCAGGAAGGAGCTGGCTAAATTTTCTGCTGACACTTTGTGTCCCTCCATGTGTCTGTCTCTAATAATGATTTTATCTATAATTAGAAATAAATTACTTTTTTTTATATTATCATTACACTTTTGGCTGCTTCCTAATTTGCTGTCCCAACTTTTGGATTTGTTGTACGTTGGTTCTGTGCTGCTGGAGCAGGGGACGTGCGGAAGGACTATGGGCCATACTGCTATATAGGTGAGCTGACATACATACTGTGTGTTTTTTCTACACATTAAAACCTTGTAATGTGTAAACTACAACGCTGTTTTACATAGGAATACATAGGAATGAAAATGAACTGGGGGCATTTTGGAGACTTTTTTACCCTGTTTTGGCCCTGAAAACAGCATCAAAATCAGCCGTGTGAACTTGCACCACCGTTGCTTTTACACTCAGAAATTTACTGTCTATATAGAGCGCTGATGAATGGTTGGCGGTGAGTGGCATAACTAGAACTTTTGCCACCAGGGCCATCGCTAAGTTTGCCACCCCGTTTTAGAGACCACAGCCCCACTTTTCATACAACGCTGCTTTTTACAGGCCCGTCGCCCCCATATATCATAATTATCACTAAAAAAAAAAAAAAAATCACTTTACTTTTCTGTCCATAAAGTCATGTGAGTGTTTGAAATTTGTAGGTTAAGTTTACAACTAAAAAGCAGTTGTGGCACAAACCCCACTAGCCCACTTACAATATCCACATCCATATATTGCCTTGGTCACACACCTCACCACTTTCTAAAATAAAACACCACTATAAACACAAGCAATAAAGTAAAACTAAAACCCCTAATCACAGGGTGTAATAGGATGTAAATGATAAGAATTGATGTGTCTTATTTGATGTGATATAGAGATATGTCTTATGCCTCATTGATATACCTTGTAGTCTTTATAAGATATATAATCAGTGTCTTTAGGTCTCTGTGTGTAAAGACATCTGTCCCACCATATTTTAGCATTGTCTATTTCTGTTAGAGTGCTTGACCTTTGCTATTCAGTAGTTCAAAGCGGATACTATTAGATTCTTCTCCACACTGTACTGATCAGAAGCTGATATCGTACATTTCTTCTCAAGTATTCTTATACCCTCCCACGTATGGATGGTCAAATAAATCTGAAGTCTGTTGTAATGCTGACTATAGAAACTGTACGCCTAGAACAGAGGGAATACTATGTTTAGTAATTAAGGGTTGAAGCTGTCTAGCATAAAAAGGCTGGGTTTTGCCATTGAGAGCTAGCTTCGGCTGGGGCATGTGGGCGCCCAGCACCCCTTCTGGGCGCCCACATGCTCACTCCCCTCCCCTCTGAGCTATGTGAAACTGAAACTGGCTGCCTGAGCTTTCTGTGTTGGCTGCTGTCTATGTGTGTGTGTGTTCTCATTGTCTGCCTCTCACTACCTTCTGAGCTGTGTAATAAAGGCTGCCTGAGCCTTGTCTTCTCCTCTCCAAGTGACGGTTCTATGTGAAGGATCTGGACAATTACTCCTTAGCTACCAGGTATAACACACTCATATAACACAGTCTTATACACTTTGCTCCCCCACCTCTTCCAGGCAGGAGGTAGAGCAATTTGCATTTCTCAAATTTGTTTAATCAGTTCAGGCTGTATCTATTTACACCAATACAGGTCTTCTGGTTACAACGATTGCTTGTGCAGCCTATGAGGAAGGTGACAGATCCTCTGTCCTCCACTCATTACCTGTAGTAATGGCACCTGTTTGAACTTGTTATCAGTATAAAAGACACCTGTCCACAACCTCAAATAGTCACACTCCAAACTCCGCTATGGTTAAGACCAAAGAGCTGTCGAAGGACACAAGAAACAAAATTGTAGCCCTGCACCAAGCTGGGAAGACTGAATCTGAAATAGGCAAGCAGCTTGGTGTGAAGAAATAAACTGTGGGAGCAATAATTAGAAAATGGAAGACATACAAGACCACTGATAATCTCCCTCGATCTGGGGCTCCACGCAAGATCTCACCCCGTGGGGTCAAAGTGATCACAAGAACGGTGAAAAAAATTCCCAGAACCACACGGGAGGACCTAGTGAATGACCTGCAGAGAGCTGGGACCAACATAACAAGGGCTACCATCAGTAATACACTACATCGCCAGGGACTCAGATCCTGCAGTGCCAGACATGTCCCCCTGCTTAAGCCAGTACGTGTCTGGGCCCATCTGAAGTTTGCTAGAGAGCATTTGGATGATCCAGAAGAGGATTGGGAGAATGTCATATGGTCAGATGAAACCAAAGTAGAACTGTTTGGTAGAAACACAACTCGTCGTGTTTGGAGGAGAGAGAATGCTGAGTTACATCCAAAGAGCACCATACCTACTGTGAACCATAGGGGTGGCAACATCTTATGCCTTATTGATATACCTTATATCTAGTCTTTATAAGATATATAATCAGTGTCTTTAGGTATCTGTGTGTAAAGACCTCTGTCCCACTATATTTCAGCATTGTCTATTTCTGTTAGAGTGCTTGACCTTTGCCATTCAGTAGTTCAAAGCTGATACTATTAGATTCTTCTCCCCCCACTGTACTGATCAGAAGCTGATATCGTACATTTCTTCTCAAGTATTCTTATACCCTCCCATGTGTGGATGGTCAGATAATTCTGAAGTCTGTTGTAATGCTGACTATACAACTTCGAAACTGTATGCCTAGAATAGAGAGAATACTATGTTTGGTAATTAAGGGTTGAAGCTGTCTAGCATAAAAAGGCAGGGTTTTGCCATTGAGAGCTAGCTTCGGCTGGGGCATGTGGGCGCCCAGCACCCCTTCTGTGGTCATCAGACGAGATGGGTGTACTTTGAGGTACTGAGGGGCTCCCCATTTCACTGTGCACAACTATGCATCTATAACATCTGTAACTATAGCTAAGTATCATTCTATTTCCCTATTTCTGTATTAAACCTTTCATTTTTATATATTCTGCTTCATTGTAATTATTTCTTGTCTGCCAATCAATCACCCACTTACACAGGGTTAGATATGCACTTACTTTTACAATCAGGGACAAGTGTATGCTACCACTATACAAGTGCTGATATATCCTACAATACCATCATTTCGTGACTACTGTGTGGTCAAACGCCAGCTCATGTCGCATCACATGACAGTGAATACAGCACCAATCCAACAAAAAAGAAAAATAAGCACTGACATCCAGGGACTCACAGGAGATGTGTTCTTTTTTTCTCCATCCAACTCAGAACACCTAGAAGACTTCTCCAGGCCGTGGCTCATCCCTGTAGAATTTCCCTACCAATTCCTATCTGTGTACAATTACCCATCCATAGCGCCCCAAATGATAATAATGATCCTCTTGTGCCTCTAAGGCCGTGTTCACACGGCTTATTCACGAAGGATTTGTGAGCCGGATTGCGCTCACAAATCCGGCGTGAATAAGGGGCAGGACGGGGCCGGAGCGCGGCGGGGGCGCCGCTCCCCGGCCCCATAGACAATGCAATGTTTACGGCGTCTCCGCGCCGTAAATAATGTTCATGTCACTTTCTCCCCCCGCGGCGGATTCGCCGAGCGGGGAGGAGCGACGGAATCCACTGTTCTCTATGAGAGCAGTGGATTACCGTAATTACTCCGATGGATTGGCGCCGTACTGCAGCGCAAATCCGGCGCGGAGTACGGCGCCAATCCACGGAGAAATAAGCCGTGTGAACGAGGCCTAACAGTAAGAGTATCCCAGAAGGCTATGGAGCTCCCATTTGAGCTTTAGTCTTGTCACCTCATACAGAAAGTAGACATACCCCCAAAATAGGTAGGCAGATAGGTGGAGTACCTTATAAGTATGTAGGTATATAGGCCACCAATTAAGTGGGTAGGTAGTAATATTAACTCACATCAAAGTGATAGGATTAAATGAGGTAGGTATATAGGCCCAATCTAGGTATGTACGGAGGCCCCTCCCATTAAATAGGCAAGTCTATAAGCCCACTGTAGGAAGGTATAGAGGTCCCCATAAAGTAGGTAAGTATATAGACCCCCAGTGGGTAGGTAAATAGGCCCCCTGTAGGTAGATAGGTATATGCGCCCTTGTAGCTAGATAAGTAGGCATATATGGCCCCTGTAGGTAGAAAGGTAGATTTATGCCCCCCTGCAGATAGATTGGTAGGTATATATGCCATATGTAGGTAGGTATATACGCCCCATATAAGTAGATATACCTTCTTCTGTAGAAAGGTAGGTATATATGCCCCTTGTACATAGATATACAACCCCTGTAGATAGGTAGGTATATATGCCCTCTGTGGGGAAATAGGTACAGACCTCCCTGTAGTTATGTAGGTTTATATGCCACCTGTAAGTAGACAGGTAGGTAAATGCCCCCAGAGGGTAGATTGGTGGGTATATATGCCCCCAGTGGTGAAATAGATAAGTATATATGCCCCTGAATGTAGATAGTTATGTATCTACCCTCAGTAGTTAGATAGGTAGGTATACAGCCCCTTGTAGATGGTATGTATATATCCCTCCTGTAGGTAGGTACAGTGAAGGAAGTAATTATGTGATCCCTTGCTAATTTTGTAAGTTTGCCCACTGACAAAGACATGAACAGTCTATAATTTTAAGCGTAGGTTTATTTTAATATTGAGAGATAGCATATCCAAAATAAAATCCAGCAAATCACATTGTATAAATTATATACATTTATTTTCATTTTGCTTAGAGAAATAAGTATGTGATCCCCTGCCAACTATTAAGAGTTCTGGCGCCTACAGACCAGTTAGACGCTCCTATACAATTCATTACCTGCATTAAAGATGGCTGTCCACAGACTCAATCAGTCAGACAGACTCTAACCTCTACAACATGGGCAAGACCAAAGAGCATTCTAAGGATGTCAGGGACAAGATCATAGACCTGCACAAAGCTGGAACAGGCTACAAAAACGTAAGTAAGACACTGGGTGAGGATATAATTGTTGGTGCAATAGTAAGAAAATGAAAGAAGTACAAAATGACCATCAATCGACATTGATCTGGAGCACCATGCAAAATCTCACCTCGTGGGGTATCTTTGATCATGAGGAAGGTGAGAGATCAGCCTAAAGCTACACGGGCGGAACGTTTTAATGATCTCAAGGCAGCTGGGACCACGATCACCAAGAAAACCATTGGTAACACATTACGCCGTAATGGTTTAAAATCCTGCAGTGCTTGAAAGGTTCCCCTGCTCAAGAAGGCATATGTACAGGCCCATCTGAAGTTTGCCAATGAACAACTGGATGATTCTATGAGTGATTGGGAGAAGGTGCTGTGGTCAGGTGAGACAAAAATTGAGTTAATGCTCTTTGGCATTAACTCAACCTGCCGTGTTTGGAGGAGGAGAAATCCTGCCTATGACCCAAAGAACACCGTCCCCATTGTCAAGCATGGAGGTGGAAATATTATGTTTTGGGGATGTTTCTCTGCTAAGGGCACAGGACTACTTCACCGCAACAATGGGAGAATTAGAGCCATGCACCATAAAATCCTGGGTGACAACCTCCTTCCCTCCGCTAGGACATTCTAAATGAGTCGTAGCTGGTTCTTCCAGCCAGACAATGACCCAAAATATACAGCCAAGGCAATAAAGGAGTGGTTCAAAAAGAAGCACATTAAGGACATGGAGTGGCCTATCCAGTCTCCAGACATTAATCCCATAGAAAACTTTTGGAGGGAGTTGAAGCTCCGAGTTATGAAGCGACAGCCTCAAAATCTTAATGATTTAGAGATGATCTGCAAAGAGGAGTGGACCAAAATTCCTCCTGACATGTGTGCAAACCTCATCAACAACTTGTTTGCCAGAGGAATCGAAAACTTATTTCTCACTGCAAAATGCAAATTTATATTATTTATACAATGTGATTTTCTGGATTTTATTTTTGACATTCTCTCTATCAATGTTAAAATTAACTGATCCTTAAAATAATAGATTGTTCATGTCTTTGTCAGTGGGCAAACTTACAAAATCAGCAAGGGATCAAATATTTATTTCCTTCACTGTATACAGACCCCTCTAGTTAGATAGATAGGTATACAGGTCTTTCTGAGTGATTGAAAACATAAAAAGATGATATTCACCTTCAGCCTTAGAGATGCAGTGGGGGCAGTAGTCATGATAACATCGCTGTATCAGCCCTGTGACATTTACTCCTGTAAAATGTAGGCCAGTCTCCAGCTCACAGAAGTGAAAATAAGTATTTGATACACTGGCAACTTTGAAAATTTTCACACCTATGAAAAATGAAGAGGTCTGTAATTTGTATCATAGTTACACTTCAACTGTGAGAGACAGAATCTAAAAACAAAATTCCAGAAAATCACACTGCATGATTTTTAAATAATGAATTTGCATTTTATTGCATGAAATAAGTATTTGATACAATAGAAAAAACAAACTTAATACTTGGGACAGAAACCTTCATTTGCAATTACAGAGGTCAGACGTTTCCTGTAGTTCTTGAACTAAGTTTGCATACTTTGCATCAAAGATTTTGGCCCATTCCATACAGATCTTCTTCAGATCTTTTAGGTTTTAAGGCTATCGCTGGGTTACATTGAGTTTCAGGTCCCTGCAGAGATTTTCAATTGGGTTCAGGACTGGAGACTGGCTAGACCAGGCATTCTTCCTGGTTGGTAGGTGATCAAATACGTATTTCATGCAATAAAATGATAATTATTTAAAAAATAAAGAATTTGATTTTCAGGATTTTGTTTTTAGATTCTCTCACAGAAGTGTAACTACAATAAAAATGATAAACCTCTCCATTATTTGTAGGTGAGAAAACTTGCAATATCGCAAGTGTATCAAATATTTATTTTACCCACTTTATCTACCCACTTTATCTACTATGGTGGAACTATCCCTGTTCCACCATAGTTCTCAATTGTATGCTTGACCTGAGGACTTGCATACAATTAAAAAAAGATGCGGCGGGTCTGGACCTGCCGCTGGGGATGTGTGCCACCTGAGGCAGACTATTCCACCTACTTGCTCCTTCCTATGTCTCTGTTGGTGCCTGTTTATTTAATTTTGATGTCCTAATAATAAGTGAGGACTTTTTACGAATTATCATTCAAACAAACCATTTTACATTATTGTTTATAGGAAAGGGCTTGTTGCTGAAAAACCATAATCTTCATGCCCAAATGAAAGATGTGATCTACAATAAACAAGATCTTTATTAATCATCAGATCTCTGGGTAAGTTTACACTAGGCAATGATTGGGAACAGATATTTGCATGAGTAATACTCATTCTGTGTGTCAATGGCTGGATTCATTACTCCAGCCTTTGGTTTGTCGTGTACTAGGCTACCTCTAGGACACCAAACATGTCTTGATTTGCCTTGATGGCAAAAAGTGGCATCATGACAAGTGGTGGGTAAGTTGTGATGTTGAATCACTTTATACCAGTATTCCAAATTGCATTGCCCTGACTGCCTTGCAGTTTCATTTGGAGACCTTTAGTACTCATGTGATTTAATTCACTATATTCTTGTTGTTACGGATTTTCTAATGAAATACAATTATTTTCTCTATGAGGAATGTGTGTACCTTCAAATCAAAGGTATGTCAATGGGCGCAAAATATTCGCCCTCTATGGCTAATTTGACAGTTTCATGGTGGGACTACATGTATATGTATTCTGACAGTAATCCTTTTTTGGAATACGTAGAGTGGTATGGCAGATACATAGATGATCTCCTTAATTGTAGAGGAGATGTGTCTGCCATACCATTCTTCGTGGACTGTCTAAATAACAATATGTTAAATCTTAAATTTACCTAGGATAGGATGAAGTGATTTCCACAAGGACGTTTCATAAACCTACATCAGGGAATACCACCTTTCACTATAAGAGTTTCCATACGAGACATAACAAAAAAGCCATTCCCATAGGTGAACTCACGTGCTAAAAGGAATTGTGGTACACATAAGGAATATGCACAAGAACAACAAATAATCTGTCAGAGATTAAAATCAAGAGGCTATCCCAGTTGGAACCTAGATAGAGCAGTCAAAATGGTTGCTAATCGTCCTAGAGGAAGTTTACTTTCCCGTCATCTACATAGGTCAAACATGCATGAGACTACGCAACCTGTACTAGTTTTGAACTATAGTCATCAGTTTAATAAGATTAAAAATATAATTCTTCAATATCTTCCAATTCTGAACGAATATGAGGTATCGGGTGAGATCCTACATAATGGATGCAGGATAGTCCCTATGAGATCCAAAACACTGGGTAGCATTCTGGCACCGAATATGACTACATGCTCTAATGTCCCTACCACCTGGCTACGACACAAAGGGTTTGTGAAATGTGGAGGCCACCCTTGCAGAACATGCAGATTTGTGTCTCCCTCTAATCAGTTTACATATTCTGATTGAATCTTTCCCCATTTCACACTACATTAATGTAACACACAATATGTAGTGTACATCATCCGCTGCTCTCTATGCAATCTCTATGCAATTTATTATGTGTAGGAAGCATAAATTAAAAGTACGGTTTTTAGAGCATCTTAGTGATATAACCAATAATACATGTAGAAATAAATCCAATGTCTCCCAACACTGTATTGATTGTCATGATTCAAATACCTCTAGATTATAAATTACAGGTTTTGAGAGAGTTTATAAACCTAGAAGGGGGGTAATCTGGAATATTTATTACATGATAGAGAGGCATTTTGGATGCTCACATTGGACACAATTATTCCCAAAGGTCTCAATTACTGCAGAGAAACTATGTTTCATTTTTGAAACTATGTTTCTCTTCCTACATTATTATTTCGCCATATAATTTATTGTTTTTATCCTCTTTTTGCTTTTTGGTTTTCATACAGTTTCCCTTCTATATTTTTCTCTGCCTACTTGGCAGCTATGTAGACAATTTTCTGTAATTAGGACTTTAAAGTTTATGTTTGTGGTCACATATACATATATTAGAGCAAGCACATTTATATTAGTACATGTGCAAATTTACTCGCTTTTATATGCATAATGGTCAGAGAGTTGTTTACCTTATGTTATGCTTTCCATCTTCATATGTGTTTATGCTCTAGTTCTTTTACATGTTTATTGCTTTCTCATATTCCCATTGACATAAGTCCTTTTAACTCCCTGATAATGTCATGCAGGAAGTGACATAGGATCTCTTGGAACACATGTTTGCGTTCCACTATCGTACATCATGCCTGCAGACTTCCGGTTAATAGTATCGGTGATGTTTGAACTTTGGAGGTACGCTTCACATGCCGCTCCCAATTCCATCAAGCACAACACGTCTCATATCAGGTGAGTGGGATATCAGGTATTAACCATTTGCTTCTTAATTAACTTATGGATTGGTTTTACTTGCATCTTTAAAGAGGTTAGTAACTCATTTGACTTTTGCTACGACTAAAGGTGTTGCATCACCTGAAACATGTGAGCATCATTGACCCTCTGATCTCATGCATTTGCTATTGCACAGTTTTTTGGCTTTATCTTTAATAAAAATCACCAGTTTTATCTATTCTGGTGCCGACCATTTGGATTTTTTCTTGCTGTATTCCTTGAGCATCTTGAAGCGTTGCTCCAAGCACAAATTACTACTGAGGACTATGCCTCTCAACGCTATATAGTTGTGCTGGCTCTTCCATTCCATTTTGTCAGAGATCTTTAACCCCTTAACGAAAATGGTATATCCTATTGTCGGTAATGTCCTATGTAGCAGGCTTACTCAGTAAGTCCATTATATAGGAGGCAGGTCAGCTAACAGCAGGGAACAGATCTACCTCTGATCCTGCTGTTTAACCATTTAAAGCCCATGGTGACGGTGGTCATGGCATCTAAATGAATGACACACAGTGCTGCGCACCATTTCCTTCTCTGATCGGCACCCTGCAGAATGATCATGGCAACTGGAAACTTAATGAAGGCTTCTATGGCCACCATGATAAGGGTTCTATTACTACCCACCGCAGGCAGTAATAGAACTGCCATCTTGGTAGACCCTTTTGCATTGTTTATAAAATGATGAAGGGTGTACAAGCAGTTGAGCTCCCTACTGGTCAAGTATCCTAGAGAGACTAAATGTAAATGGATAAAAATGAAAGCGTTTTGATAGTAAAGAATACTAAAAGTTCAAATCACTAGCATTACGCCAGTTTACAAATAAAAAAAATAAAAATGTTACACACAATTGAAATTGCTGTATTCATTAATGTCTGCTCTATTAAAATACAATTTAGCCCTTATGCTGGATAGCGTAGAAGAACAAAAATTCCAAAAGTCGCATGTATCCCAAAATGGTACCAATTAAAACTACATTTCAGCCTGCAAAAAAGCACACCCTCATTCATGTCCATAGGGAGAAAACCAAAAAAGTTACTGGATGCAGATAATGCCGCTGCAGCGCAAATTCAAGAAATAGAGAATGTTTGTATGTCTTAAAAAAAAAATAATGAAAACCCTACACATTTGGTATTGCCAGAATCAAACTGACCTGCTGAATACAGAAAACACATCATTTGTACTGCAATAAAAAGAAAACCCCCACAAATTGCATTTTTTTATTTATGTCAGCCAACAATGGCACCATTAAAAAGTACATCTTGCCCCCAGAAACCAAAAGCCCTCATATGCCTATGTAGATGAAAACATAAAAAAGTTATGTCTCCTGGAAGACGGGGAGGAAAAAATAAATAAAAGCCAAAGAATTATGACCAGCTGTCAGGAAGGGTGAGTGAAGATAATAAAAAGCCTCTCTGCTACCAGTAGCATAAAACAGATTATGCTACAGATTAAGACAGATTAAAGATGATCAGCTCTTTCACATCAATGGCCTGCGTGCTAGACGATTGGCAAGGGTACCTGACCACACCACCAGGCACTGGCATCATCGCCTTGCATGGGCCAGGTAGCATCTAAGCTGGATGAGGGGCCAGTGGTGAAAGTCGATTCACTCTGAGCAGAAATGATGGTCACCAACGACGCTGAAGATGTCAAAGAGAGCGCTATGCATCACCCAGGTCAGGTATCCATGCCGGTCGTCTAGCAAGCAGACCACACTGATGTAAACTGTTACTAATGTGACACTTGGTTGCCTCTCAACTCCCTTAAACATGCTTGGAGTTATGTGACATCATCCGGCATTGTTTACATGAACGGTCACAGTGGGGGTGTACCCAAAAGGTTTCCCACTTTTTTTGCCTTTCTTTTTTCCAGTCCCTCGTATCCTGAACAACCGCTGCACAATCTTGACACTCTAACCCAAAGGACCATTCTGTCTGAGACTCCTTTTTAAAGCCTCGCAATGGCGGGTAAGTTGATTAATTGTAAATGTTTTTGATCCATGAGTAAAAATTGAACAGCAAAAAGGGGGACTTTTTTAAACCCAAATTTCAACTAATCCCCAAATTTTATGGAATTCGGGAAAACAAACATCTTTTGGGGGAATTCGCCATAATTCAGCAAGGTATCAAAAAGTACGAAAAAATGACCATTTGGACATGGCACCAAGTTAAGAATGGTCTTATGAAAATATGTGGTATAATTATATTGGTATATTATATGTTGTATATTAATTTTTTTAAAATAAAAATTTTATATAATATATTAATATATATATAATATATATAAAATTTAAATCATTTAAGCCAAGTCCAATATATCAAATCCATCTATTATCTTTGACCAAAATTAAGTTTTAAAAATACTCATAAAAAACCTGGAGATTTAAAAGAGAGGGGGAATTTTGAATGTAAGTTCGTAAAAGGGTTAAAATATGCTTAAAAATTTGTCCATGTTAGACATAGAAGATAAAAAAAAACCCGGGGCGAAATTTTTAAGGGGATAAGTATATTTGAGTAAGCTTTTGAGAGTACTAGCTCTCTTCATCAAACATGATGTTATACAAGAAACTGAAAATGCACACACTTTTTTATACACGAGACAGGGTCTTCAAAGTACCTTAAAATAACACAATGCAATACAAAGATAAAATATTACAATAATATAATATAGAATACAGTAATGGACAGCAGAAAACCAAAAAATCCCTACCCACACAGCAAAACTAAATGATTTTTTTTGAATGAGAACCTGGAAATAGCACCAATATAAAATTAATTTTTAGGGGGTTTTATGTTTTTTTTTTATGCCGTTTTTTAGGAATATTATTGCTGCTTTAAAAAACAAAATCCCCATAAAAACAATAGTTTCATTGATATGAGCAATAATCTCCTATGGGAAGCTAACCAGCTGTTAATAAAGAAATGACAGATTTCATAAAGAATAGTCCTTAATTTGACTGTCTGACATGTATTATAAAATAATAAATAATAAAATATTTAAAGAACTTGTAAGTAGCACATTTCATAGGAAAACAAAATTCCTTTTTGCTTATATAAGCGGGTTTTTAGCTATTAAGAATATTTATATAATAAAAATGTCTGTCACTAGTTCTAGAGTTTATCTGTAAAAATTAAACAATGCTAACTATTATGACATGATAACCAATTATGTCTGATGTCTGAATTTTTATTGCTATTGTGGAACACATGCCATATTTTATTTTATTAAATTTTTAAAAGCACTGTTAATTCAACTGCCGTATGAGATTTTTGTCATTTTCTTTTTCCCTTTGGGGCTAACAATCTAAGATACATCAGTGTTTGTTGTTTTTTTTTTTTTTTTTTGTGGGGGGTGGCAGGGTATGAAGACCGAAGTACCAGGAATAAACCCACAAAACGACGGAGAGAGCATACAAACTTGTTGCAAATAACGTGGACCCCAGCGCTGCAGGGCAACAGTGCAGAACCACAGAGCCATATGTGAGACAATGCATAGGTGCAGGAGACAGAGCTGGTCCGGATGAACTGTTTAAAAGTGGGTTGCAAAAGTATTGATACCCCCTTGGACTGTTCCTCATTTTTAAACATTATAGTCTCAAACTTAAATGTACTGTATTGATATTTTATGTGATACAAATAATACAAAGTATCAAGTGTTTTGAATTGTAAAGAAAATGATACGTGCTTTTCCAACGGTTTGCAAATTAAAATATTGATAAGTGTGGCATGTATATGTATTTAGCCCCTGTGAGTCAATACTTTGTTTGATCACATTTAGCTGCAATAACAGCTACAATTCTATCAGGGTATATCTCTACTAGCTTTGCACATCTGGAATTTTTGTCCATTCTTTTGCAAAATAGTTCTAGCTCAGTCAGATTGGCTGGAGGACATTTGTGAACAGCAAAGTCATGTCACAGATTCTCAATAGGATTTAGGTCTCGATTTTGACTGGGCCATTTTAACACATGAATATGTTTTGATTTAAAGCATTCCAGGCCCCGTTGGCTGTATGTTTAGGGTGGTTGTCTTGATGGAAGGTGAACCTGCTCCCAGTCTACAGTTTTATGCAGCATCAAACAGGGACAACAGCCATGCATACCATTTTAATGCAGCTTGCAGCGTATGGTCTGAACACTGACAGGCTCCCTACATCCCACTAATAACACCCTCTTTACCAGTCACTTTTTAAACACAAAAAGAAATTACAAATGTACATGCAAATATGGAAAGTAATTTTTGCTATTTATTAGCTAAGGGTTACTCTGCTACAGACTACACAGGTTACAGGACAATGTAAGGGTCAGCAGCTTTGCAATTAGATATACATAAATTGACCCATTCCAGCCTAAAATCACTTCAGTGACAAGCTAACGAAAATGTTAGGGAACCACAGATCATACGTTTACCTAATATTAGATTCCATACAATCCTGAACTGGATACTTTAATAATTCACATTAACACTTAACTGTTTAAGCATTGCCCACATGCGTTTTTACATAATCCTAAAAGGCATTTTATGATGAGTTCTTTTCAGCACTGCAGGTTGGTCGTAGCGAGCTATGAACTGACTATCTCAGAGAATAGGGAGGGTGGTGCTTGTGGCCCGTCTCCCCATCCATCTCTATGGAAGTTCCGAATATAGCCACGCACACTCGCTCAGTTATATTTAGAATTTCTTTTTTTTTTTTTCAGCAAAATTTTTTTTATTACATATCAAGAATGGTACATAACATAATATAACTTTTTCTGAAGCAAAAGAAAGAAAAAGAACAGCAACAAAATGCCATGTCGAAAACATCCTTTTTTTTCCCCAAAAATTTAAAGGTTTTTTTTTTTTTTTAAAAAAAAACCCAAAAAAAATTTTTTAAAAAAGGGGGTTTTTTAAACCAATGGTTTAGGGGGCCCCAGGGTTTAAAAAAAAGGGGGCCCCTTTCCCCGGGGAAAAAAAAAGGGGGGGGTTTTTTTTTTGGGGGGCCCCCCCTTTTTTAAAATTTTTTCCCCAAAAAGGGAAAAAACCCGGGGTTGGGGGGGGAAAAAATTTCCGGTTTTTTTTCCCCAATCCCCCTTTTTCCCCCCTTTTTTAAAAAAAAAAATTCCCCCTTTGGGTTTTTTTTTTAAATTTTTTTTTTAAAAAAACCCCAAAAAAAATTTTGGCCCCGGGGTTAAAAAAAATTTCCCCCGGGGAAAAAGGGGAAATTTAAAAATTTAGGGAAAAACCCCAAATTTTGGGCCCCGGGGGGAAAAAAAAAAACCCAAAAAAAAACCCCCGGGGAAAAAAAATTAAAAAAAGGGCAAAAAGGGGTTTTTTTGGGGTTCCCCGGGGGGGGGTTAAAGGGAAATTTGGGGGGAAAAAAAGGGGTTCCGGGCCCCCCCCCCCAAAAATTTGGGGCCCCCCCCCCCCCCCCAAAAATTAAAAAAATTTTAAAGAAAAAATTTTTAATTTTTTTGGGGGTTTTTTAAAACCCCTCGGGGGGGAAAAAAAAGGGGGGGGTTTTTTTTTTAAAAAAAAAAAAAAACACGGGGGTTTTTTTAAAAAAAAAGGGGAAAAAACCCCTAAAGGGTTTGGGGAAAAAAATTTTTTTGGGGGGAAAAAAACCCCCGGCCCAAAAAAAAAAAAAATTTTTTTTGGGGAAATTTGGGTAAAAATTTCCTTTAAACCGGGGGAAATTGCTCAGTAAAAACTGCACATTTGATAGCAGCCAGTTCACACCAGTATGCAGAGAAGCCATAGTACCATACAGTGGAGATTACTCAAGTGCAAAAATACTGAAAAACAACTACCCACACTACTAAATATTCCCTGAGGAAGGGAACTGCAAGTAAATTTTAAACGTACAAACATAAGCAAAAACATGATGGGCCAAAACGGGTTTTGTGTGGTGCCCATCTGGTTTACAAAACCAAATTTAGGAAAGCACAAACTCTTTGACTGAGGGATTGCCCAGCAAATTCAAAATCCCCAAAAAAAAAAACGACACATCTTGGGTTTCACAAATTAACCCCCTTTCTGACAGAACCCCCTTTTTTTAAAACGGGAAAAAGGAAAACTTTATGGAGAATAACTTTTTTTAAAAATTACCTATCCATGGATTCAGAAGGGTTTTTTTTCTTTTACACACTGTGGTTTTTAAGTTAGTAAGAAATTTTGGTCCATACAATCCTTGTTTACGTGAGAAAAATAAAGAAAAAAATTTTGGGAAACCCTTTTTCCCCTTTTAAAATTTAAAAAAATTTTTGCCCTGTAAAAAGATGTTATTCCACTCAAAATAGTTTTTTAAATAGAAACTACCATTTTGTCCACCGTAGGTTGGCAAATTTTTTTTTATAAAACAATTTTTTTTTTTTAAAAACAATTTTTTTAGCATAATTTTTCAAATTTTTAAGAAAATTTTCAACCTAAATTTTTTTTTAGGGACCAGTCCAGTTCTGCCCGGCTTTGAGGGCCAAGGAGTTAAATTTCCCCAAAAAATGACTCCCCTTTTAAAAAACTACCCCCCCTTTAAGTTTTTTAAAACAGGTTTTAAGGGAAATTAGTTAACCTTTTTGGTATTTCACAGAGATAAAAGCAAAAAATGAAGGTGATATTCAAAATTTCACTTTCTTTTGCAATTTTTAATTTTTACCATTTTTTCACGGAAACCGGTAATGTTACCCCGGGGAAAAGCAATTTTAACATCGATGTTTGAATGTTCACGCATTTGCGTCTGGGTATTCCCCGGGCGCCGAGTCGATCTTTCGCTGGGGTTGGCCTTTTTTTCATGCTTTTCTATTCTCAGCTGGTAACTGATATTCTAAGATGGTAGTAAGCTAAGCGGCTATGGATATTGTGTGATGTTTTCAAATAAGGGGGGCTTGTCTGGTTTGCCCCGTCGGAATGTTTCTGTTGGGAGACTGCTGAATTTTGATTTGGGGGCACCAGAAAGGAGGGGGTTTTTGGGCGATTACTAAAACCCCATCGGTAAATTTTCACAAGGAGAACCCCTGCTTAGGTAGGGTTACCCTTGACTCCCATGCAGGAACAATTTTCCTGAAGCTGCACACCAGTATGTATTTTGTCTTTTAGACTAACAGTATTGTCATGTGTTTATCTTTGGGTCTGATAACCTAATTTTGGTTATTTGCTTACAGGGAAACCCCTCCGTACAAAATGAATGATTTTATTTTTCCGGCAGTGCAGGGATTAAGTATTTGGGTTTCCCTTTTTGGGAAATTTTTTTAGTTTGGATACACGTGAATAATTGAAACACATGCCTACTGTGGCTATCTGGTGATGTATTTTGATTTTATTTACCCCCCTGAAAAGTCCCCTGGAAAATTTAGACGAAAAAGCGTCTTGGGAAAAAGGGGGTAAAAATTTTTTCTGTACTTACGAGTTTTTTTTCCCGGGGGAAATTATTATGTGAATGGCTAATTTTTTTTAATTTTTATTTTAAAGAGCTATTCATTTTTTTAGATTTTTGGGAAAGTATTTTTAAATTTGTTATGGTTTTCGTGGGCAGTATGTTTTGTACGTTTATTTACAATTTCCCGTCTTTTAATTTTTTATCCCCTTTGGAAATTACAACCTGGGATTTCTTGATAGGGGGAAAAAGGGTAAGGGTTGAGGATCGGGCCCCCTTTGGGGGGGGATCTCCCCTAAAGTGAAAGGGTTTGGCAAAAAAAACATTTAAGGGACAGACAATATATCCAGTGTATCTTGGGAAATTGATTGTGTTGTTTGTTCCTCAGATTTTTCATTATATATGTCGTTTTACGTGTTTCTATCAAAAGTTATGTTTTAGAGGAAAAAGCTATTTTTGAGCTTTAGTAATTATTGTATCCTCAGTTATATTACTTGGGAACAATTGGTAATGTCTGCATATATACATGCACACATGCGTGGGATTTTGGGATACATAACCCCAAAAAATTAAGGGGAGAATTTTTTTTTACAAATTTAATAAATTTTTAAAGGGGTTTTTTCCACGAAGTAAATTTTTGAAAAGTGGGGTCCCCCAAAAAAGGGTATTTAAACATTTTCCAATATAAGGAAATTTCCAAAAAAAACAGTCTGGGGAGAGCTACAGCCTTCCCTTTCATGCCCCTTGGGTTTCTTCAAAAGTCTATTAAAACGGGCCCGACAAAGCGGACGGGCTTGCCAAGAGAGAGCTTTTTATCTGATGAACCCGAGCTGCAAATTT
This sequence comes from Phyllomedusa bahiana, assembly GCA_025379985.1. Classification (NCBI taxonomy): domain Eukaryota; kingdom Metazoa; phylum Chordata; class Amphibia; order Anura; family Hylidae; genus Phyllomedusa; species Phyllomedusa bahiana. The sequence continues at coordinate 18,610 of JAODAL010001290.1, read as the reverse complement.
TTTAAGGCACCGGGAACAAAATGTTTTCTTTTGTAACAGAAAAAAACTAGTTTTGAGTGATTAGATACCTGCTTTATCTGATGACCGGCGAACCAATTTTAAAGTGTTCTCCCCTTTTTTATACAGAAAACCCCCCAAAATTAAAGTTTTTTTTTTTCAGTGAACATGTCCAAAAATCCCTTTTTTGCAGCTCTGTGCCTCCGCTGGTGTGTCCCTCTCTCTTTTAGCTCTTGGTTTTTTACATTTCATTGCATCTTAGCAGAAAAAGGCCCCCTGACTGCAAATCTCAGGCCGTCCCTTTCTGAAATTTTGAAACCACTGTTGTACTGTTTATTATTTACTTAAGTTTTTGGGGACCTCCCTTTGGATTCCTCCACTCCCCCTCCCTCCTCCCCCGCAGCTTCCCTGACTCAAACCCTGATTTTTGTTGACCCTTCTGCCTGTACTAACAAGAGAGGGGGAAGAAACTATCTCCCGGGGAAAACCCCCTTTAATACAAACATAGTGCTAATACTTTAAAAACCCCCCTTTTCCTTTTCCCAATTTTTCCTGGAGTCCTCCCCTTTTTGAAATACACCCTCTATACCGCCTTTCTTTTTAAGTCTGTTTAAAGATTGATGTTTAATTTTGAAAAATTTCCCCAAAAAGTGAAAGGCAAAGCTTACGTTAAAAATTTATAGGATATCCCGACCCTAGTATCATAGTCCACTATTTAAACCCCTTTTAAAGACAACCGTTTTTTTCCCCTCAGAAAAGCCCTAAATTTTAAAAAACTTCAAAAAGTGTCCTTTTTTGTTTAAAAACTTTTAAACTTTTTAAAAACCTTAAAGAAAGTTTTTTTCAGAAATTGTTTTCTCTTATTTTCACATTTTTGCCTTTAAAAGTAGAAAAAATTTTTGGTCCAAAAAAAATGGTTATATTTGTTTTTAAAAAAAACAAAAAAAATTTTTTGGTGAAAAAAGTTTTAAAATTTCCATTTTAAAATTTTAAAAATTTTTGCAAAGTTTAACAGGGGAGTTAAAACCTTCAAAAAGTTTTATAACTAAATTTTTAAAATGGGGCGCTGTGTTTGGCATCATTTTTTAAAAAGGGGGGGTTTTTTTTTTTTTCGAAAATTAAAAAAGGGGAAAAAAAATTTTGGAAAAAATAATTTCCCCAATTTTTTCAAGGGAAAAATTTGGGGGTAAAAAAAATTTTTAAGGGAAAAACCAAAATTTCCCCGTTTCCAAACGGGGGAACTTTGATTTACCTGGGGTTTTTTAGAACACCCCCATAAAAAAAAAAACCCTTCCAAAACCTTCAGAAACTTAACAAACCCCTTTTTTTTAGAGTTTAAAAGAATTAGGAAGGTTTTTTTAACCCAAATTTTAAAGGGTTTTAGAAATTAAAAGGCCAAAAGGGGAAAGGTAAATTTAAAAAAAAAACTCTTTTTTTCCCAAAGGGGGGGTTTCCCCTTTTTAAACCAAAATCACAAGATTTTATTGTCACGTGTTGACCGGGAAAATAGCCCCCAAAAATTTCCCTTTGGCTTTGGGCCTTTATGATTGTGTTAATCTAAATGATTATATTTTTTATTTACCCAAACCCAACAAGAAGATAAAACTTTTCAGGGTGAATGTTTTGGGAGTAGTCTCATTATTAATTTTGGGTGAATGTTCAAGACAAGTTCAGGGCAGAAAAATATGGGTTTTTTCAAACGGTGATCAGGCAGACTAAATTCGGGTAAAATGGTAAAACAATGTGTTTGTGAGTAATTCAAGAGCAGGGAGGGCAGGCAGTAGATAGCAGAACATGGGGGGAATAAAACCCAAAAGCAGAAAAAAAAACACTTTAGGACACAAACATAATGACCCTTATTGCTTTGAAATGGAATATTTGGGAATGGCCAAAAAACACAGATCTTAAACAACTAAAAAGTAGATGGGTCAAAGCACAGTAAAGGGCAGCCATGTAACACAGAACAGGAAGGTTAAGCATAAATTGCTGCACAGGGGGGTTTTAGTCAAGCATACACAAAAAAAGCATAAAGAAAAAAAGCAAAGTTTTTCCCTTGGCACTAAACCTTTCTAGAGGGGGTTTTTGAACCCAACTGGGCTTTATTAGAGTTCAAATAGATTTATGTTGTTTGAGGTTTAGTACCCAAAACCCTTTTTAGGGTCAGAAATGATAAAGAGTTGCCAAGTAAGGGGGGTTTTCACAGGCATGAAAAAAAAATTTGACTGGTGTTTTGTCGGCACAAAAGGGGGGGGGCGTTTGTCCCAGTTTGCGGATTCAACCCATCCCCTCACATAGAATTTCATGTCTGCCCAAAAAACGGACGGGAAAAAAAAGAAAATGTTCTAAGTTTTGTTATGCAGCATGTAAAAAAAGTATGCAAAAATCCCTGCATGTGAACACGCACAGAATTTCAATTTAAGTCTATGTAAAAGGTGACAGTCAATTATAATACGAAAAAAATCTGTAAAAGACTGAAAAACCTTTTCCCTGGGGACACCCCAAGGTTTGTCGCGGCAAAAGTGAATGAGGAACTGAAACCTGGAGAAAAAACATGCTTTACAAAAGATTTAATGAGTGTTTCGATGGGAATCATAAGTTTTGGTTACTGGATGACGACCTTCCTCTAGCATAAAAGTCACCATTCTTCTAGCACAAACTTAATGGACAGAAGTTCTTGGTTACCAATGCTATAATTCTTTCAAGAGAGAAAAATTCTTTGCGGAAGAAATTGCAGGTGTAGATCTTTCCCTTGTTCCCTTTCTAGAAGAATACAGCTTAAATATAGAGTATCAATCTCCAAAAAGAATGATTTGTAGGAATTGGGTAGAGTACTGCAGACAATTTATCAGGATTAGTGTTGGGCCAAACCATTCGGAAAAAGGTTAGTTCGGCACGAATTTTACATTTTTTACAAACCTGAGCCAAACCGAATTTTTTGCCGCAAGTTCGGTAAAATTCGGGTTCAGGATAGGCGTTCGCCGCAATTTTCAGCAGCTTCCTTCAGTTTTGCCAGCCAGCTAATCAGTGCAGAGCACAGAGGGAGGTCAAAAATTTCACCACTGAGGGTGTAGAGATTTCATTGGCTGCTAAAATCACATAATAGTCTTATGTGTATGTCACTGTATTTCCTGTTGAAAGCCATTTCCACCTTACTCTCTGTAATGAACACAATGTTGCATCTGTTTGCTTGTTTGCCAGCAGGCAGAAACACCATTTTCTAGTGATTTTACACAGGAAATGCTGCTACCGTAGTTAGGTTAGTCAGTGGGAGGGGGGAGATGGGGGGTGCAGCTAGCTTAGGGAATCATACACATCAATAGTTAGGGAGTTTTGTATAGTCTATAGTTTTGTATAGCTGGCTGCATTTTTCCCATCTTTATTCAGAGTGCCCAAAAGTTCATTTCTCCTGTTTTGGGGGTCCAGCTACCGCAGAAGACACCATCAGCAAATCTGCCATAGAAAGAAACGCAAGTGTTGCTGCCAGGGTTCTTCCATAAGACACCGTTCACCAATAATCCATAGAAAGAAATCTATTTGTAATACTATTTGGTAGCAGTAAACTTTTGGGATTTAAGAAGACTTCTATGTTGCACTGTTTCAGCCAGGGTTCTTCCATAAAACACCATTCACAGATATTCCATAGAAAGAAATCTATTTGTAATGCTATTTTCTTGCTGCCAAATTTTGGGATTCCACAAAAGTACTGTTTTGCAGTATTGCTGTCAGGGTTCTTTCATAAGACACCGTTCACAGATATTCCATAGAAAGAAATCTATTTGTAATACTATTTGGTAGCAGCACATTTTTGGGATTCCACAAAAGTTCTGTTTTGCAGTGTTGCGGTCAGGGTCCTTCCATAATATCCCATTTCACAGATATTCCATAGAAAAAATTATATTTCTATTCTATTTCCTATTTGTCAGTTGCAAAGTATAGGCATTTAAGAACACATTTCATGTGCTGTCTTGCTGTCACGTTTCTTCCCAGATATTCCATAGAAAAAATTCTATTTCTAACCCTTGTTGGAAATTATAGTGATTTAAGAACACTTGTGATTTGCTGTCTTTGGAGTACAGTTCTTCAATAAGAGACTCTTAACAAATCTTGACCGTTTTAATATTTATATTTTTTAACATGGAGCGAACTAGAGGTGGTAAGCAAGCAAGGAGGGGTGTAGGACATGGAACGGTATGAGACGAGGCACTCCTTCCAGTGTTCTGGAAATACCCAAGTGAGCACATAGTCAGTCGCAGGAACGTCAGCCCTGTCATCGCTTGGTCGGTTCCCTGTGCATCTCATGTCTGAAGAACAGCGCCAATTCGTTCTTCAATGGTTAACACACCCTGCATCCAGCGGTTTTAATTCTTCTTCCTCTCGGTCGCGGCCACAACTATTGTCATCATCATCAGTCCAAACTGAAGCAAACACGGGCCAAATGTCACCCAGTAAACTGACCGCACTAGATAATGCATATTCTGAAGAGCTCTTTGATGACACAATGCGGTTGGGGTCAGAAGGCATTTCAAAATATCAAGAGGCCAAAGAGGATGATTTTGTCTGCTCTGACGCCCAATTGCTGATGCCCCAAAGGAGGAGACGGAAGCTGATCCCTCTCTTTCCACTGGACTCGCCATCTTTAAGGTGTGAAAATGACAAACACAAGAGGCAAAAGGCGTGGAACCCGGTATATGTTCTCCAGACCCTTCCGTAAACATGGAGTTGTGCCTTTGTCAATATACATGCGCAACAAGAAGGGCAACATTGTGTACATTAAGGGAATGCCTATATTTACTATTTTGCCATAGGCAAACTTAAACTCTATCAGTTCTCAATCTATAAAACACTAAAACGTAACTTTTATTATGTATAACACTTAACCTCTATACACACTATTTGAAAACCTGATTTCTAACCTCTCACTTTTTCCCTTTCTACTTCTGGTCCGGTGGACCAGACTTGATAATAGAAAAGGAGTTATTCCTTCAGAAGCAGAAAGGGAAAAATTGAGAGGTTAGAAATCAGGTTTTCAAATAGCGTGTATAGAGGTTAAGTGTTATACATAATAAAAGTTATGTTTTAGTGTTTTATAAATTGAGAACTGATAGAGTTTAAGTTTGCAAAATAGTAAATATAGTGATCAATAGCCACTCTCTGTTCTCTTGCGAGATTCCCATTCTTTTGGAGACTATTTTTCATTAAGGGTATGGGCACCATACAAAAAGGCATGCCACATAAATGCTATCATGGCAAGACTGGCAGGATCTACAATGTTACACAGCATGCTGTGGGTATAATTGTGAACAAGCAGATCAAGGATAAAATCCTTGCCAAAAGAATCAACGTCCGTGTGGAGCACGTTCGCCACTCCAAGAGCAAAGATAGTTTCCTCGAGCATGTCAAGGAAAATGAGAGGAAGAAAAAGAAAGCCAAGGAGAAGGGCACCTGGGTAGAACTGAGGTGTCAGCCAACATTTCAGGCCCCATACAGCCAAATCAAATGGTGGCCCCACGCATTAATAGTTCTTGTTTTTTTACATATTTGTTGGCCCCTTTTTGATTAGGGCCCCTGACAGGAGTACTGCCCTATTGGCACCCCTGGCGGTAGCAGCTAGTTAGATTAGTTGGGGGGGGGAGGGGTAGAGCAAACTTAGGAAATCATAGCAATAGTTGGGAATTATTGCCCAAAAGTTCATTTTTGCAGTTTTTGGGGTCCAGGTACTGCAGAAGACACCGTTAGCAAATGTCCTTCTTTGAACAAATGTTATTTAAAATCCTAGTTTCGTCTTGAAAATTTGATTGAGTGTCAAAAAAAGATTGCTGATTTTGGGGTCAGCCACTGTAAAAAACACCAATTCTAAAGGTCCTATTGAACAAAATCTTATTTCAAATACTCATTTCTTCTTGCAGATTTTATTCTGAGTGTTTTAAAGGTCATTTTTGCTGGTTTTGGGGTCAGTCTACTATAAAAGGGGTGCCAATATGGCAGTACTCCTGTCAGGGGACCTTATCAAAAAGGGCCTCAGTGATATGTTAAAAATAGGAACTAGTAATGGGTGGAGGCCCCATTTGATTTAGCTGCACGAGTCCCTGAAACGGTTAATAGATGACTGACGGTGTACTGCCTGCCACTGAACCTCCAGTACTGGGTTTTCCCATGTCCTTATGTGTTCCCAAGTGGTGCTCCGTAGTGCATTCTACCGGTCTGTACCTGCTATTATGCTATAGTGCTGTCTCATCTCTTCAGTTATCCATTGAAAGGAATTAATGATTTTAGCCTGTGAATCTTTTTCTGTGACCCTTAGAGCCAAATTGTCTTTACTTAGTTGTTCCACGTATCCATTTTACTCTTATGGAAGGTAATTGCGGCTTCTCCTCACCTGTGTTAGTATAAAAATGAACCTGAACATCATCTCCCATTGACTTTAATGGGGTTCGGCGTTCAGTTCGGCATTCGGCCCAAACTCAAATTTTTTAGTGCTTGCTCATCTCTAATCAGGATCCATCCTCGGTCCTTCTCCAGAAATGTAATATTGTAGAAGATGAAGAGGGACTATTTAAAAAGGATCTCGCTCAGCAAAATGGCAATTCTCTAGTAATGGTTTAAACCTGCTCCCAGTGAGTGTTCAGATCAGAAGAGAACACCAAAATGTCATGTCCTCTTTGTATCTTAAACTAAACCTTACTGAACTTCTTGTTATGTCAAAGTCCACTAACCAACCCAACCCTGTTATTTATGTTTTAGTGTGTGCTAGTACCATAACTCCTAGGCAGCAGGCCCGCTATCCTGGGGGTTATACTAGATTCTGATTTGTCCTTCACTGATTATATTCAATCCGTTGTCCAATCTTGTCATCTGCACTTAAAAAAACATCTCCAGAATCCATCCTCACTGTGGAAACAACAAAAATGCTTACTGTCGTTCTCGTCTTGACTACTGTAACTACTTGCTTTCGTCTTCTCTTTCTATAAAATCTCCCCTCTCTAATCTGCATAGGTGTAATTTTTTGGGGGAACAGAGGGGACTGGTCCCCTCCACTTTTTTCTGGGTGGAGCACAGTCCCCCCACTTTTTAGCCACTTCAATAAAAAATAATCCATATGAAAGCATGAGAACACGGTAAGTCGCTACAACAAATGTATCAAATTTGTTAACATTATTCCTAAGTATGTCACTGTCAGTAAGTGATTAGAAATGGGGTTTTCTTTTAATACAGTTTGTCTTTTGAACATTGACTGATAAGTAGTAATGTTAGCACGCAACTTCTCAAATTGCATCTAGTGTCATTATATAAACGGAAGACTTGGTACACTGTGATGGAATTAAATGTTAGATAACATTTATACTGAAAACAATAGTCAAACTTTACTTTAAGCATGCAACATATTACTTGTTGTCTTTGGAGTGTTACATAACACAACCTCAACATAGCATTGACAGATTATACCAACATGGAATATCGCTAAAGAAGTCGTTCAAAAGTTTCCAAACAGTTGCTGCCTACGCTCATTGCCTGCAATGAACTCATTAGCAAGTGACTTGATATCCAGGTGATTAATGTACTCAAAGGAGGAAGTTATTCCTTCGCCTCCTATATTTCTGTGCATCTTGGGGGGACAGAGTAGGTAGCAGCCTCAAGTGTCAGTGCAGAGTGAGTGCAGCGCTGATTGGTAGAGCAGGAGTCAGTAGGGGCTTCTTCACCAATCAGAACGCTGCTCACAGTCCAGCATCCTCTGTATCTGGGGTTGTGTAGGTATCTTTCCCTCCCCTCGTATACCACTTCCCTAGGCTCAGCCTTCATCAGAGAAGAAAAGCTCCTACCGAATGAATCAGTGGCCCCCCTGCCTCTCCTGTCTGTAGTGGGAGAAAGAAGTTGCCAACTGCACCAGATTACAGGAGACAGGTAAGGAGGGGACAAGGATGCTAGGCGTTGTGTGTGCATGTGAGTAGGGTATGTACTGTATATGTGAGATCTGTATATACTGTATGTACAGCCATGTGTCTAGTGTAAATATATATATATATATATGTGTTCAGTGTGCATATGAGGATATGTTCACAAGGCGTCTTTGTGATCTGTATTTCAGGATGTAATTGTGGTGCAAGTTGCCTCGAAATACGGACTGTAACTACGGTAATTCAGAGATATGATTAACTTCCATTTTCCCCGACATATACAGCGCGCCGGGAGAAAGTGGCATATCACTTCTTCCCTGCACTTACATTCCGGGGAAAATGAAAGTGAATGGAGCCAGCCCTGCAGCATTTTAGAAGTATGGACTGGGCAGTGCGTACTTCTAAAACCCAGGCACATGTCAGAGCACACAGTACACCCTGCTATATGCCGTGTGAACATACCTTAAGGGTACGTTCACAAAGAAGAAATGAATGCTGATTCTGGGGTGGATTCAGTGCTGGATCTGCCTCAGAACCGGCATCCAATCCAACAAGAAACTAATTTACATTATACCGTATGTGTCGAGAAAAGCCTGCCGACCCTAGGGGTGCACGAGGTCAGCTAGATACTGTTTCTGGTAACCCCTGCCCACACGGGCACAGGAAGACCCAAGGAGGGCGAGGGGACACCCTACTCGCCCAGAACCCTTAACAGCTGGGAGAGATTTGTTACCCACGCTGGTTAGACAAAGCTCTGCCAGTCAAATAAGCTGCCCCCAGTTCACGTTTGGTTATAAGTCCAGTCCGTTACCGACTTATAACAAGGCCAGGAACCAGCCTTGGGGTAGCTATATATTATAGACCGAGTAATAAGTGTGGGGCGATGATAAAGCGGGAAATAGTTTGTTTAAAGTTTATAGTTTTAAATTCGCCTTGGAGGGCTACAGACAGATAATTGTACAGAATGAAAATATTAACAGATAAGGTCAGAGGTAAAATTTAAAATATGGTTACAAACAAAACAATGGGTTATGTTTATTTACCTGGGTTGGCTCGGTGCGGGCCCCCACATGAGGGGGTGATGGGGCCCTGCTGTCCCGGGTTCTCCGGAATCTGAGTCAGGTCCCCTTCCCTGAATGCAAAAATTGGGGCACTCCTGGGCTCTTGTTAACCCTGAGGGGAAGCCCACGTGGCAGCCCCCTCACTACCCAACACCCCCCCGGGGACGGCTACAAACTTTCCCTCTGGCCAAGCCTTTTTTGGGGGAAACCAAAAAGGGCCGTACGCGGTGGGTTTTGGGAAAGAACTGAGCCTTTGGCACTCAGAACGGATGGGCCTATTCCCCCTGGTACCAGGCCCCCCCTATCCGGGCTTCCAAAGGGCCAGCTGTGGATTTTCAGCCCCCCCGAATCGGCGAGCTGGGAGTGGTGGTATGTGACGGTGAGTTTCATATTTAAAAATTTTGCCCCCCGCCACAGCCTTTATGAACGGGTCCCCATGGGCTTTATGAAATATCATGACTGGCCGATGGCATCGTTTATTAAATTTTTTGCTTCGGGTTTGAGAGAGCACATGTGTCCGGTCAAATAAAGAAAAATGAAGAAAGGGCCAGACAGGGTGCCCTATGTCCCCCCTGTTTTTTAACATAGCCTTAAACCCTTTTTTTTTTTTTAAAATGTTGCTAAAAGGAAATTTTTAAACAGGGAAATAAAATTTGGGGATGAAAGGGGAAATTTTAATGTTGTTTTGCGTGCAGCTGATTTTTAGGGAGTCCCCAGAGCAACATTTACAAAAGTTATAGAAAAAACTAGTAAAGTGGGCAAAATCTCTGGTTAAAAAATTAATTTTCAAAAAGTCAATACTCCATTAGGTCTTTTAGAAAAGACATTTAGAATGGGGACTCAGGTAGAAATTTTTAATTTGCATAAACATATTTTAGGTATTAAAATTTGGAAAAAAGTCTTCACAACTGTAAATCAAAATTTGACCCCCCTGTTTCGAAAGATTACCCAGGAATTAGATAGGTGGCAAAATTTCCACTTTTCTTTTTGGTAGGGCACCCTAATAAAAAATGGTGATTTTGGAGGTTATTGTATCCAATCCAGATTTCCAAATTTTGTTAAAAACAAAGTATTAAGAAGTCGTACAGCTTTCATAGGTTTTCTCTGGAATAAAAAAAGACCCAGGTGCATAGAAAAACTAGTTAGCCAAAGCTTTTGGGGTGGATTCAAATGCCAAATTTAGAGGTTAAAATTGCGGTTGGAAAGACACGTTGGGTTTGGTTTTGGGGATTGAGTAATTTTTCAAATTAAATTTAGAAAAGAAATTGGTTTCCCTTTGGAAGTTTAAGTCTTTTTTACATAACCTTATAAAAATTTCCAGTAGATATAAAGGAGTGTAGTTTTGGAGATACGATCTGTACTTGGAAAATAATCAAAAAAAATGTTTATCTCCAATATAATATCAAAATATAAAAATTTATGGGGTTAGGGGATTTCCCCCAGGAAAGAAAATAAATTTTTTAATTATGGAAAGAAAGAATATAAAAAAATTAAAAATCATTTCATGATAAAAAGAAGCGTTTTCTAATGGCAAGAAATTAAGGAAAAGTTGAGTCCGTGAATTTTTTTCCCAAACTTGAAATCAAAAACTTTTGTAAAACCAATTTTTGTTTTTGCAAAAGCAGAAGGGATGATAAATTTGATGCGTTTTGGGGTTTAAGTTATCTGGTAAATTGGCTGGATTATATGGCGCTTAGAGTAAAGAAATTGAAGGGGAAGAGAGATACAATTTTCATTCTGGAACAAGGGAAATTGGGGCAATGACATTTGGAAAATCCAAAAAAAGGGTTTTGACAGGTACAAAACCCCTTCAAATTAAAAAAAAGTTGGAGAGAGTGAGTTTTAAAAAGCGCATAAAGCAATTCACCTTTTCTCCCATACAAAAATGCTCCCTCAAATTTTAAAACGTGCCCGAAAAGTGGTTTGGATAAGGGAAACCAATACCGGGTTAGGAGGGGGTCCCCAAAATTAAAACAAACTGGAAAGAGTGAGGTTAATACGACAATTTGTAAGCTGCAGATAGAAAAAAGACCTTTGGCAATATTTTCCATTTTTCAGGTCAGTTGGGGATGGTCAGGAAGTATTCTTTTGGAAATAAAGGGCTACATATTCCCTTTTGGTAGTAAAAAGTGCATTTTAAGGCACTGGTTGCAAGAAGTAGTCCAGATATGGGGGGGTTCTCAGAAAATTGAGGAAATTTTTTTCCTTTTAAAAAGGATACGAAAGATCCAAAGAGGGCTCAATTAAAAATTTGTTAAAAAGTGGGGAACTTTTTTGGAAAATTTCCCTTACCGCCAGGAGTTACCAGATTATGAACCCTTTTTAATATATTCTTTCTATCTAAAGGAGAAACTTGCAGGTAACTTGGGAAAATTAGAAGTTAAAAAACTAGTGGTTGGAAGAAGAAATGTGGGATTTCGATTTTTTTTTTTTTTTTTTTCCCCCCTTTTTCCCCATTTTGGCCCGTGGATATTCAGGTGGAGTTTGTCTTTTTAGCGAAATGGGAAAATTAGAAATAGAAAAAGGATAAAAGGATTTAAAATTTTCTTTTAATTTTCAGTTATTGTTTTTTCCTTTTTTTTTTGTTCACATTTTAAAAATTTAAGACAAGGACTTTTCTCAAATTCTATCATACAAAGTGTATGTTTCATGTGTTTCCCAATTGGGAACTAATTAGGAATGTATGACATATTCTTTGTAAATTTGTCTTGCAAATAAAAATTGTTTAAGAAAGAAAAATGCAGAAAACCGCTACAATATCCACCGCTGATGAGTTTAAAAAATCTTGATGCTTTATTAATTCTTCATTAAAAAAAACAGGTATTAAACAAGCCAATGAAACACCCATGCATAGAGGAGCATAAACTAATAACGGCTTTTGGGAAAAACAGCTGACGCGATTCAAAAGAAACCTTTCTTAATCGTAGCTGATGAAGAATGAAGAATTAATAAAGCATCAAGATTTTTTAAACTCATCAGTGGTGGATATTGTAGCAGTTTTCTGCATTTTTCTTGCAGGTCTGTTAACCACTGGGCGGTGGCCATAACCAGCTCTATCCCACACGCGAGCACTATGTTTAAGAGGTGAGCGGACTTACATATATTTTTTCTATCAGGTGCTAATGAAGTTGCATGAGGATCCTTTCACGCGCTGATCTCCTGCTGGGGTGGCTTCCTATGGAAGGCATTTTACAATCGGTCTGAGCTGGGCTAATTAATTGAGGCTTTCCTGGGAACTGGGGCCATTTGTCCGATCTGCCTAGAGTTATGAAGTTGGGGGAGGGATTGACTTGTCATTTTGTCTCAATTTTCTTCACACTATGTAAAATCAGTGTCATCATTTAGATGACTCTGATTTTACTTGAGTATTTTCGGCGCGTTCTGTCAGTGCCTACAAAGAATTCTTCGAGGCGTTTTACGCACTAACAGCACTAAGGGATAGGAGGCAGAAATATGCCTCAGGCACTAAGGGTCATTTGCGCGTCGGAATTCTGCGTTTGCAAGCACCGACTTTCCAACAAGCAAATTACACGGTCAGTGCCGAAAAACTGTCATGTGAACCCACCCTAAGTGTGTAGCATGTCTGTGTTCAATATATGTATATATACACACACAATTCCCGGGGTACCTTGTCTAATTTTAGTTAGTTTTCTGTTGTACAAATGTGTAATGTAATAATCTCTGGGGTATGGTGTAATATAATCTCTGTTATACAGTGTGTTATGTAGTACTCTCTGGGGTACAATGAGAAATGTAATTTCTGGGGTACATTGGGTAATGTAATCTCTGGGGTACAGTGTGTAATGTAATCTCTGGAGTACGGTGAAATGTAATCTCTGGGGTATGGTGTAATGTAATCTCTGGGGTACAGTGGGAAATGTAATCTTTGGGGTACATTGGGTAATGTAATCTCTGGGGTACAGTGTGTAATGAAAATCTCTGGAGTACAGTGAAAGTAATCTCTGGGTGTGGTGTAATGTAATCTCTGGGGTACAGCGAGTAATGTAATTCATATCTATGGTTCAGTGTGTAATATAACATTTTTGGGGTACAGTGAATTATATTATTTCTTGAGTAAATTAATTTCTAAGTGCAGTTTTTATATTAATTTCTGTGGCTACCTTGTAACATAATTCATTTCGGGGGGTGCAGTGAGTGATGTAATTTCTGGTGTATGGTATGCCAATAAAATACTTTTGTGGTACGTAAGTGACATAAGTGATTCCTAGAGATACAGTGAAGATTGGTTTCTTTTATTTTCCTCCTTCTGTTGTAATTACAAATTTAATACAAGGGTGACGGAGAGCGGGGGGGGGGGGGGGGGGTTAAGTGAAATTTGGTGCATTGTGCAGTGTTTTTTATTTCCATATAGAGGGGGACATATTGGAGGGGCGCTGGTTCGGCTTCATTGCCAGTGCTGCTTTTTAGTCCCAGTCCGGCCTGAACTTCAGTAATCATCAAACTGTAGTATTAAGTTAACAACAAAATACTTACCGTCAGTGATGTCAAAATAGCATAGATGTTTATAATTTGAAAATACTATATATTTTGAATCACCACAGAATGTTGTGGCGCCTATAATAGGTAAATAATAAAAAAGTAAACTTGTTGATGTTCACCTCTATTGAATTTCTAATTCACTTTGACAGTTTTAACCATGCAGAGAAACATAAAACTTAGTATCACGAGAGCCACTCAGAACCTTATGGATTGCAACAAAAATATTTGGTGTATGGGCTCCGCCCCGATCTGCTGGGTGGGCTCACAGCACTTCCCCAGACCTCCTAGCTAGGTTAAAGGGGGCCACTTCACTGCAGGGAAAGGAAGAGAGAGGAGGGGAGCGGAAAGGGAGGGAAAATTGGTCCCCCCACTTTTTGAAACAAAGACGCCCATGCCAATCTGTCCTGAATGCAGCAGCTAGGCTCATCTCTCTTTATAACCGCTATACAGAAACACCTCAGTCCAACACTGCTCTAATCTATAAAGCTCACCACAGTGTTGAACCCCCAATATATCCTTCCTCATCTCTGTCTACCATCCTACCTGGTCTCTGTGCTCTGCTGATCTGAGATTCAGTGCCTCAATCATTGGAACCTCCCATGCTCGCTTCCAAGACTTTGCATGTGCTACACCAGTTGTCTAGAACGTGCCACCCCATATGAGCAGGTTAACTCATAACACTGATAGTTTTAGGCATGCCCTAATAACACATCATCTCGAATATAAAAGTCTAATCTAATAAAATACAACATCATTTATTTTGTATGCTGAACACTGTAGAAGAAAAAAAATTGCAGGTTTTTGGTCATTTCACATTCCCTAAAAATTGGAATAAAAAGGATCTATCCCACAATGGTACCAATAAAAAATACACTTCAGCTCGCAGAAAATGCACCCTCACTCAGGTCCATAAGTGGAAAAACCAAAAGTTATTGGTCGCAGAAAAGGGCGCTGCAGCGTAAATTTAAGAGCTACAAAAAATGTTTGTAAACTTTTTTAGAACTACTAAAACATAATGAAAACCTTACATATTTGGTATTGCCAGAATGGCATCAACCTGCACAATACAGATAACACATTGTTTATAACGAAGAGTAAAGGCCATAAAAACAAAGCCCTGATAAACATGCCACAAATAAATTTTTTATGGTAAATGGCACCATTAAAGAGTACATCTGGTCTCTCAAATAAGGGCTCTTATGCCTATGTAGGTCAAAAAATAAAAACGTTATGGGTCTGGGAATGCAGGGAGGAAAAAAAATTAAGACCTAAAAATGTTTTCCACCACTGTTGGGAATGGGTTTAAAAGGATTTTTAGAATCAACGGCAGAGAATTCTTTACATTGATAAGCTGAAATAAGAAATGCAAGGACACTGAATAACATCTTTCTTTAACAGATAGGTATGGATGTAAGGAAGAAATTGATCCAATTTCAAAAGCATTGTCCAAAAAACATTATAATTACTTACCAGGTCAAAAACAACCTACAAATGAACCACAGTGTTCAATTTAAAAAGAATCTTTATTGAATCACAAAAAAATAAAATAACAAATACAAACTTTAAAATAGTAGCAATAATACCTGGCACAAAAGCAAGTATCCCATCCCCACCACTCACTAGAAAATATAAAATTATACCGCTTGGGTTATATAAAACATAACCCATATATATCAAACAACATGTAACAATATTATAAACACCTGACCTGAAAGTAAACCAGTGTAGAATGAGGTTATAGAGAGCATCACATTGCGCCCCAAAGCGCGTTTTGCCATGCATTTAGTCCGGTCTCATACCAGGTCTCAGCAATGCCTCTATTCACAGCAATTTAAATGTGCATGTTATGAATTCTTGCAAAATGGTATACAGATAATCAAGACAGAATTCGTTCAGCACTTATTTCAAAAGGTTGGCCAGGGGAAGTAGCAGATAGCAGGACATGGTCAGGAAAACAACTGGGTCAGAGCCAGAGATGGCGAGTAAGAGATACCCTTTCAGAGTTTTATGATCAACCCTAGTAAATCAGCCATAGGGATGGAAGAAGTCTAGTACTTGAGGTACATTTTGGGACGAGGAGAGATAAAACCCCAACTTAATACATACAAAGCTGGCCCCATCCCCTTAACAAGAAGCAGGTCAGAGTGTTTCTGGGAATTGTGGGGGATTATAGACGGTTCATCCCCAAATTCATTGAGATAGCGGTGCACCTGACAGACCTGACAAAGGGAACCAAATCAGCCATGGTTAAATGGTCCCTAGAGGCTGAAGAGGCTTTCCAAAACAAAAGAAAACCCCTCTGTAACAGCCGTTTTAAAACGCTCAGATTTTTCCCGGGGGATTTGTCACCCAGACAGATTTTTTTGGATGTGGGTCAGGGCTTGAGGCCTCGAAAAAAGGAGGGAGAACCAAGTTTTCCGAATTTAAATTTCCCCAGCAAAAGGAAACTCCAAAAATTTGAAAATGAAGTCCAGCCATTAAGGGGCTCTAAATTCCCACTTACATTTATAAGAAAAGGGGAGTGCAATCATCCCCCCTCCTCGGTGGCTAAGGGAAAAAAAGGGAAAAAGCTAGTGTCACCCGAGGCTTGGCCTACAAACTTCAGTTTTTCTTGGTGAAAACTGGGCCGGGCAAAGCATTAAAAGCGATGCCTTGTCGGGGTACACTGCTTGTTCCCAAAACCTTTAGGGGCAAAAGGGGGTATTAAAAGGCATAGGAAACTGTGGTGGAGGGGGAAAAAATGCACCAAGGACCCTGGCGTTGGTTAAGTGAAAACCATTATTGGGGTGCAGCAAGGTAGGACCCAACAAATTAAAAATTGGTTGAAAGGGCAACTGCCCGGGCGATTTTCGGGGAGCAATCAATGAATGGATGGGATATTATCCCACATTTTGGTCCAGGAAAGGTTTAGGTGGCCAGAAAGCCGGATATCAGGTAAATTTTGGGGTTTTTGTTCCACAAAATTTGTTTTGTTTTGGTTAAAGAAAAGATAGCTGCTGCTGCAAAGGTTCTGAAAGCTGTCCACATTACCTGTTCCTGGTGTGGGAAGAACCGAGGAAACTTTCTTGGACAAAGACTGTGAAAATGTCACACAGCATAGACAAAATCCTGTCGGAAGCAGACGGCAAATTTTTCATTGTGGCCAAGAGGTCGCGTTTTTTTACAGATTTGGCAAAAAACCGGGGTTTTTGGATTTACCGTTGGAAAAATTTTAATTTACAGGAAATGACGGGGAATCCAACGGGGGTCCCCCCGAATATGCAAAATATTGCATTTCCCCACTTTTAAATTTTTATAAAAAACCCTGCGGGATAGACCCCCTGGGCATATGTTAAAATGCCCGGGGGCCCGGGTTTTAAAAACTGACAGTAAAAATCTTTCTGTGTAACCAGCACGAAATTTTTATTGCAGTCTTGGGCACAGGTCAGACAGATTTTTTTTGGTTTAGATATGAATTGCTTAAAACCACTTAAAATTTTGTTTGTGTAGACTAGCCTTAGTCGGGACGCAGCCCTTTCCATCCCGCAAAGATTTATTAGTTTACTACCACTAAAAGAAAAATTTTTTTATTTTAGGATATTAACACAAAAACCCGGTTTCAAGGGTTTTAATTTTGGGGCTTTTTTTTGTCTTAATGGTTCAGTATTTAAAACTTTGGAAAAAAACTTTAAAGGTTTTTTACGGAAATTTTTCCAAAAAATCAATGCATTTGTGAACCCAGATTCTTAAAGGGGTTTTGCCAATTTTTAATTTTTGTGGGATCCCCAAAATGGGTTTTTAATCACTTTTCTAAATAATGTGATTACAAAAAAAGCAGTTGAGAAGTACAGCCTTCCTTCATCCCTTGTTCTTCAAAGAGTCTATTTTTAAAAAAATACGGGCTTCCCCCTTATCGATGGGAAATAGCTGAGAGTTTTTAAAAGGCACCGGGTAGCAATATGTTTTCTTCTGTTACAGAATAAACTAGTTGTAGTGTGATTAGATACCGGGTTTATTTGATGACAGGGAACATAAGAAGCTTTCAAGCTGCTGTTTTAGAATTGGTGTTCTCTTTTGTATTTTGAATCCACAAGTTTTTAGTTTTTTTATTTCAGTGTAATGTCACAAGACCCCTTTATGCAGCTCTGTGCTCCCCCGCTTTTGTGTTCTCTCTCTCTTTCAGCTCTGTGTTTTTGTTTACATTACATTAGCATCTTAGCAGATAAGGCATCCTGACAGTGCAGTCTGAGGCTGTCTTGCTGTATTGACAATCCACTGTTGTAAATGTTTTTATTTCACTTAAGTTTTGAGATGCTCCCTTGGATTCCTCATCCTCACTCCCCTCCCTCTCTCCCCTGCAGCTTTTATGAAATCAGCGTGATTTGTTGACATTCTGCCTGTGCTAACAAGAGAGGGGGAAGAATCTATCTCTCGGGAAATCCCCTTTAAAAAGCCAATATCCTGTTTCTTTGGTCACTAAGGATATTCAAAATAGTCTTATTAAAAAGTTTAGAGTGCTTTGGCCACTAAAGTAACAGCAGAAAGATCATCCACATATTTACATCACTAATAATGGAATTCTTATTCATAAATTTCATGAAGAAGTCAAAAGCTCATTTCCAGAAATTTGGGCAGAAATCTTGGTAACCCCTTAGGGTCACTAATGAGAGGCACCTCTCTCATGGAGGATACACTAACCTCTGGCCTCGTGTATTTTTGCTATATTCACTGATGAACTCTGCGTTTACAGAGGGAAACGCGTTTGGGTACAGTAGGTGGGATCTTTCTTGTTTATTTTTTTGCATTGATTAATTTATCCTGTCTACAGAGGTTTGGTATTTGTACTCCTGGATTGTTTCTTGATTGGTCTCCTTATATGTATATTCCCTGATTGTAGGGACATTTAGTTTAGGAGTTCCAATGTGGGACCGTCCCTTTTGGGACGCTGCTCCTGCGGAGTACTACCTAGGGCTACAGGCAGACTAGGGACATTATAGGTTCCATATTTTTGGGTGACCAATAGGAACTTTTCTTGTTCAGAATTTGTTCTCCTTGGGGTCCCTTGATATTGTGTGATTTCTAATATATTATTCTTGACGTATTTTTAATAGTTATTATTAAAAGCTAAGTTTTAGTGGAAGATTTTCCTTGTTGCTATTTATGCTTTATGCCACTGGGGTT